>CM060709.1:288637937-289237937 GCA_030686995.1 Artemisia argyi
TCCTCCACCACGTCCAAATTCCGGCGACCCAAAATCACAACCAAAACGCTAATCGGCCTCCCTCTCTTCTCAATAATCTGTCGCCATATATAACTCCTTTCCGACCCGATCTATTCCTCTCGACCAAAAACATAGATCGGCCTCCATCCCTTCTCGTTTATATAGCGAACAAAAACAGCGATCTATTCAAAACCTCTGCGGCGTATGTAGATCAAAACCCTAACCGTCGCCGCCATCTTTATAAATCGCTTGTTTGGCGGCGGTGATGTGGCGGTGGTTGAGAAGGCGTAGCAGGTTACATATTAAACCACACCAGTCACAGAGGAGTTGAGAGAGTTTGTTCAGGAGATTATATATTCGATGTACTCAGTGTAGCAGGTTACATATTCGGTGTACCAAAATCATCTGCTGTCATGATATATTCGGTAGCAGGTGATACCCAAAACCACAAAATATCCGGTGTATCGGAACTGCTGCTGTCTGGTTCGATATGTGTATCAGAATGTAGTTGGTTTTGGTATATCAAGAACTAGTTTAGTTTCGATAGTGACACGTATCACATTTTTTCAGATTCTATTATTGTAGATGATAGGATTTCTTTTTCAAGATTAAAGGGATTTTTTTAGATTCTATTGGATATCTATGTTTTTGGGCTTTTTCAGATTTTGTGGTAAATGCAAAATAGTAGCAGATTTTTATGTTTCAGTCGTGTATGAGTCTTGATGTATGTCGTGTATCCGACCTGATGTTGGTTCATGTACTAGCAGATTTTTAAGTTTCAGACATGATGTTGGTCATGTATCATCGGTCACAGTTAAGACTTGTGTGGTATATACGAGTTCAACTCCGGTGATGTGTCAATAAATTCTGGTAATGTACAAGTGTTGATGTCTATTAGTTTACTTGGTGGTCCATCGTGTTGATATAAATATAATTATATATATTTTTTGGGTGATACATTTGCTATTGTGTTTTGTGTAACAGATTAATATATAAAAAAACGTTTACCAGATTTTTGTAAAAAAAGACAACAATTTAAAAGAATATTGACTACATATGAATTCTCCAAAATACCCTTTAAACCTTATATTTAATTACAATTATGTCACTCATTTAATGTAATCTCATCTATCACAAAAACAATGATCTAACGGTCCATATTGGGTCTTACTTTTATAACTTTAAGCTTGATCTCACATTAACCTATATATATATATATATATATATATATATATATATATATATATATATATATATATATATATAGTTAGGATAAAATAAGAAGAAAAATTAAAATAAGAATGATAAGAAGAAACCACAACCACTCATTTCAGATGCACCTACAAATAAAAATATATTTCCAGGAGTTGATTCTAAATAAAAATATATCAAAATCCTTGATTTGTAACAGAAAGTCTTTTCTGGTCATGCCGTTTATGCAAAATTTTGTCTAGTTATGAAAGGGGCATTTAAGAAGACGTAAGCTCACGAATATTACAACAGTATTACGTATGAACTATGATTTTCGACCGATCTAATTTTTATTATACGTTTTTAAAATTAAAATTACACATGTTCAATTTGTTGCAACAACTTCACGTCGATATACATTGAAAAGGACTACTCAACTTATTTACATGTTCATCAACATGTCTTTGTCTTTTCACGACAAACTAAAATGGAAAACACCATAAATTACAATTTATTTTTAATAAACTTTATGGTCTTTTTTAGTTATTTAGTTATTGGACAAATTGTTGGATCATCCGTACTTGTCATTTGCAAACAATTCTCTTTTATACCCGGTATTCTCAATTGTTTCGTTCTTCTATCTTATTGCATGATATACACATTATGTTTTACCATTATCTATAATACCCATGAATTTCACGGGTCTTTTAGCTAGTCATATGTAGACATGTAGTATAGACTAGCTGGGATAACTCTTTCTTGTTCTTCATAAAAACATAGTTTAAAGCTATTGATTGATAATTTATTATTTAATAAAAAATAATAATTATGTTGAAAATTTTAAACTAGTTTAAGTTCAATGCATTGTAGATATTTGATAGTGAAAAGTTGAGTTATTGACGTGGCATGATGTATTAGTGTATTAAACAAAAAAAAGTGTAACGCAATGCCGATGTCTTAAAAGCTTCTTGTTTTCTCCTTTCACTCGTTGGTTCTTATGTTTTGACTTACCCTTTAGCTTTATAGCTTTTCTTTTCCTCGACAACTTTTTAGCTTTTACCTTTCTATCATATGTAGTTCTTATTCAGGTTGAACCCGATTAACTCAAACCTGTTTAATCAAACTCCGGTTAGGACGGGTTATGATGGATTGTTTTCCTTTCAAAACCCAAAAGACTCTTAATAGGGCTCGGCTTGACCCGAATAATACCCTAGACATGACTCAACCCACACAATGACTCAATTTTTAACAACACAAATTTTATCAAGTTAGGTGTGTTCTAATAGACTTTCTTTGGGCAGCAGCTAGTCCTTTTTTCAAATTTAAGCCTTACGCATGCCTTACAAATGACTTCTACTATGCATCTTGCTAGTTTGAATTTATGGTAACCTTGACGGCGTAACCAGGTAACACTAATAGTCATTCTTTTACAGGTAGGTCTCCTTCATAGAAATTTAATGGTCCAGTTTTAGTTTATTAATTCACTTCTTTGATGTCGATACAATTCAAGCAAACGAATTTTAATTCATTTTCAGTGTTTGGATGGAGACATTTTCCTTTACTTCAAGCTTACATTTTCAGTAACAATGTTTTTTGTCCAAGAACCCTATCTATATATACAAGTTCTTGTTACATTAAAAGTTAAACAATGCTTAAAACACAATTCTCTTTTCTCCAATAAAGATGTTTCCTTGCAAGATAGGGCTATATCTTTTGTCAAACATGTCTTTAATGTCTACAAGGACCACAACTAAACTGCCTTAAATATGACCTCACAGATAAAAAGCATTATTAAAATGCATTAATTAATTTTTAAGAAACAAATACACTTGTACACATCAACCGACTATTTCAAACAACATTTTCCTTTTTTACTCACGCGATAATTATTGGTTGTACTAAAAATATGTCAAAAGGTGCTACAAATTTCAAGTTTCAACTACCAAAACACCCACCCTAATGTAAAAAAGATTTAAAATGATATTGTTTTGGCTTTTGTAGGATACGTTTTGGTCACTCTTGTGCAAATGAAAATAAAATAGTTCGATTAGTTCCGTCTTATATAATGCCATTTCCAATAAATATATACACTTTATGTCGATAAGTCTAAAGAGAACATGGCGCGTCATCTCCATTATGGTTTAGTGGGATTCAGAAGAGACTCGGTTCTATATTGAAATGATTAAAGAAGAGTATTACATGTTTATCAACAATCTAAACGCAACATTTTATTAAAAAAATATTATTTTCTTATTCGTTCACTTATATAATCAATTTAAACTTTTTTATCATTTATCAACAACACAATTTAACATGTAATATTAAAAACTTAAGGTCACCAAGTAACCAGTTTTTTGCATACTTTATCCAAATTTTGTATAAACTTAATATTATATTAAGTATTTGTTTGATTTCAACTCCCAACCGGTTGGTAACCTTCACTAATAAGCGTGGTAAATGAATATGAGAATACTTACACCACATACAAAGAAAAGAGAAATTTGATTTTTTTCGAACACCTTGAACAAATATCCTCACCCTCTACTTGTATAGATCCTAACCATCTTGAAGGAGGCTCGGTTGTAAGGTGTTCATAAAGTTTTAAAAATGGAAACCTTACCACCAAGCCTGACGCATACGTAACTACCCAACAAAGTTTCGACTTTGTCCCCTGATTTACATATAAATAAGCCGTGTACAACAGAAGCCAAAAATACGTTTAACTCCTCTGATAACTTGAACTCATCCTATTACGTTTACCAGTTACTCCCGTGTCATTACAGTTGAATAACTTTAGCTGAAACTATTACATACAAATACGCGACAAACTCCACTAGCTTACTATACGTATGTAGAGAGTCTAAAGTTCATCAAGATTTTGCTTGCAAATAAAGCTAGCTAGCTAGGGTCTTAAGTCTTTGAACAAGCAATTTATTCAATAATACGACTAAACATGATTGTTTCGTGTTAGCCTAATCCACCCATCCCTTTATAACAGCAAATATGGGTAAACTTCGTGTTCATATATATTTCTTATCTGTATAAAGTGTTTAATTCATTCATCAAAATCTTGTACTATATCAGAACAAAACATTTTGATTATATCCTGACTACTATAAAGCATAGTTACCACTTACTGTTAGATTGATAAAACCCGCTTTGGGTTAAACTTTATTAATAATAAACTATTTATATACTATAAATACGAAACTATAATAAAACTCTAATATGGACCTCAAGCCCACAATCAGGGTTTGGGCCAAATATATCATCTAATACTTCTTGCAATACGAGCGACAAAATTGTGAAAGCTCGGATTGGATGAGAAGGGTAAATAAACATTAAAGCAATAAAGTTCTGTTGATGAAGATGATTGACAGCAAGCAGAGACAAATCTTTATCTGTAGCAGCAAAAGCAAAATAAAGCGGTAGCAAAAGCAAAAGCAAATAATAAATTTTAATAGCAACATTCGACAGCAAGCGGAGATTAATATTCATCATGTAGCCGCAACAAAAACAGAGAAACAAAAATATAAGTAAAGCATAGACTTTTTTTTTACAGCAATCAGCTTTCGGTGGCGCGTCTGGCGGCTGACGAAAGCGATACAAGTTGTGTTTTTGTGCAGAATTAAACAGCGAATAGAATAGCATTAACAGTGTCAGTTAACTCCAAAATGTTAAGAATTTATGGCCAAAACAGTGCGGGTAGGGTTTGAGCCGAAAATTGCAAAGAAAAAAACAAATCTGAAAGGGATAAATGGTGCGGCTATTGTTTGACAGGAGTGACATAAAGGAAGTGGCTCAACATAACCATATAGATCAGACATGCTCCACTACTCCAGTACCATGTTAAATTGATAAAATCCCCCCTAAATTAAACTTTATTAATAATAAACTATTTATAAAGCACAAATGCAAAACCATAATAAAACCCGAATAGAGCTCCAACCCAGAAAGCGGGCTTTCATCTAATACTTACCACCATTGATGTGGATTGCTTTTATTTCCCGTACAAGATTTTTACCACACATCGACATACATTTTATTCCTCAGCAGTCAGCATATACCATAAACACGAAAACCCCGTCCCTACAACGTGTTCGATCTTTTTAGTGCCCACATTCTTCTTTCCAAAAACAGGCCCCCTTGCCCTTCCCCCGCGTTTTGCCAATATGTCCTCGTCTTCGAGAGCTGTATTTATGTTTCGATATTAAAGGGAAGATGGTTTTCTACATATATGCATGAAACATAAGATGATGATTAGCTAGACACAAGACTAGCTAGAAATACGAATCATGTACATACACAGAAAGCATAGCATTGTTATATTTGTTGTGAGTAGTAACCTCAAGAGCATTACATGACTGAAAACAACATCGTTTTTTCTTTCTTTACACGCGATGCTTAAACCTTAACTATAACATTATATTATTGACATGTGCCTATTTTTACATCTATAGTTCTATACAACCAATACATCAAAATAGGTGAATCAAACAACATCAGTTATCCTTGTCAATGTATGCCTATCTATCTAGACATTTCTACAACCAATAAATCACTTACATATGTACACCAATACAAATAATTCAAATCAAAATTAATACCAAGGACATTAATGGACTTTTTCTTAGGAAAGGTGCATCAATCTTTGTCATCATTTTGGACCACATTCTTTCCATCATCTCAACCGATCTTCGGGCTCAAATTCTAGAGAGGTCCCATGACACCAAGTCCATCACCTCACGGCAGCTAATTCCGTGGCGGCTCAGCTACCCGCCACAGCTTCACGGACTTGTCTAAACTACCACTATACACAACCCATTCTTGAGAACTACCATAGCCCTCTTCTTGGCTTTGGTTCTCTTGAACTGTCAAACATTTAACCGGACCAGTATGTCCTGTTAAAACATTTAAACAGGAGTGGAAGCCACTGGTTTCCCTTCTCCACACGCAGATACTATTATCTGCGGATCCACTAAACAACAAACTCCCGGCTGAAGCAAGACAAAGCACCGCTTGCTTATGTCCTCTAATAACACCCCCATGAACCAAAGCATACTTTCGCCATTCCCAAAAATTAACCAACCCATCCGAAGTACCCGCGTACACAACTGCCTCAACAACATTAACCGCGACCGATGTCACTGCAGTTTCTTGGTTTAATAAAGTGTAAACCATCATATGCTTTGTTTCTTTCCCTACTAACTCCCTCCTCCACACCTTAACCGACCCATCTGCCGAACCGGTGAAAACTAGCCCATTAAAACCCGCAACAACCGAATTTACCGCGTCATCATGGGCTTTTACCGACTCCAAACATTTCGAATCCGAAAGGCGCCATACCTTAAATGTCTTATCCCAAGAGCCCGAATACAATAACCCGTGTTCTTCATCCAAACTTAAGCAAGAAACAACATCAAAATGCTTGATCCATGGGACATTCCTATGACGCCTAACTTCGACATAATTACCGGGGTTTATCGAGCTTTTTATCAAGTCCCTAGTAGTGGGCAACGACCCAACTCGTTTATGTGCTTTTCTTTTAGAATCTGAATACTTCCATACTCGAATTTTACCATCTTGGTGTCCTGTAAATATCTTTTCACCCGAAACAACAATAGCTTTAACTAATCCACTACTCGATTTAAACCCCGAAAACGCAGTTAAATTCTTCCAAACACGAATATTTCTAGAATCTGAACCAGTATATAAAATATCACCAGAAGAAGCTAATGAATAAACATGTCCTTCTTCACGTACCAAAGATCCAATCAACCCGGTTGATGTAACACTTCCATCACCTTGTGCATGAAAAGAAGGAATCCATGGTGATTTATTAAAAGGTGACGTTTGGTGAAAAGGTGACATGAAGTAATTATTGGCGGGAGATGAGTATGGGGACGAGGATGGGCTTGGAAACGAGACGTTGCTATGTCGATTATTCGTGCTCGTACCGCCTTCTTGTTGTTCTTGCGAAGGTAGTAAAATGTTGGGCTCGGAGTTGTGGAATAGTTCTCCGAGCTTGGTTCGTCCATGCGAACCCTCCTTCTCTTTCGTCATGTTAGCTGATCTATGAAGTCCGAAATTGATCGTTCGAGTTTAATAATATATGAGATTATGAGATGGGTATATTGAAAGATTTTATAGGTAAAGAGATAACGTTTTGTATAGTTTAAAATGGAAATATGTGGGAATGAGAAGGAAAAGATGCATTTATATATAGAAGGTTGTAGTAAAGATGCAAAGGTGTGTGTTAGTGACAGCATGTTCACACTCATGTTTGAAAATTATGTGTTTACAACAATATTGTTATAAAAATATTTTATACTCGAATTCATGTCAACCAAGAGTTGAAATTTTACATCATCTTTTTATCGTGAAATAATATTATAATAGAAACACCATGATTATTCAACAATAATATTGAAAACGGGTTATATAATCGTGTAAGATACAAATTACTACATTGAAGGAGGGCTGAGCAAACGGACCGGACCGGACCGACCGACAAAACCGACCGGACCGGACCAGACCGACCACATTCGGTCCGGTCCTCAGTCTAAGCTTTTTGGCTAATTCGGTTCTCGGTCCGGTCCGGACTGACCAAAAACCCGAAAAAACTTGCCAAATCTTGCCTAATTGGACCGGACAGACCGAAGACCGACCGGACCGAGACCGGACCGACCACATTCGGTCCGGTCTCGGTCTATGGTTTTTCCGGTTCTCGGTCTTCGGTCCGATCCGATCTTGGTCGGTCCGGTCCAGTTTTTGGACCGTGATCACCCTTACATTGAAGTATTGAACTAGTAATGGGCCCAGTTTGTGAAATTTGTAAAACGTTTATTTAATGGCTAATAGCTATGAAAATGGTGCAGTTTTTTTTTTTTTTTTTTTTTTTTTTTTTTTTTTTTTTTTCGTTCGTTCGTAAAGATTCCTACGTAGTATTAATTTTGGGTTTACTTATTAACAGAAATCTATTAATTTAAGCAGTTTGTTCTATTTGTGTTGATTTGCTACTTTTTTACTAGCTAGCAGTCTAGCACATAAAAGATACTTGCGTCACAGATATGTTTACATGCCTCTAGTTAGCTTATGTAATTGTTGGTATGCTATCGTTACTTATAAACATGAAAGATTCACATTTTAATTAACATCTTTCTTTTTTTTTTCAACAGTTAACTGGAAAGTTTTACTACTAAAAGAAATTCCTTAATAACTATTGGAGTAAAGAATTTATTTTGAGATTTACTATCCATTAAATAAACGTTTTACAAATTTTACGTAACATGGGATTGAGTTTCAAATTGATTGCATGTGTTTAAGAAATGATGAGGTGTTATGACGTGTATATTTGCCCTTTTAAGAATGTGTTTTGCCTTTTGACTTTTATTATATAATTGACTTTTGGACAAAGTTTGGTAAATCATTGAATTCTTTTGGCAACCTCAGCAAGTTTTCTATACATGCGGCAACTTCATGGTCGGCCACCCGTTGCCGGTTATATAACAATTAACGTTCAAACCGTTGTCTATGCTCTATACGTGGTGTCAACACACTTGGTCACATTAAAATATTAACCATGGTTTACATCTAAATCAAAGAAAGATCTTATGTTCGATGACATCAGTTAACTCTCTTTCACTTTATTCACATCGTCAACTTTTGTATTTTTTTTATCACCTACACCTAGCTCCTTACACGACATCATTATATAAAACTAATTCTTTTTCCAGCTAAGATATGGCAGAATAGATTCACCCGTATCATATGTACGTGTATAAAGTCTAGTTGTTATTGTTTGTATTTATTTTTATATATAACGTGCGAAGAATATATAAGATCGTTAACCAAACCCAACTGATTTCAGGTGTCAATGTGTTATGACATTTGATTTGGCTCTCCGAAATACCTTGAATTCACTTGATGGCGAAGTGACTAAACTCAACTCGTATACGTTTTATTAAGCTATTGGCATACTAGATTATCAGGTGACTTGCTATCCATCTCATTACATAGGTCCCGACGATATCCAAAAACTAGCATATCAAACTTATACGTACATGACAAATATTGAATAATGACACGAACCTTCGTCTGATTTATGCTATGATGAAAAGAAAGCCGCAGCCGCTAACCAAACGAACCATTGTTTTCAGGTGTCGAGACGTTACATTTGACTCTTCGAATCACCTTCACATGATGGCCAAGTGGATAAGCTCATAAGCCCACATGCTTAGATGAAATATTGGCTTGACTTATTATCATGCAATCTATTTCATAGGTCCCATTGTTCTCCCAACACCTTTAAACAAATATTGGCCCAAAGTCATATCTAGATTTTACCTTCTGGCCTTTTTATTAACCAAGCTCTGAAAATACTTGGCTTTAGAGAATACGTGAAATCCCTAATTGCTCCTCCAATCCTTATTTTCTGGTGTTTGTTACTATGTACTCCCTCACATAGCCATGTTTTTGTTATGAGCAATATTCATTCCACAAACAGTTTACAAAATTATAACCACAAAATGATTTGGCATGTGTAGTGGTCCAATCATTTTGCATCATAATCCATCTTTCTTCTTTTTTACCCTTCATAATTGGTTGCCAATTCATTATGTAGTATAATTTTATAAATTTTTGTGGATGTAACATAAATTTTAAAGTAGCATGTATGGGATTGTTATTTTATGTTATGTAAATGAAAGTTACATATTTGGAACTGTCACAACGCACATTGCAAGTATTGAGATATTGGATTCCAATCCAAAACCATATTCACACCATGACTAAGTGACCAACCTTACACTATTTAATGTGTTATCAGGTTGAAATTACACAAACTGGCAAAAGTATTATATAAATTAGCATGCATTAATTGTAGTTTTTACGAGATAAAGATGTCAACTAATGTAAAAAGCCAGTGGCCCGATATATTGCAACTTCACACAATAATTCTAGGCTTTAAATTTTGGATTGACTGTTCACCAAATAATGTTGAAAATATGTGCAACTTGCACTAGCAATATTCGAAGTTTTGACAATTTCTAGAATGCAAATAGAAAAAGAATTGAGATAATTAAGCTTCAGACGAATAAAGGATACAAGTTTCAATGATTTGTCTTTTAAAAAATTAAGTATTATTTGTTTATCAATAGGCTTTGAATTTGATTTGCACATTTAAATCTAAATTTGATATGTAAATGTCTGAATCTGAATGAAATAAGATGTTTGTTTTTTTGTAAAAATATATCTGAATGATATAAATATAAAGTATATTCATTCTTACTTTACATAAACATTTATAAACTTTAAATTGAACAACTAAATCATAAAATTAACACAACCTAGCAAGGTTGAAGTAAAATGTGTTAAAACAAAATATTTAATGACATTGTGTGGCAACACGTATGAAGATAAAAGCTACAACTCTTATACATAAACTTTAGCTTTAGCTGCAACTACTTTTGCTAAAAATAATATATGACGATTAGCAGGGGCGGTGCTGAGAACGTGTAAAAAAAAAAAAACATATATTATAATATCCATAAACCATAATCTAGTACGAAAAGCCAAAAATACGAACAAAAATCATTCTTGCAACAAAAGTATTACTTCTACAAAATAAAATGTATTTAAGTAAACCGTGCTGTTCTTCTCGCGTTTTTTGAGTCAAAGTCTTTGATCAACAATTCATAATTCATGTTCTCTAACATATCGCTCTATATAGAAATCATTGCTAATTCATTCAGTCTATCTTGGGACATTGTAGATCTTAAGTACACCTTCACCCCTTCACCCTTTTGTCCCTTCACAATCGTTTTTGACTTTTTGGATTAAATGATTAATAAGGTTTATTTTTAGTGCCCCTTAGTGGGTTGGGCCTAGTATATATAGGGTATGTTTGGCGAAATGGGCTGGAGCTGGGGCTGGGGCTAGAGCTGGGGCTGGGGCTAGGGCTTATATTATAAGCCGAAATTAAAATTTGTATTTTTATAAACTTGTTTGGCAAATGGGCTGGGGCTGGGGCTTATTATTGCAAAATTACTAAAAAAGACATAATTAAATGAGTTTTTGTATATGTTAGATATTTTTGTGGGTAAATAAGTAATTTATTCTTCAAAAGCCTCGGGCTTAAGTTTTTAGCCACTTTTATTGGGCTAAAGTTTTTAGCCGGGACATTGTCGATCTTAAGTACTCCTTCACCCCTTTACTCTTTTGTCCCTTCACAATCGTTTTTGACTTTTTTGATTAAATGATTAATAAGGTTTATTTTTAGTGCCCCTTAATGGGTTGGGCCTTGTATATATAGGGTATGTTTGGCGAAATGGGCTGGAGCTGGGGCTGGGGCTGGGGCTAGGGCTAGAGCTGGGGCTGGGGCTAGGGCTTATATTATAAGCCGAAATTAAAATTTGTATTTTTATAAACTTGTTTGGCAAATGGGCTGGGGCTGGGGCTTATTATTGCAAAATTACTAAAAAAGACATAATTAAATGAGTTTTTGTATATATTAGATATTTTTGTGGGTAAAATAAGTAATTTATTCTTCAAAAGCCCCGGGCTTAAGTTTTTAGCCACTTTTATTGGGCTAAAGTTTTTAGCCGGCTTATTTTATAAGCCCTTCCATAAGCCTCACGACAAACGAAACTTATTTAATTAGCCGACTTATTTTAAAAGCCCAAACCCCCATAAGTCCCATAAAAGCCCTCTCCAAACATAGCCGTAATGGGTATAAAAAAATTTAGTGCCCTTAGTGGGTTGGGCTCAGCTCGGTTGCTGATGGTGCGCCGACCCAAAACCGCCCATGCCGATTAGTCCAATCACTAAATGATGTCATGTGTACGTCGCACAAATTACATTGCACTCTATATGATATCTATCTTTTGTTATGTCATGTATTATCGTATGGAAATAGGTGACATAAGCCAAATAAGGTGTGGTTGATAAATTACCTGCTTAACCAAAAATATCAAAACAATCACTATATTCAAGTTGTGACATTTGATTTGACTTTATGAATCCAAACCAACCTCACATCAAAAGACCAAGGAGCTAAAGCCCAGCTTGAAAACGTTCATTGTATTTTTCATCAAAGTGATGGCTATTTGAATTTTCTTATATCAAAAGTTTCAATATTGAATAAAATTATGTAGTATTCTTAAATGTGTTTTGCTAAATGCTTTTAAAGAAAGTAAAGGTATACAATACTCACTTTCAAGGCGATGTTTCAAAACCCAAATTAATACGGCTGATTCAACAAAAAAACGGTTGGATCATTAGAAGCGAGTTTTAACAAAAATATGTTTAGGTTTAACAATTATCACCCAACATTAATTAAAAGTTTGTGTGTTCAAGTCATGTAAAAGACGAAAGTGAGAGTTGTGATTGAGTGAGAATGTATTAAACGTCTGTTTATATTTGCATTAAAAGGGTTAAGGAAAAGTGTAATAATTATGGTTCTCTCTTTATTACTTTTTGCTAATAACTATTTACATTTAACTACTTAATTAACGCTTTGAAATTTATAATAATAACTTCAAGTATATGGTAAAATCGATCAATTTCTTTTTGGATAATTTCATATTTACCCAACTTAAATGTCAAAATTTCAAATTTATAAAAAACACAAGTTTTTAGTGAGGAGTGAAAAATGAACTTACTTTGTCCAAGTAATGTACTGCAAAAGGGGGTTAGGATGGTTCTCAATTAGGGTATGTGTTTGTATGTTCCTAGATTATGATGCCTCTTAGTTTTTTAAGATGAAAATGTAGATATCTGGTATAGCCCCTAATTGGAGAGGTATGGTGGCTATAGCTTACATAATGATGTCTTTCCTTCTCCTTCCTAAGTTATTGTGGATGATGGTTGAATGATCTTGGTTGTGAGTTGGTTAGGAAACGTAGTTATGAAGCTATGGTCTTGGTGCATCATGGATGAATATAAAGTGATGAATGTTGTTGTGTAGAAGAGTAAAAATCCTCTGTTTTGAGTTTGTATCATATATAGATAGTAGCTTATCAGAGTTGTCTTTTATTCGATATGTGAGGCTATAGAATGTTGATTAGTATAATGGTTGGTCGTGTCAAATTCGGTTTGTTTTTTAAAACTGTTTGTAAGTGGGTTTGATATTAATATATTTCACCTTTTGAACAACAATAAAAAAAAATGTTTTTAGTGCATAAGTACAATACTTTTAAAGCAAGCGTTGGGAAAATATGAAATTATGGTGTTTAAGTTGTGTATATATATAAAATTACCCCATTTCTTTTTATCTATTTTTAGTATTGAATAATTAATTTGAGATAACTAAAAAAGAAAAATGAACAAATAATTTAGGATGAGGGAGTGAGTTGAGTTTAATATAGACCGTATATTCTCCAAACACCGAATGAACAAATCATGACCACTCATTTTTTTCATCAAAAAAAAAAAAAAAAAAATCACTTTTCATATATACTTTTTTCTTTTTTGAAATAAAATATCTTGCAAACGGTAAATCGTTGAGCAACAAAAAATACACTATCGAGACGAGAATCTTTTATCTTTCAGTAGACGGACACTTCGATATACTTTCGATGAATTTTTTTTTGAGTTTTGTTTTAGTATTAAAATTTGCGTTTAGAAAAATCACATGTGACTTGTATGTTAGGAATTACGTGTGATTTCACAAATCACATGTCATTTCATAAAATCATATGTGAATTTTTAAAATAACAAATCACATGTGATATTTTCAGATGTAAAATTCAACATTCAAAAAAAAAAAAAAAAAAAAAAAAATGGGCGAAAATATATAGAAGCGCCCTTCTCTAGAAAGATGATTTAATTTTTGTCATGATGGTATGATTCTTTTCGCTTAACGATTAATGGTTTGTGAGAAATTTAATTAAAAAAACAGCGGGCTTTTCGTTTTGTTAAAAAAAAAAGTAATAAAAATTGTCAAGAGTTATTTTATTGGGTTTATAGAGAATTTAGGGTTTACATTGAATTTTTCTTTGGAGTGAGTACTGTAATTTTATTGAAGTCAACATGCTTGTACTAAGAGTGGATCTTAGGTACAGATTTGTTAACCCGATTAGTTAAAAAAAAAGTTGTGTTTAGGTTAGGTTGTTCCAAGTCACTGCATGATTTGAATTCGACATGAATTTGTTTTTGAACGGTGGATTTATATTAGAACTAGCAAGAAGCTAGAAAAAGCTACAAAGAGATAAGGTTCGGATTTTTCATCCACTCTATCCGACTAAATTTGGCCTTACTCCTATATCTACACCAAAAAAACGATCTAGATACAAGAACATCAAAAATAATCGCCGTAGAACGATTCTTTGTATCAAAAAGGGACTTGTTCCGATGATTCCATACTAGCCACCACGAAACATAAAAGATCCCTTCCAACATGTTTTTATGTCTCGAACTCATTCTCATCGAAATAAGCCAATCAAACCATTGTTCATAAGAATCAAACTCCACATAAGGTAACTCCCACCAAGTAGCAATCTTCCGATAAATATTTCTCACCAATGAGCAAGAAAAAAAATATATGATTCGTGGATTCAACCTCCTTATTACAACTCGGACAAATGATAGATTGAATCTCAATACTTCTACAAGACAAATTCAAACGAGTAGGTAAGAAATCATACCGAACTTTCCACGCCAAAATATTGATTTTTATAGGAACCACTTTGATCCAATGTGTCTTATGAGAAGCTCCACCTAACCGATGTTCATCGATGTACTTTATAGGAGAAGCTACCGAAAACTCATCCGAACCCACAATGGACCAGCTCCACCTATCATTCAAATCAGATAAAATCGATCCTTCAAGAACCGCTTTTAAAGAACTGAGCTGCTCCATCTCCACTCCATCCCTTGGTAAACGACGCAAAGAGAAACCGACATCATTATGATTCATTTTAGTCGCCACTGTAATCTTCTTGTCGGATTCAAGCGCATAAACTCTAGGAAATCTAGACTTAAATTTCTTGTCGCCCCTCCAAACCTCCTCCTAGAAGATCGTTTCTAACCCATTACCAACCTTCTTATTCATAAAACTCAATAAATCAACACCTTTGTTTTGCAATCTTTTAACTTCAATAGTAATATTTGTAACAACCGTGGTTTTAACAGGTTAGTTAGACTAACCGTCTCGATCTATTTAACTTTGTTTGGTGTGAATTAGGTGGATATATAGTATATACGTGTGTTATATGTGTGATATTGTGTGATTAGTACGTAAGCTGGCACTAAATTCCATTGTGTGAAAGGTTGTTATTATGATTTGGGAAGTATTGAATTTGGGAAAGTTCATTTTGATAGCTTTTGTGGTGTAGAAATGACTTGTGAAGTTTTGGTGTTTTTGTTTTTTTGCGTAACGAGTCTTCGTTCAAGTATTTGAGAGTTAGCAAGTTACGAGGAGTTTGTTTTTATGTGTTATACTTTTGAAGAGTGTGAAAATCTATTTTTGGAAACTTTCTTTTGAAAATGATAATTTTCCGAGTCGTCGCAAAAACTAAGGTTTATCGCGTAAGACGTTAGGAATAGCTACGGGTACTTATAAAATATCAAAAGTATGAGGTTTTGAGTGTACTAAATAAATTTAATAAAAAAATATATTAATTTAGGGGGGCGATTAGGGGGATAAGGGGAGAAAAAGGAAACCAAATTGATACCAAATACAATTCTAAGCCTTAAAGGTTATCCATAATAATTATAAATACAAAATCAAAACTTCCCACTCCTCTTTTTGACATACACGACCGGCCAAGGAGCAAAAGAAGGGAGAAAAATTTAGGGTTGGTAATTTTGAAGCAATAATCAAGAATCAAGGTAAAATCCTTAAAACCTATGTTCAATTATTTGATTAATTATTGAAATTCATGTAATATTAAGTATGATGGATTTAGAGTTTATAAACTTCTGCAAATTAATGATGTTAAACATGTTAGGATCATTAATTAATAATAGTATAGTGATTGGTTAAGAGGATTGAGCATAAATCGCGTTAATTTACAAGTTAGGGTTTGGACAGAAAATTAGTGTTGTAAAGATACGAGGGTATTTAATAGATGGTGAAGAGTTAGATCACAAATTTTTAGTCTAAATTGAATTTCAGTGAAAGAGCTTTCCAAAAATTCCAGCCACGATCGATTTCGAGGTCCGGAAGTTAGTCTTTTGATTTTTCTTAGTTAAGGTGTCATGATACGTGGGAATCGCACCAGGCTTTACCTCTCAAGGGATCTTGAGAAGCTTACAACCCCCACCAGGCAGTGTACCTGATCGTTGTAGTATAGTATAGTGACAAGTACCGGGGGATTGATCGTTCAGCTAGGAATAGTGTCGCTAGGATTAGAAAACCTAAATACTAGTTCTAAAGGTGAGAGATGATTCTTTTTGTATTTTTATATTTTTTTAGAAAGCAAGTAAAAATCTCGGGTTTGAAGGATTTGGGCGGAATTAGTTGCTAGTCAACTAACCCAATACTAATGACGCAATCAAAATAAAATACTAGAAATGAAAATAAACTAAATTATACTAAGGTTATGAGCAATAAGTGGAGAAAATGTGTTTACTTAGATTTCACTACTCCCTAGACATCTTTTACATGTTAATTACTTGTTATAGTTGCATGGATGACAGATTGTATTCCTTAATACCATTCATGGGGTGGCGCACTTAACTCCCCAATTCTATGAGCTCTTATCTCCTCCTATGCCATGCCCAACACAACCATAGGGATTATAAACAGTGGCTCATGCATTAAATACAACCAATAAAGACCTAGTGCACATCGGTTCATGTTTCCTAAGACGTTCAAGCATGTTACCATTTGGAGATCTGCCACTTTTCTTAAGCCTAACATCAAATTCATTCATCCAAAACAATTATAAACAAGTAATCAACACATAATTAACATCTAGGTTTCATTAGATCCAAGCAAACACAAGATAGATCTAGCCTAACATGATGGAATTAAGACAAGAACAAGATATAGACAACCAACACATAGACATATTGATTGAATTAAAAGAATACTTATCTCAATTACACATGAAAGGTATCAAGGGCTTAGAACCCTTGAAAAACCTGTAAAATTCGCACCAAGTTCGTACTTAGGGTTTCTCCAAAACTTCTCTCCTTTTTTTTATGTGAAAATTAGAAAACTATATATAGGAAATAGGGTCTAACGGCGTCAAGACAAAGCTTGTGACGCCGTCACCTCGCCGCCAAAATTCTTCTCGGACTGCCTTGATCTACTTCTGACGCCGTCATGTATTAGCATTTCCAGGCCGTCATGATTTTTACTCTTGACGCCCTACTTTGTGACGCCGTCCAATATGTACTGGGTCGTCATGGAATTTACTCTTGACGCCGTCAGGGTGTTGCTCTTGACGCCGTCACCTACTGTTCCCAGCAAGGAAAATTAAGACTTTGGCGTTTTCTTCACTTTTATGCTCCAAAAACGTCCGAATTGCTTCCTTTTCCAGATTTCACTCCCAAAGTACCTAAAATCACAAAAGGAACGATTTAGGGCAATATTTGATCAAATAAATTCAATTCCGGGCTTAAATGACCCCCCAAAAGTGGTTCATTTTTCGCCTCATCATATACCCTTACACTTGAGATTTGCTTGTCCTTAAGCAAATGCGCTTTTATTCTACTCAAAATACAAGTTAGGGGTCATTTAACACTAATATAAAAGTAATTACAACAAATAATCGTTCCACTAAAGACCAATAGACAAGCACGGAGGTCATACACTAGCACCTTACAAATAGTGTTTAGATACTCACATCTCTCGGGTGTAATAAAGTATAAATTACAATATGGAAACGAAAGATATCTCTCACTACCTGTCATAGCAAAATAGATTACTATAGGCTTGGGAAAGGATCAAACCTCCACCACATGGCGTAAGCACCTAGGATAAACTATCAAAGAGGTCTTTTTAAAGGGTTGTAACGTTAGGTGTAGGGATATGAAATACACGGTTTTGTTGGATAAAGGAAGTTTTACAGGTGGCGAGTTAACAATCTTGGTTAATTACATGTACAATATGGCGTTGCTAAGCCAAGACTAGACTCGACTTAAGCTAATAAATGAAAAATAACAAAAATATAAAATGAACATAGAATGAAAAGGGATGGTAGTCCGTATGTTTTTTCTCTTTTCCTTTTTCTATTTTTTTTTCTTTTTCTTGATTTTTTCGATTTATTTATTTATTTATTTATTTTTTTGCATACACTCTTACCCTACCATCCAAAATAATACATCATAGGGAATGGAAATTCCCCTTACACTTGAATTTTTACATACTTTACATTAAACTAATCTAATGACTCAAATTAAGAAAATCAAAACACTTGGAGTACTTTTAAGATTAACGCACATATGGGGGTAATAATAAGATGTTCTTCCCCATTACTCCATAAAATAAGTACTTACCCATGAGTCCCAATCGTCCCAAAACAATATGTACAAGGATATGACTCGACTTAGCAACCATGTAATCAATTAGAAAGTTAACTTAGGGTTTAACAAATAACAATAATGCACTAAAGATGAGCGCATACACGGAAGGCTAAGGCGATTTGGTTGTACATTTAAGTGGGGTGTAACAAATTCTTCCTTTAAGTAAAATGCTTAAGGTTAGAAACGAAAAGATAGGCTCGGAGGGGTGTACTAGGGGTTTCGTGTACTAAAAATGAGTACAACGCTAAAGGTGTGGGAAAAATTAGTTGACTTAACTAGCCAAGTAATATGACTTAAGTGGTCAAGTAATTATGATACTGGTTTAACACAAGGGTGATCCTAATGCCTCTTATCATGTAGTAAATCCTACTACACGAATGTAGTCTCACTAGCGGTCTCGGGATGCATCACTAACGCAAGTTCTAGAATCTAAATGCTACCGGTACACTCATAAGCACCAATAGTAAATGCTTTTTCTATCAAATCTAAAGGTGAACCTCACATATTTTGGTGGAAAATTTTTCTGAATATACGGTTATGTGCTAGTCATACAATCTCCTATCCATGAGACGCTTGCTATGGCTAAAGTTTCACTCCTAAATGTTGTAAAAAATTTTAAATTTGGCGCTAAAATTGCACTAACAAGTATTTCTCATAGTTTTATTACACATCTACCATTAAACAAAACAAACTCAAGCGAAAGTGCATATGTAAGGTATCATCTTTTTACCTTCCCCTTACACTTAGGATGAACATTGTCCCCAATGTTCAAGTAAAGAATGTAAAAGTGAAAAAGTAAAAAGAATAAAATCAAATACTCCCCTGATTCGCTCGGTACGGATAATAAGGTGGCCAGGTTAAATCTTCCTCCAAGAAAATGAACAATCAAAGCTTCCCTTCCAGAATGTAAATCATCTTCTTGTCATACATAACCTGTAAATCCTGAGAAACTAGACAAAACAACCTCGCGTAAAATCGGCGGCATCCTATATAAGTTACTAAATCCTAGAAAACAAGATAAGATATAATGCTTGTGGAATGAAGTTTGCAGATCTCCTGGAGATTATAAAACTTAATAATTCACAAAAACCATAAGACTCCGTTAGAAAAACAAAACCGGTAAAATTTCCAGATTTTTACACATGACGCCGTCAAGAGTTAACTTGTGACGCCATCAGAAGTGACCTGCAGAAATTCTTATGTTAAGTTTCCGGAAAATTTCTGGAAAAACTTGGTCCTACTTCCTGGAAAATCCTGCAAAACTTCATTATGACTCGATACAAGCATTTTACTCTAACAAATACTAATATACATGTTCATTTAATATTGTGGAGAATCATGATCGGTTTGTTTCTTAAAAACATATTTGGGGTTTCCCCTTACAATTATCTTTTGCAAAAATACCTTTAGGTGGAGTTGAGACTAAGCCAAAACAACAAAGTAAAGTATTTCCACTATTTAGTTTAGAAACATGATCTACCAACAATAAAAATAAAGCATGCATACGGAAGCAAATAACAAACAAACAAACAAAATCACACAAAACATGGGTTGCCTCCCAAGAAGCGCTTTTCTTTATTTACGAGTCTTGTAGCTAGACTCAAGGTCATGGGTTACTACGTGACCTCATCATCTAACGTCACATCCTCCTCACTAATCATTTCATTGTTATTTTCTTGATAATGTTTTACATGTTGTATGTTAACAGTAAATTCCCTACCTTCATCGTCTAATAACACCACGGCTCCAATTTTAGAGGAATTCTTTACCGTAAACGGTCCATACCATCTAGACTTAAGTTTTCCCGGAAATAATCTCAGCCGAGAATTGTACAATAGGACTTTGTCTCCCTCTGAAAATTCTTTGGGTTTCTTAATCCTCTGGTCATGCCATCTTTTTGCTCTCTCTTTATATGTGATGGAAGATTCGTAGGCTTCTAACCTAAGCTCGTCAAGCTCGTGTAATTGCAAGAACCTATTAGTTCCAGCAATTGTGTAATCTAAGTTACATGTCTTAAGCGCCTAATAAGCCTTATGTTCTAATTCCACTGGTAAGTGACATGCCTTACCATACACCATGCGAAACGGGGTCGTTCCAATAGGTGTTTTGTAGGCGGTTGATGCGTGGGAATCGCACCTTGCTTTACCTCTCGAGGGATCTCGCGAGGCTTACAACCCCCACCAGGCAGTGTACCTGATCGTTGTAGTATAGTATAGTGACAAGTACCGGGGGATTGATCGTTCAGCTTAGGAATAGTGTCGCTAGGATTAGAAAACCTAATTAAAAGTTCTAGAGATGAAAGATGATTATTTTTGTGTTTTTATATTTTATGAAAGCAATTAAAATCTCGGGTTTTGAAGGAGTGGGCGGAATTAGTTGCTAATCAACTAACCCAAAAACTACTTTGTAACTAATTAAACTAATGAAAATAAAATTAACTAATATTAAACTAAGGTTGTGAGCAGTAATTGGAGAAATTGTGTTTACTTAGACTTCATTACTCCCTAGATATCTTTTACATGTCAATTACTTGTTACACTTGTATGAATGACGGGTTGTATTCCTTAATACCATTCGTGGAGTGGCATACATAACTCCCCAACTCTATGAGCTCTTATCTCCTCCTACACCATGACCCAGCACAACTATAGGGATTGTAAACAGTGGCTCATGCATTAAATACAACCAATAAAGACCTAGTACGCCTCGGTTCATGTTTCTTAAGACGTTCAAGCATGTTACCATTTGGAGATCTGCCAGTTTTCTTAAGCCTAACATATAAAATCATTCATTCAAAACAAGAATAGACAAGTAATCAACACATAATCAACATCTAGGTTTCATCAGATCTAAGCAAACACAAGAGAGATCTAGCCTAGCATAGTAGAATTAAGATAAGAGCAAAAGATAAACAACCAACACATAGACATATTGATTGAATTAAGAGTATACTTATCTCAATTACAATGCAAGGTCTCAAGGGTTTGGAACCCTTGAAAAACCTGTAAAAGAGGCACCAAAATCGTCTTTAGGGTTTCACCAAAACTTCTCCCTTTTAATGAAAAAACTAGAAAACTATATATAGGAAAATCGTCCTGACGGCGTCAAGAGTTAAATCTGACGCCGTCAACTCGCCGCCATACACTTCCTCGGACGCCCTAGATCCAATCGTGACGGCCTATGTGACGCCGTCACCACCCACGGTAAATTAATCTTGGTCACTTTGACGCCGTCATAACTCCATCTGACGCCGTCACCAGCTACGGTAAATTAATCTTCATGTCTGACGCCGTCAAGAGAAAACCCTTGACGCCGTCACCTTGTATTTCCAGCTTGGATTTTTGGTACTTTGTCGTTTTCTTCACTTTATGCTCCAAAAACGTCCAAAATAGCCTCTTTTCCAGAATTCACTCTCCAAACACCTAAAATCACAAAAGGAACGATTTAGGGCAATATTTGATCAAATAAATTCGGATTCGGGCTTAAATGACCCCCTAAAAACGGATCATTTTTCGCCTCATCATATACCCTTACATTTGAGATTTGCTTGTCCTCAAGCAAATGAGCTTTTATTCTACTCAAAAGACAAGTTAGGGGTCATTTAACACTAATATAAAAGTAATTACAACAAATAATCGTTCCACTAAAGACCAATAGACAAGCGCGGAGGTCATACACAAGCACCTCACAAATAGTGTTTAGATACTCACATCTCTCGGGTGTAATAAAGTAATATAACATTATGGAAATGGAAGATATCTCTCACTACCTGTCATAACAAAATAGATTACCATAGGCTTGGGAAAGGATCAAACCTCCACCACATGGCGTAAGCACCTAGGATAAACTATCAAAGAGGTCTTTTAAAGGGTTATATCGTTAGGTGTAGGGATATGAATTACACGGTTTTGTTGGATAAAGGGAATTTTACTGGAGGCGAGTTAACAATCTTAGTAAATTACATGTACAAGATGGCGTTGCTAAGCCAAGACTAGACTCGACTTAAGCTAATAAATGAAAAATAACAAAAACATAAAATGAACATAGAATGAAAACGGGATGGTAGTCCGTATGTTTTTTTTTTTTTTTTTTTTTTTTTTTCTAATTTTTTTTTCTTTCTTTTTCTTGATTTTTCTATTTTTTTTCGATTTCTTTTTTTTTTTTTTTTTTTTTTTTTTTTTTTTTTTTTTTGTTTTTGTTTTTTTTTTTTTTTTTTTTTGCATACACTCTTACCCTACCATCCAAAATAATACATCATAGGGGTTTGAGCACTCCCCTTACACTTGAATCTTTACATACTTTACATTAAACTATTCTAATGACTCGAATTAAGAAAATCAAAACACTTGGAGCACTTTTAAGATTAATGCACATATGGGGGTAATAATATTATGTTCTTCCCCATTACTCCATAAAATAAGTACTTACCCATGAGTCCCAATCGTCCCAAAACAATATGTACAAGGATATGACTCGACTTAGCAACCATGTAATCAATTAGAAAGTTAACTTAGGGTTTAACAAATAACAATAATGCACTAAAAATGAGCGCATACACGGAAGGCTAAGGCGATTTGGGTGTACATTTAAGTGGGGTGTAACAAATTCTTCTTTTAAGTAAAATGCTTAAAGTTAGAAACGAAAAGATAGGCTCGGAGGGGTGTACTAGGGGTATCGTGTACTAAAAATGAGTACAACGCAAAGGGTATGGGAAAAATTAGTTGACTTAACTAGCCAAGTAATATGACTTAAATGGTCAAGTAATTATAATACGGGTTTAACACAAGGGTGATCCTAATGCCTCTTATCATGTAGTAAATCCTACCACACGAATGTAGTCTCACTAGCGGTCTCGGGATGCATCACTAACGCAAGTTCTAGAATCTAAATGCTACCGGTACACTCATAAGCACTAATAATGAATGCTTTTCCTATCAAATCTAAAGGCGAACCTCACATTTTTGGGTGGAAAATTTTTCTGAATATACGGTTATGTGCTAGTCATACAATCTCCTATCCATGAGACGCTTGCTATGGCTAAAGTTTCACTCCTAAATGTTGTAAAAATTTTTAAATTTGGCGCTAAAATTACACTAACAAGTATTTCTCATAGTTTTATTACTCATCTACTATCAAACAAAACAAACTCAAGCGAAAGTGCATATGTAAGGTATCATCTTTTTACCCTCCCCTTACACTTAAGATGAACATTGTCCCCAATGTTCAAGTAAAGAATGTAAAAGTTAAAAAGTAAAGAGAATGAAATCAAATACTCCCCTGATTCGCTCGGTATGGATTTTAGTTGGCCAGGTTAAATCTTCTTCCAAGAAAACGAACAATCAAAGCTTCCCTTCCAGAATATAAATCATCTTCTTGTCATAAATAACCTGTAAATCCTGACAAAAGTAGACAAGGCAACCTCGCGTAAAATCGGTGGCATCCTATATAAGTTTCTAAATCCTAGAAAACAAAGTAAGATATAATGCTTGTGGAATGAAGTTTGCAGATTTCCTGGAGATTATAAAACTTAATAAATCACAAAAACCATAAGACTCCGTTAGAAAAACAAAACTGGTAAAATTTCCAGATTTTTGACTCCTGACGCCGTCAAGAGCAATTGCCTGACGCCGTCAGAATGGACCTGCAGAAATCTTTATGTTAAGTTTCTGGAAAATTTCTGGAAAAATCTTGTCCTACTTCCTGGAAAATCCTGCAAAACTTCATTATGACTCAATACAAGCATTTGACTCTAACGATTACGAATATACATGTTCATTAAATATTGTGGAGAATCATGATCGGTTTGTTTCTTAAAAACATATTTGGGGTTTCCCCATACACTTATCTTTTGCAAAAATACCTTTAGGTTGAAGTTAAGACTAGGCCAAACAACATAATAAAGTATTTCCACATTTTATTAGAGAAACATGATCAACCAACAATAAAAACAAAGCATGCATACGGAAGCAAATAACAATCAAACAAAATAAACAATCAAACAAACAAACAAAATAAAGCTTGGGTTGCCTCCCAATAAGCGCTTGTTTTTGTTCGAGTCACGAGCCTGACTCTACCCTTATTTCACAGATAAAGGTGAGGTTTTCCCTACACTTAGGATTAAGTGCGGGTGAAAGTAGCGATACACACCCTTAGGGTGTAAATATGCCTCGTGAGGAAAGAGTGGTGGATGAATTGTATGCTCAAAGATGCGGGATCCTATCATCATAGCCTTACCTAATTCAAATGGGTTAGTGGGTGAATTAAGATTTTCTCTTAGAAAGGGATCATCTTCTATCAATTTCGAGAGACTCCTAGTTGGGAATCCATCTTGACCTAATAAACCCGGTTTAAACCCATAATGTGTTTTGTGATCAATCATGAATGGGTGATGTAAGCATGTAAGGTCATGGTTCACTCCTATGTCAACTTCCTCTCTACAAGGCTTAGAGTCCACTACCTTTATCCTAAGACTACCCGGACTATATGGTTTGATGGGTGGATCGGAACCTACTTTAATTCCTAAATTTTCATCCAAGGATGGAAGATTAGGTAACAGTTTTGGTTGAGGCTCTGGTTCATCAAAACTAGGAACTTCCCTAGAACTAAGAGCAAGGTTATCATTATAAGTATTCAAACCTATATCCTCTAGTGGTGCTTGGTCCAAGGGTTCTACCTCAATTGGGGTTCCTATAGTCTCTTCTACTTCTTCCGGGTAAGTCACGGGCGGTGTATGTGCCTCAAATGATGGTAGGACTTGTGGGGTACTTTGTGGGCTTGGATTATCCACCTCATCCTCCATTGTACCTAGATTACCTATATATTTGTTTTGTACTATGATATTAGGTGCCATCCAACTAGGTATCTCAACATGAGTATATTCATCCCCCAACAAACTTCCTGTTTGCTCCATCAAACTTGTTTTTGATTGATTTGTGATGTTGTTTGTTGGGTTGTCTACTCTATAATAATATTGGGCACAGTTTTCTATGGTATCCCACGCTTCTTCATCATTTAATTCCCTAGGGCCCCCATCGGCAAAATCATCGATGCGCATTTGGTCACATTGGCTGACACGATAGTAAAAGGTTTCGGTTAGGGATGATAAAGAGAAACTATGATGAGGGAATTTTCGAAGTAAAATTTTAAAACGAGTCCATGCATCATATATGGGTTCATCTTGATATTGTTTGAAATTCAAGATGTCAACAGGGTAGAATGGCCTTTTTGGTTGGTGGTATGGTGTATTCGCGTACTCCATAATGGTGAACGGAATAGTCAATGGAAATTACGAACAAACACACAAAGAAAAAGATAGACTAAAGAAGACCTAAAAATAAAAATAAAAATCTTACTAGAAAGGAATCTAGCAAGTAGACCTAATAAAAAGAAATCCTAACCTAGACAATAACTATTCCCCAGGCTGCGGCGCCAAAAACTTGATGCGTGGGAATCGCACCTTGCTTTACCTCTCGAGGGATCTCGCGAGGCTTACAACCCCCACCAGGCAGTGTACCTGATCGTTGTAGTATAGTATAGTGACAAGTACCGGGGGATTGATCGTTCAGCTTAGGAATAGTGTCACTAGGATTAGAAAACCTAATTAAAAGTTCTAGAGATGAAAGATGATTATTTTTGTGTTTTTATATTTTATGAAAGCAATTAAAATCTCGGGTTTTGAAGGAGTGGGCGGAATTAGTTGCTAATCAACTAACCCAAAAACTACTTTGTAACTAATTAAACTAATGAAAATAAAATTAACTAATATTAAACTAAGGTTGTGAGCAGTAATTGGAGAAATTGTGTTTACTTAGACTTCATTACTCCCTAGATATCTTTTACATGTCAATTACTTGTTACACTTGTATGAATGACGGGTTGTATTCCTTAATACCATTCGTGGAGTGGCATACATAACTCCCCAACTCTATGAGCTCTTATCTCCTCCTACACCATGACCCAGCACAACTATAGGGATTGTAAACAGTGGCTCATGCATTAAATACAACCAATAAAGACCTAGTACGCCTCGGTTCCTGTTTCTTAAGACGTTCAAGCATGTTACCATTTGGAGATCTGCCAGTTTTCTTAAGCCTAACATATAAAATCATTCATTCAAAACAAGAATAGACAAGTAATCAACACATAATCAACATCTAGGTTTCATCAGATCTAAGCAAACACAAGAGAGATCTAGCCTAGCATAGTAGAATTAAGATAAGAGCAAAAGATAAACAACCAACACATAGACATATTGATTGAATTAAGAGTATACTTATCTCAATTACAATGCAAGGTCTCAAGGGTTTGGAACCCTTGAAAAACCTGTAAAAGAGGCACCAAAATCGTCTTTAGGGTTTCACCAAAACTTCTCCCTTTTAATGAAAAAACTAGAAAACTATATATAGGAAAATCGTCCTGACGGCGTCAAGAGTTAAATCTGACGCCGTCAACTCGCCGCCATACACTTCCTCGGACGCCCTAGATCCAATCGTGACGGCCTATGTGACGCCGTCACCACCCACGGTAAATTAATCTTGGTCACTTTGACGCCGTCATAACTCCATCTGACGCCGTCACCAGCTACGGTAAATTAATCTTCATGTCTGACGCCATCAAGAGAAAACCCTTGACGCCGTCACCTTGTATTTCCAGCTTGGATTTTTGGTACTTTGTCGTTTTCTTCACTTTATGCTCCAAAAACGTCCAAAATAGCCTCTTTTCCAGAATTCACTCTCCAAACACCTAAAATCACAAAAGGAACGATTTAGGGCAATATTTGATCAAATAAATTCGGATTCGGGCTTAAATGACCCCCTAAAAACGGATCATTTTTCGCCTCATCAGCGGTTCGGAATGCCCATAAGGCTTCGTCGAGTTTAAATGACCAGTCCTTTCTATTTTGACTAACCGTCTTTTCGAGTATTCTTTTAATAGCCCTGTTGGTGTTTTCAACTTGGCCATTGGTTTGTGGATGATAGGCGGTGGAGAACCGATGGGATACTCCATACCTCTTCATAACCTTTTCCATTTGTGCATTGCAAAAATGGGTACCCCTATCACTGATGAGAGCTTTAGGAATTCCGAATCTAGCGAAAAGCTTTTTCAGGAAATGAATAACTACTCTGGCGTCACTGGTCCTAAGGGCTTGTGCCTCAACCCATTTTGAAACATAATCGATGGCGACTAAAATGTATTCGTTCCCCCCTGAAGATGGAAAGGGTCCCATGAAGTCAATTCCCCAAACATCGAAGACCTCACATACTTGTATAAAATTCTGGGGTGCTTCATCCCTATGTGATATGTTCCCGGCCCGTTGACATGCATCGCATGCCTGCACCATTTCTTTTACATCATGGAAAATTGTGGGCCAATAGAATCCCGCATCAAAAATCTTTTGGGCGGTAGTTTTTTTCCCATGATGCCCGCCAGAGGGACCAGAGTGACATTCCCTTATAATCTTTACTGCCTCACTTTCCAAAACACAGCGTCTTATAATTTGGTCAGGAAACCTTCGGAATAAAAATGGTTCATCCCAAAAGTAGTATTTTAGCTGAGAAAAGAACCTTTTCCTTTCGTACCTAGTCAAGTGTTCAGGAACAAGTCTACTTGCGAGGTAATTAGCAAAATCGGCGTACCACGGCTCCGAATCAATCATTAACATGAGTTGTTCGTCAGGAAATGAATCCCTAATCTCACTTCTATCGTGCTTATCCAAAGGGTTTTCGAGACGAGATAGATGATCTACGGCCAGATTTTCTGCCCCCCTCTTATCACGAATCTCAACATCGAATTCTTGTGGCAACAAGATCCACCGAATTAGTCGTGGCTTAGCATCCTGCTTCGCAAAAAGATATCGAAGAGCCGAGTGATCAGTGAAGACGACTGTTTTTGAAAGGACAAGATATTGTCGGAATTTATCGAACGCAAACACTACGGCTAATAATTCTTTTTCGGTGGTGGAGTAGTTCTTTTGAGCGGGATTCATGGTTTTGCTAGCGTAGTAAATAGGTTGGAAAAGCTTGTCACGCCGTTAGCCTAATACAGCCCCGACAGCAAAGTCGCTAGCGTCACACATGATTTCAAATGGTAACTCCCAGTTGGGTGTGATCATGATTGGAGCTTGTGTAAGTTCCTTTTTTAGGAGATCGAATGCATCCTTGCATTCTTGGGAAAAATCGAACGGAGCATCCTTCACAAGTAATTGAGTCATTGGCCGAGCAATTTTGGAGAAGTCTTTGATGAATCTCCGATAAAACCCGGCGTGCCCCAAGAAGCTGCGTATTGCTTTAACAGTCGTGGGGTATGGTAACTTAGATATAGCTTCAACTTTAGCTTGGTCCACCTCTATTCCGTTCCCTGAGATCTTATGCCCTAACACAATCCCTTCTTTTACCATGAAATGACACTTTTCCCAGTTTAGCACCAAGTTGGTTTCCTCACAACGTTTAAGCATCTTTTCTAGATTAGCAAGACAGCGGTCGAAGGAGTTCCTAAAGACCAAAAAGTCATCCATGAACACTTCCATGCTGTCTTCCATGAGTTCGTGAAAGATTGCGGTCATGCATCGCTGGAAAGTGGCGGGGGCATTACATAGCCCAAAAGGCATCCTTTTGTAGGCAAATGTTCCATAAGGGCAAGTAAACGTGGTCTTTTCTTGGTCCTCAGGTGCTATGGGAATCTGAAAATACCCAGAGAATCCATCCAAGAAGCAATAGTACTCGTGTCCAGATAATCTCTCTAACATCTGATCAATGAATGGCAAGGGAAAGTGATCTTTCCTCGTGGCATCATTGAGCTTTTGTTAGCATTAAAAATATGTATTATGAAGTGATGGTCATTCTCATATTGTAACTTTGTGTCGTTTGTTAAGATTAGTAATAGTTTAGTCATTGGGCCTTGGACTTGGCAAGCTAATATGTTATGTGCTATGTTTCATAAGCCTAGTTATCCAACCATGTAACCAAGTCCAAGCCCAAGCCCATCCCCATCAAAGCCTATGTATGGAACTATATAAGGCACCTTACCTCTCATTTGTAAGGTGTGCTTGTGTGTGTATTTGTGTGTGTTTTCTTTGAATAAAAGCTCTCATTTCCATCTCTCTCTCTCTAATATACACGAATTACATATACTCCATACAAGTCACCATCTTTCCATCTTTCCTTCTTATTGTGCTTATATTGTGTGTGATAAAGTTGTGATATTTAAGGTCTTACAAGTGGTATCAATCGCCTAACAATGATTTAGGAGGGTTGAGGGGTTGTTGTGTTTCATTTTTTTTAAGCTTTATACACGAGTTTTTTATAAAAAGTTTCTCACTTTTCTTGTTTTTCTTGGTTTTTAACACTTTTTTGCTTACAAACTAGTGTTATAAACCTTATCTAACAAGAAAATTTTAATCTTTTTGAAAATTTCTAGCTTAAATATTCGAATTTGATTTTTGTACTTGTTTTCTAGATCTTAAAAAAGTTTCATAAAAATCATCAAGTTTTGAACTTTCTTCAAGTTTTGGTGTTTTTTAGCCTAGAAGTACAAGAATCTTGGATTGCAAAAGTCATTTGGGTGTGCTTTAAGCCTATTCAAAAAACAGTCACAATTTCGAAATCACCACCAATTTTCGAAATCACACTTTGACCAATTTTCGAGAACACCAGAAATCGACTCCGTTCGTGATCATAGTTGGATACTCGGTATTTTCTCTCTTGTATAAGCAAGAAATTACTTCGACTTGTGGCTAAATTTCGAAATTGTATAATTTCGAAATTTGTGTGATTGGGTTTTCGAAAAAATAACAATTTTCGAGAACATTGCAAGGTTTTCGAAAACTGCAAAATTTCGAGAACACTGTTTTTTCGAAAAATTGAGAAATTTCGAGAACATTGTTTTTTCGAAAAATTGAAAAATTTCGAGAACTTATATTTTCGAGAACACAAAGTTTCGCAATCTTGAGTTTCGAAATCTAAGTTTTCGCAATCTTAAGTTTCGAAATCCAAAGTTTCGCAATCCTATAGTTTCGAGAACACAGCCAAGTTTCGAGAATTTTGACAAGTGAGGTTTTTGATGACCAAACTTCAAACGGCCATAACTTTTGAACCGTAACTCCATTTTCGACGAATCAGCTGTCAAAACGACCGTGAAACAGGGAAGAACGACCCGCTAAATGATTTATCGATTTAGGCGAAGTTTCGAGGCCTAAAAACGCTCCGAGAAGAAGTTATTGAGGTTTTAAGGTTTTTAGTCAAATTTTTCACCATAAAAACTTGCATCAACTCACTCTAAACTCTACTCCTATTTCGTTGGAACGATCCAAGAATCAACTTTATCCATCTACATTTCATCAATGGCAACTCAGCAAGACATTCATGCAGCCGGTGCGGAAAACCGACCTCCAATGCTTGAAAAAGGTGGATATCTCCCATGGACAAGCCGTATGCTTCGTTACATCAAAACAAAGGATACCGGGCACCTAATGATCAAATCCATAGAAAACGGTCCATTTCAGCCAAGACAAGTTCAAATTCAAGGTAATCTAAATACCACACCTCCTACTGAACCAGTAGTGCGTATACAAATAGAAGCAGATTACACTGATGAAGACAAGGCGCAGATCAAAGCTGATGATATGGCAATGCATTTAATCCAACTTGGATTACCACGGGAGATCTTTGCTGCGGTCGACAGCTGTGAAAGTGCTCATGCTATGTGGGAACGTGTTAGAAGAATATGTCATGGAACAGAAATTGGACAACAAGATGTTGAGAACAAACTTCTTACTGAATGGGAGAACTTTACATCCACTAAAGGTGAACAGATTGAATCTTACTACACAAGGTTTTGCACTTTGATGAATGAGTTAATCAGAAACAAGTTGACACCACGAGCAATTGCAACAAACATCAAATTCTTAATAACCTTCCAGAAGAATGGGGTCGTTATGTTACAATTGTTAATCAGACAAAGGACTTACATCAGGTGAATTATGATCAACTCTATGACTTTCTGAAGCAAAACCAAGCTGAGGCTAATGAAGTTAGGAAAGAAAGATTGGCAAAGAATCATGATCCTCTTGCACTAATTGCTAATACACCAACACCATTACAAGTGAACACTCAACAACCATCACCATCCATCCACAACTACATGCAACCATCATGCATTCAACAACCAACACCGGTCTACCAACAACAGTTCTACCCACAACACCAAGAAGTTATTCCACAACAGCTATACCCACACTTCCAAGAACCAAAATTCACTGACAATGATGAAGCTGCTGCAGCATTGACTCAAGCGTTTGCTTTTCTGTCAAAGGCATTCCAAGGACGCTCTTCTACACCAACAAACAAAAACCAAAGGATTTCATCGAATACTCGCAACAGGCAGATCGCTCAGTCGAGTTTCAATATGGGCAACGGAGGCCAAATGGTTGGAGTTTATGGGAATCAGCAAGGATATGCTACTGGATTTAACATGGGTAATCAGAATATGCAGAAGCAGAATGCAGGTCAGTATGCAGGGAATCAGAATGGTCAGAATGCAGGGAATCAGTTGGGTCAGTTTATTGGAAATCAAAGGGGTCAGAATGTTTGTAATCAGGCAATGGGTAATCAGAATAGAAATGTTGCAGCTCCAGTAGTTGGGAATTTGGGAAATATGAATCAGGGTAATCCGGTAAAGTGTTTCAACTGCCAGGGTGTAGGTCATATGGCAAGGAACTGTCCTACTAAGCCAAACAAGAAAGATCTAGCGTACTTGCAGAAAGCAGTGATGTTGGCACAAAAGGCAGAGGCAGGGTTTCAGTTGAATGCAGAGGAGAATGACTTTATGGCTCTTATGGATGACATGGAAGATAGAGAAGATATCGATGCGAACTGCATATTCATGGCGAATCTTCAGGAAGCTAAGTATGACACGGATTCTGACACACTTCCTGTTTATGACACCAATGCACCATCTGAGGTATCTAATTTCAACACATGTCACAATAATGATATATTTGATATGTCTCCTCATGAGGAACAGCATATTGAGAAGCAAACACCCACTTATGATACATTCCTGGACACGCCAAGTAGTAGCAATACTCCTTCAGCAACTCCAGATGTGAATCATAATGGAGGCTTCGTTTCACAGCATGCTGAAAATGATGAGGAAACACGTGCTTTGTTTGAATCATTATTGAATAATTGTCGTATTGAAATTGAGAATGTGCAAAAGGTCAATCGCGATGTTAAGGCGGCGAATGTTAAATTGACCGCTGAGCTTGAGAGTTACAAATCAACCATTAAAGCTTTTGAATTTCATAACAAAAGATTGTCTGAATTAGAAACTGGTTATCAAAATTCCGTTTCAAGGGAACAACAATTACAACTCAAGTTTGATACACTTGATGTTAATTCTTTCAAAAAGATAAAATCTTTAAACGCGGAAATTTCTGATTTACAAAACCAACTTTTTAAACAAAAAACAGCTTATACCAATCTTGAAAAAGAAATGGATGAGTTGAAAAAGGACTTTGCAAAGAAAGAAGACAAACTTTTGGAAGAAATCGTAGAGTCAGAACACATGATTGCTCATTTAGAAGAATTAGTGGTTCAGTCGGGGCAGTCGAGTCAAACAATGAAAATGATTTCAAATCAAACTAATCCGATTTACCTTACGAAACATAAAATGGCTCTCGGTAACAACACCCCTTGTAATCTCAAGAAAGCTCAGCAAGAACAGAATGTTTTGTACAATGGTAATGTGATTTATACCAAACATGATCCTCCCGTCGTTCGGGATTCTGTGCTAACGATTGAACATGTCGAAGAGAGTACAAATAAAATGAAACAAAAGGATTTGAAACCCATTGATTACAACAAATTGAACAAACTTTCGGGAATCACTTTTGTTCCACAAACAGAACCATCTGCGTTTTCCATAAAACGACCATTTGCGAAATTCTTGTCTAAAAAGAAAGTTGTTTCCAAATCTCTTTCAAAACTGGAACAAATGTCCTCTAACAACACTTTTAATACAAGTGAGGCTAGAGAAATTCTGGATGACGTTAAAAAGAGAATTCAAGAACTTCAAAATATTGTTGCTTCAAAAACTACCATCAATATTAACAACTGGCATTCTAGTTTTCATATCGAACAGAAAAAGGTGTTTCAAAACGAAATTAATATCCCTCTGAATAACATCAGTGCAAGGGTAATCCATTTTGAACAAGCTTTTTTAAAAGAAACGGCCGACTTTGTCAAGGACCACAAATCTCTGGTAAACGAAGCTAATGATACTCGTGAAAACATGAATGTTTTGGAAAACCTTAATGATTCTCTCTTCGAAGCTGTTATGACCACTGACATTATGTCCATCATTTTACAAACATATTCTGTTCAAGACGATGAACGACTAAGAGCTGAGACCTCCGCAATTGTTTCAAAATATGAAAATGCTCTCATAAAGCTTGAAAAAGAAAATGTGTCATATTTTAAACAACTTGATCGAAAAAAGGAAGAATGGAAGTATGACAAATTGTCGTATGAGCGTGACTTAAAGAAAATGAAAGAGCAAAATGATCTTTTGAGGGCTCAGCTTGAAAGTCAAAAAGGAAAGGGTGAGGAAACTAAGTTTGCAAAACCATTGACTTCGGAGAAACCAAATGTTTCAAACACGGTTCAAAAACCTAAAATGTCAATTTCACGGTTTGCTCCAAAAGTCGATGAGAAAAAGGATTTGACAAAACCAGTCACTCCAACATCCTTGCCCAAGATAAGTGAAAATGATAGATTGTTGATAAAGGAAAAGCGGTTGTCGAAACTTCTACAGTGTTAGCACCTGGCCTTTTTAGGATTAGTCCCACTAGTGCGTCTGCCTCAACATCTAAGACAAATGACAAGTGCATAAAGGCTAATTCTAAAGAATCTAGGGATGCTAAAAAGGACAACAATATAAATCCTAATGTGTGTGCCTTACCTTCTACAGGATTAGAAAGCACCTCTAGGAGCAGCAGACTAAAGCCTAGGAGCAATACAAGGAACAATAGAGTCTCGCCTGTCTCTACGAGTAGTAGCAAGAATAAAGTTGAAGAAGTAGAAGAACACCCTAGGAATTTATCGCTTTTTAATAAGAAACATGATTCATCTGAATGTAATGTCGAAAGTACTGGTTCTAATGCATGTAATGACTCTGTTTGTTTAATATGCAAGAAATGTTTAATTAATGATGTTCATGATGAATGTGTTTCTAAGAATGTGAATGTTACGCCTGAACAGAAGAATGTTCCAAAAAGACCTAGTGCTAGATCCAGATCTATAGAAAGATTAGTTGCACGATTTAGGACTACCACTATTAGTCGAATGCCTAGGAACTATCTTAAGTTTTGTATGTGGATTCCGACGGGTAGAGAGTTCACTCTTAAGGACGACAAATTAGAAATAACCCAAGCTAAACAAATAGCAACTGTCTATGATGATTCTGCTTTTACTCCTAACCCCATGGAACCAAATTCAACACGGTTTCCAAATACAAACTCTTCTGTTCTTGGCAGGTTATCGAAATATGTCTTTGGATCGTCGACTCGGGTTGCTCCAAGCACATGACCGGGAATTTAAAGCTGCTGATCAATTTTGTCTGGAAATTCATGGGAACTGTACGCTTTGGAAATGATCATGTAGCAGCGATTCAGGGTTATGGAGATCTTCGGTTTGAGAATTTTTTAATCACTCGAGTTTACTACGTCGAAGGGTTGGGACACAACTTGTTTTCAGTCGGGTAGTTTTGTGATGTAGATTTAGAAGTTGCATTCAGGAGAAACACGGTTTTTATTCGAAATTTGGTTGGTGATGATCTCTTAACTGGTAATCGTGGTATAAACTTGTATGCTATCGACATCAACCAAATGGCTTCTACATCACCAATTTGTCTTATGACAAGGGCAACTGAAACTAAGTCCTGGCTGTGGCATAGACGTTTATCCCATCTCAATTTCGACACCATCAACAAGTTAGCCAAAGACAACATCGTCACCGGACTTCCTAAGTTCAAATACACCAAGGAACACCTATGTCCATCATGCGAACAAGGAAAAAGTAAAAGAGCATCATATAAACCCAAAACCGTACCTAGTTCGGAAGCAAGGTTACATATGTTGCACATGGACTTATGTGGCCCAATGAGAGTTGAAAGCATTAATGGGAAGAAGTATATTCTCGTTATTGTTGATGATTATTCAAGATATACTTGGGTAAAGTTATTGAGATCAAAAGACGAAGCACCAGGCATCATCATCACCTTTCTGAAGCGTATTCAAGTTCTACTTCAAGCTCCAGTAAGGATTATAAGAACAGACAATGGCACAGAATTTACAAACCAGGAGTTAAGAACTTACCTTGAAGATGTTGGAATCACACACCAAACATCAGTTGTTAGAACTCCACAGCAGAATGGGGTAGTTGAAAGAAGAAATCAAACTCTTGTGGAAGCTGCTCGCACAATGCTGATTTTTTCTAGTGCACCTCTATTCTTATGGGCTGATGCTGTAGCCACTGCTTGTTTTACTCAAAACCGATCCCTAGTCCATCCGAGATTCAATAAAACCCCATATGAGCTAGTGAACAACCGTAAACCTGACATCTCTTACCTTCACGTGTTTGGCGCTTTGTGCTATCCGACGAATGATAGAGAAGATCTAGGAAAGTTAAAAGCTAAGGGTGATATTGGAATCTTCATTGGATATTCAGAAAACTCAAGGGCATTCAGGGTGTATAATAGAAGAACGAAAAAGATAATGGAGACGATGAATGTGAAGTTTGATGAGATTTCACAAATGGCTTCTGAGAGATACGCTCTAGAACCCGCGCTTAATCCAATGGCTTCTGAGAGATACGCTCTAGAACCCGCGCTTAATCCAATGGCTTCTAATAAAAATGGATTAGGACCCGCACCAAACATGCAGACTTCTGGACACATCAGTTCAGGACTCGTGCCTCAAGGAGCTCAGTCAACAAACATAGATAAACCTTCAGAACAAGAACTGGAAAATTTCTTCGAGTTAATGTTTGATGAATATTATGGTGGACCTTCGACAAATGCATCTCAACAACATTCCGCTGCACCCGCTCAAAACCATCAACCACCACCACCACCACAAGATGCATCTACCACAATCGAAGTTGAAGCACCAACTACATCAACATCATCTACATCTACTCAAGCAACTCCAGTACTTGAAACTGAACTACCAAGAGTTGATGAGCAAAACCAAAAAACAAATTTTCAAGAAGAACCAACAAATAATTCAAACGATGTTACGTTAGAAGAAGAAGAAGAAGTATTTGAAAACCCGTTTGCAACAGACTCTGTTGAATCTTCTTCAAGGTTACAAGAACCATCTAACACACATTAGTTACACCCAAGGTACCCTTCTACGTTTCAATGGACAAAAGACCATCCAATAGAACATATTATTGGTGAACCTTCAAAGCCAGTTCAGACAAGGAGACAACTTGCCACCGATCTCGAATTGTGCATCTACATTTGCTCAATCAGCCTCAAAGAACCAAAGAACATTCGGGAAGCAATGGCAGAAAACCCTTGGATTGAAGCAATGCAGGAGGAATTTCTTCAATACCTGTTACATGATAGTTGGGAACTTGTTGAACGACCACTTGATAAACGAGTTCTTGATCTCAAGTGGTTGTGGAAGAACAAACTGGATGAGGAAATGACTGTTATTCGCAACAAAGCTCGTCTCGTGGCTAAAGGTTATCCACAAGAAGAAGGGATAGACTTCGAAGAATCATTCGCGCCTGTAGCTAGACTTGAAACAGTCCGGATTTTCTTAGCCCATGCAGCTCACAAAAACATCACAGTCTATCAGATGGACATTAAGACTGCTTTCTTAAATGGAACTCTGAAAGAAGAAGTGTATGTGAGTCAGCCAGAGGGATTCATCGACAAAGATCATCCAGACTACGTCTACAAGCTTAAGAAAGCAATTTATGGTCTTAAACAAGCTCCAAGAGCATGGTATGATGAACTATCATCTTTCTTGCTCAAAAACAATTTCACAAAAGGAACGGTTGATGACACCTTGTTTATCAAAAAATTCAAAGATGACATTTTGATCATTCAAATTTACGTGGACGACATCATTTTTGGATCAACCAATCCTAACCATTCAAAACATTTTGAAAATCTCATGAAAAGTAAATTTGTAATGTCCATGATGGGGGAACTAAAATTCTTTCTTGGTTTACAAATCCATCAATCCCCTCGTGGTATTTTTATCAATCAAGCTAAATATACTATAGAGATTTTGAAAAAACATGGAATGGAAAATTGTGATTCTGTTGGTACACCAATGGTCACTTCACCAAAAATAGGTGCTGATTTATTTGGGAAACCTATCGATCCGAAGAAATATCGAAGCATGATCGGTTCTCTCATGTACCTGACTGCTAGTCGACCCGATATTCAATTTGCTGTATGTTTGTTAGCACGGTTTCAGGCAAAGCCTACCGAACTTCACCTCAAAGAGGTTAAACGGATCTTTCGGTACCTACGAAGCACCATTAACATGGGACTTTGGTATCCGAAGGATTCGGAGTTTAATCTAACAGCATTTTCAGATGCAGACCATGCTGGTGATCAAGTTACAGCAAAGAGTACATCGGGTGGAGCACAATTTTTGGGTGAAAAGCTTGTAAGCTGGTCTTCAAAGAAACAGGATTGTACTGTGCTATCAACCGCCGAAGCCGAGTATGTGTCTCTATCTGCGTGTTGTGCCCAAGTTCTTTGGATGCGGACACAACTCACAGATTATGGCTTTACTTTTGACAGAATACCTATGTATTGTGACTCAAAAAGTGCCATAGCCATCTCGTGCAATCCCGTACATCACTCTAAGACGAAGCATATCAAAGTCCGCTACCATTTCATCAAAGAACACGTGGAAGAGGGTACTGTTGAATTATTTTTCGTTAAGACTGATTATCAACTCACCGATCTATTTACTAAAGCCCTTCCAAAAGAACGGTTTGACTATTTAGTTCGACGAATTGGCATGCGAAGCCTAACTCCTGAGGAGCTAGAACGTCTTCTCGAATCTTCTTGAAAAATGTTTTCAAAATCGCTTCGCTGTAAATATTTTTGAAAAACAAAATACAAAATTTGAAAAACCAACAAAAACAAAATACAAAAATATAAAATTTTCAAAAAATACAAAAACAATATAAAATCAAAAAATCCAAAAATATTCTTCTCATGACATGTCTCTCGTATAAATCAATATTCTGTACGTTTCTAGAAATGTCATTCAACAATGATACGGACATGTACAGATGCTTGAGCGGGAGTTCTTTATAATGTTTTTCTAAAAACATGTCGTTTCTCAAAATTTTCTTCACTATGGCTTTCGTATACTTCTGTACGAAACCCGGACTTCAATGATGACTTCTGATTATTTTCAAATCAAGGACTCGTACGTTCAATGATGAAATCTTTTCCAAAAAGTTCGAGTCTAAACAAACGAAAAAGATTTCAAGCAAAAACTCGTTTTCAAAATAGAATTCTTGAGCACTTTTTCAAGATTGTTCAAAAGATTTCTCAAAATCTCTCAAATTTTGTGCTCAAGAAAACTCCCTCAAAACCCTTAAGTAATTTTAAAATGTTCTATCATTAAGGGGGAGTATAAAAACAAAATGTTCCCATTTCATGCAAAAACAAATTTGTCTTTCTCTCCAAAAAGCCTTTTATTAATCAGTTGATATCAAAAATATCACGTTATGCTATTTTTGAGGGGGAGAAGACATGATTAAAATGTGATCAAAGATGTTTAAAGATTGTGGCTGAATCTCAAAAGAGCTCGACTCAGTACGTACCAATGAATTGACGAAGCTTAAAATGTCAGTAATCGAAAAGACTTGTCCTGGACGGGTAATAATTTCAAGCTAGTCTAACTAGTGATGTAAGCGTGTCTCGAATAGGACTTGTCTGAGTAGAATGTACCGTATCGAGAGACTTTCTTTGGACTTGACCAGGACGGGTAATAATTTCAAGCTAGTCTAACTAGTGATGTAAGCGTGTCTCGAATCGGTCATGTTCGCTGAAAGTGGATCAATTCAAAAGTGCAAACTCCTCTCGCATGTGCAAATTTCTTAAACATTCATGAGCACATGTGAAGGGGGCGTCCTTCAAAAGTTGCAAAACTCTCAAAATGGTAACAACAACGTGTTTTATTATCATAAACACTTTGAGCGATTTTTCACAAATTGGTTTTTATGGCAGTGATAGGATAGTCATGGAGATATAAGGTGACTAAGGTTAGGAAAAACCGTCCTATGATCCGCAAGAGCCGGAGGGATCTACCCAAGGACAAATCCAATAGATTAGAACTAGAAGTCCTTAGGTATGATTGAAAAAAAAGGAGAAAATGAGAAAGGAGAAAGAAGGGGTTGAAGAATTAAAAAGAAAAGTTATGAAAAAGGGTGAAAAGAAATAGCCCTCCATATGTTCAACCTTAGGGCAGACACCGGGTTCAACTCATATGCTACTGGTTGTTACTAAGGTGACACCGGTATTGAAGACAAAGACGTCATGGACCCAGTGACACACTGCACTAAACCTTCTTAACCACTTAAGTTCTCTTAAAAGAGCTTGTTTCATTCTCACGGGAAACCGGTGTAATCTATCGACCTGTCTCTTAGAGATGGTTGATATTGAAGCAGGAGACCTCTCCCTAATCTCTGCATAGGAAACCAAATGTGCACTTATCGAGTCTAGAGCCCCGAGATTCATCAAAAGATCTCATAGGAACACATGATATTTCTACACTGGTTGTGCATCATTAAGAACACCAGATGTAAACTTTAGAGTCCTACGCAGATCTTAGCAATCTGCTAGAACATTTATGAGAGGATTCACATTTGTGATTCTCAATGATTGAATGGAAATTCCTGCCAGGGTCAACATCAAGCAGCCCTGACAGCAGGTCACTTCGGTAATTCTTTATGGGTTACGCTTAGTATTCGCGGTGGTTTCAAACAGTCTACAGTCGTGGAGTGATCCCCAGCGACTCACCCAGTCATTGAGCTACTAAGTAGGTCTTGTAAGCTCTCTCGAGAGTATCTGACATGGGAACGGCCATGGTAAGGGTTAGAAGGAGTCTTCACACTATGCTGTTGACGATCTCTAATTCCGAACCTGTAAGTACCGGATGTTTTATTGCTAACTGTTTGTAACACCCCCAAAATACCGCAGCGGAAGACTGTGTCATAGGGGTGCTACTTCATAATACAAAGTACAAGGTATAGAAAACGAACTCTAAATGAGACGTTTTGAAAAGTTACCATTCGATTAATAAATTCTGAAATACAAACTTGAGTTCCATAATACAATACATAAGAGTTTTAAGACAAATCGAATGGTAAAGATAAAAGCATAAGTCTTCAAAACATGCCAAGCGACTCTATGCTTCATGCAATAGCTATCACCCTATAGACCTGAGATAAACATGCTAAAGTGTCAACACAATGGTTGGTGAGTTCATAGAGTTTGTCTTAAAACAGTTGAAAAAGCCTCAAAAGAATGTTCACACAGCAAAGGCATTGAGAATCCACTCAGTTGCATGTCCCGCCATAAGAGACTTGCAACCTGTGTGTCCACAACCCACTGCTAAAAGTTAGTTTATACAATGCACCAGATTATATTCACCCAAGGTCAAGAATAGACACAAGGGCGGGGGCATCTTCCCAAATAGTACTACGTCATCCAAGGTCAAGTATAGACACAAGGGTAGGGGGCATCTTCCCATGAGTACTACCAATACCTCTCTGACAGAATAGAGTATTATGTATGCATGTAAATACGAATCTTGTATTTAAATTAAGCAAGTATAGTGTAACAAGTATGTATAACGCAATCAAGTATAATGCCAATCAAGTATAACACAATCAAGTATAAATGTTTAAGAGTATTTGTACAAGTAAGCAAGTAGTTGAGCATGTATCCCCCCCCCCAAGAGTTAAAACAAGTACGAAAAGAGTAGGGGCTATGACTCACCTTAAATCTATGTAATGAGAAATGAAAGTGGTAGTCGAATCGCGAAAGTCTCTAAGAGCAGCCTATAATAGAACGTTGCGACTTAGGTTTGGAGTAACGTCTAAGGATAAGAAGAATTGCCTATATATGTCTTGCATATAGTTCATGATGTAGTACTTAGTATATAGTGTAAGTCTTTGAATATAAATCGTTTATGAAACATGTATAGGTTGTATATCTCTTACTACCGTTCGGGCCGACATAATTCAGAAGTCTTGGAGTAAACGTTCGAGGAGCCAGGACACTTTAATTCGTAAATCCACAACTCATCTCGACGGCTTACTTAATGAACTCCTCACATGAGGCTCCCTACTATTGTAGTATTTGATAACATATATATAAGTTTTGATCTTTAAAAGTTACATGGTCTTTAGCCGTGGCTTTGCCGTAACCTTGGTCATTTTTCCATGGTCTTGAGACTCAACCTTGGCTTTAGCCATGTTTGTGGTCTTGGCTTTAGGTCATTAGACCTCTTGGTCTTAGTAATTCATAACTATAATATAGTGACTTTTGTATAAAAATGGGCTGTTAAGAATTTGAAGAAATTATCACTCGAAAAGCCTTTTCAGGGCTCGAGCTTCTTTGTTCCTGAATGAAAACGGCGTTCCGGACAACTTTTGTGTTTTAACTGTTTGATGAATCGGAACAGAAGGGTGACTTTCAAAAGCAAAATTTGATCAGAATGCTATTTAGGCAGTTTTGCCGTTTTGGTTTCGCTAACTTCTTATGGCCATAACTTTTGACTCGTGTACTCGTTTTGGGTGATTCAAATTGCTATGTTTTCCTTATTAAGTCCTCTTTATCAGTAAGTAAGTGTCAAATATCATAGTTGTACTATTTTGGTCGTGGTTCTCCATAAAAATCACTAGTTTGCTTGTTTACTTGTCATAAGTTAACATATGTATACCGATACTTGTTTTACTCATTTTTATACATCATGAACATAATACAAAGACCATATATAGCATGAAAGAAACATAATAAGCATGAAAATGATAATTAAGCAAGGAGTATGTTAGGGTTTGCTTACAACTTGAGGCTTTCTAAAAGAAAGGTAAGTAACTAGTAAGGTACGGACTTTGATAGACTTAAGCTTCACCCTTTGCAATCTATGATAAACCGAGGTTATTTGAAGATTATAACGACGCCTTATTGAATTCCAAAGCTATTTGAAGATTATAACGACGTCTTTTTGGAGACTTTAAAGTTATAACAACTTTTCTTAGAAAATTTCCAAGATTGAAGATCAAACACTAGTTTTCTTTCAAAAACTAGTTAACTTTCTTACAAAATATAAGAGAAGTGCCTTAGGTTTTAGGACTTGAAGGTTATAAGAAGGTGTGGTGCAAGTTTTCTATGTGTTTTAGCTTGGTATTTATAGGGTAGGAAAAATAGTTAACCATATATTGGGTTAGAATTTAACCATGGTTAGTTTAAGACACTTGTAATGATCTAAAGAATCAATGGTCAAGATTTAACCACACATGGTGACTCCCCCCACCCCTATGGCGGTTTGGAATGGATATGGGTGACTAGATGAGTAGTCATGGTCTTTGGATGATAATATCCTAAGTATGTAGCTAGTTTTGACTCCGTAAATTGCTAACCGTAAGTTTTTAGGCCACGAAACGTAAAACCGGGTATCCTAAAAATATGAAACTTATAAATATGGTAGAACTTATCAATATACTCCATAATAAAATATAAAATGAGTGGTAGGCTCTATCGGGTGCTAAAACCCTGCTAAAAACTGGAAACACGGGTCTAAAACGCGTAATTCGCGTAAAACGCTGAACTGAAAAACGTAAAATTCCAAAACTTTTGGAATTGTCCTAAAATGAGAGAAAATCATATTTCTATTGTTTATAATGTTTTATGGACATATCGGGATGCTGGAATGACGTTTAAACCTAAAAGTAAATCTCGGACACGGCTTTGTGATTTTTGCAGAAATGATTCGACGAGCGTCAAACTCTCGGATTATCGTTAAAATAGTTTAACTTACGAGAATATGAAATAAAAATTTCTGAGATGAATAGTGAAAAATAAATAGTAAAAAGTGAATAGTGAAATTTTCGGGAATAAAAGTTAACCTGAAATTGCGAATTGTTACAGTCTCTACCCCTTAAGGAAACTTCGTCCCGAAGTTTAGTGTGTCTAGGAGAATTCAGGATCTCTAAAATAGTGGTGTTCACTCTAATTCGTCTAAGGTTCTGGTTAAGGAGTTGTATCGGCTACAATTAAGCCCACTTATTTATAACACATTACTTACATAAAGAAGCGTCCAAATTTATGTAAGTAAGGTCTCATAAACTTATGGTTCGGTGATTTACAATTTCTTTATTTAAATGAAGAGGCGTCCCAATCCATTTAAATAAGGAGATTCTAAATCATCCTACTTAAGAATTTCCGACACAAAATCCGCCTTCTGAGGCCGATAGTAAGACAATCAAGTCATCAAATCCTTAAAGCTAAGCAATAATATTATTTAACTCAAATCTTGTGTCTCATCAAACAAGAACTGTCACAAGATCAAGTTAAATAATTAGTTATTACTGAGCTCCATGTTTTTAATGACTCAACTAATCTCTGGGGCTCCTTATAATGCTAAAGTCACATCATCTAATAGCGTGGAACTAAGCAAACCTCTAACCAAAAAGCATATGTGTATGTATTGTGTGTAAGGCAAATAAAGAGGAAGGTCCCAACGTATATAGCAGTTATAGTCTAGGCACTAAATGCAACCTAGTTCTCTATAACCAAGACTCTGGTACCAATCTGTAACACCCCCAAAATACCGCAGCGGAAGACTGTGTCATAGGGGTGCTACTTCATAATACAAAGTACAAGGTATAGAAAACGAACTCTAAATGAGACGTTTTGAAAAGTTACCATTCGATTAATAAATTCTGAAATACAAACTTGAGTTCCATAATACAATACATAAGAGTTTTAAGACAAATCGAATGGTAAAGATAAAAGCATAAGTCTTCAAAACATGCCAAGCGACTCTATGCTCCATGCAATAGCTATCACCCTATAGACCTGAGATAAACATGCTAAAGTGTCAACACAATGGTTGGTGAGTTCATAGAGTTTGTCTTAAAACAGTTGAAAAAGCCTCAAAAGAATGTTCATACAGCAAAGGCATTGAGAATCCACTCAGTTGCATGTCCCGCCATAAGAGACTTGCAACCTGTGTGTCCACAACCCACTGCTAAAAGTTAGTTTATACAATGCACCAGATTATATTCACCCAAGGTCAAGAATAGACACAAGGGCGGGGGCATCTTCCCAAATAGTACTACGTCATCCAAGGTCAAGTATAGACACAAGGGTAGGGGGCATCTTCCCATGAGTACTACCAATACCTCTCTGACAGAATAGAGTATTATGTATGCATGTAAATACGAATCTTGTATTTAAATTAAGCAAGTATAGTGTAACAAGTATGTATAACGCAATCAAGTATAATGCCAATCAAGTATAACACAATCAAGTATAAATGTTTAAGAGTATTTGTACAAGTAAGCAAGTAGTTGAGCATGTATCCCCCCCCAAGAGTTAAAACAAGTACGAAAAGAGTAGGGGCTATGACTCACCTTAAGTCTATGTAATGAGAAATGAAAGTGGTAGTCGAATCGCGAAAGTCTCTAAGAGCAGCCTATAATAGAACGTTGCGACTTAGGTTTGGAGTAACGTCTAAGGATAAGAAGAATTACCTATATATGTCTTGCATATAGTTCATGATGTAGTACTTAGTATATAGTGTAAGTCTTTGAATATAAATCGTTTATGAAACATGTATAGGTTGTATATCTCTTACTACCGTTCGGGCCGACATAATTCAGAAGTCATGGAGTAAACGTTCGAGGAGCCAGGACACTTTAATTCGTAAATCCACAACTCATCTCGACAGCTTACTTAATGAACTCCTCACATGAGGCTCCCTACTATTGTAGTATTTGATAACATATATATAAGTTTTGATCTTTAAAAGTTACATGGTCTTTAGCCGTGGCTTTGCCGTGACCTTGGTCATTTTTCCATGGTCTTGAGACTCAACCTTGGCTTTAGCCATGGTTGTGGTCTTGGCTTTAGGTCATTAGACCTCTTGGTCTTAGTAATTCATAACTATAATATAGTGACTTTTGTATAAAAATGGGCTGTTAAGAATTTGAAGAAATTATCACTCGAAAAGCCTTTTCAGGGCTCGAGCTTCTTTGTTCCTGAACGAAAACGGCGTTCCGGACAACTTTCGTGTTTTAACTTTTTGATGAATCGGACCAGAAGGGTGACTTTCAAAAGCAAAATTTGATCAGAATGCTATTTAGGCAGTTTTGCCGTTTTGGTTTCGCTAACTTCTTATGGCCATAACTTTTGACTCGTGTACTCGTTTTGGGTGATTCAAATTGCTATGTTTTCCTTATTAAGTCCTCTTTATCAGTAAGTAAGTGTCAAATATCATAGTTGTACTATTTTGGTCGTGGTTCTCCATAAAAATCACTAGTTTGCTTGTTTACTTGTCATAAGTTAACATATGTATACCGATACTTGTTTTACTCATTTTTATACATCATGAACATAATACAAAGACCATATATAGCATGAAAGAAACATAATAAGCATGAAAATGATAATTAATCAAGGAGTATGTTAGGGTTTGCTTACAACTTGAGGCTTTCTAAAAGAAAGGTAAGTAACTAGTAAGGTACGGACTTTGATAGACTTAAGCTTCACCCTTTGCAATCTATGATAAACCGAGGCTATTTGAAGATTATAACGACGCCTTATTGAAGTCCAAAGCTATTTGAAGATTATAACGACGTCTTTTTGGAGACTTTAAAGTTATAACAACTTTTCTTAGAAAATTTCCAAGATTGAAGATCAAACACTAGTTTTCTTTCAAAAACTAGTTAACTTTCTTACAAAATATAAGAGAAGTGCCTTAGGTTTTAGGACTTGAAGGTTATAAGAAGGTGTGGTGCAAGTTTTCTATGTGTTTTAGCTTGGTATTTATAGGGTAGGAAAAATAGTTAACCATATATTGGGTTAGAATTTAACCATGGTTAGTTTAAGACACTTGTAATGATCTAAAGAATCAATGGTCAAGATTTAACCACACATGGTGACTCCCCCCACCCCTATGGCGGTTTGGAATGGATATGGGTGACTAGATGAGTAGTCATGGTCTTTGGATGATAATATCCTAAGTATGTAGCTAGTTTTGACTCCGTAAATTGCTAACCGTAAGTTTTTAGGCCACGAAACGTAAAACCGGGTATCCTAAAAATATGAAACTTATAAATATGGTAGAACTTATCAATATACTCCATAATAAAATATAAAATGAGTGGCAGGCTCTATCGGGTGCTAAAACCCTGCTAAAAACTGGAAACACGGGTCTAAAACGCGTAATTCGCGTAAAACGCTGAACTGAAAAACGTAAAATTCCAAAACTTTTGGAATTGTCCTAAAATGAGAGAAAATCATATTTCTATTGTTTATAATGTTTTATGGACATATCGGGATGCTGGAATGACGTTTAAACCTAAAAGTAAATCTCGGACACGGCTTTGTGATTTTTGCAGAAATGATCCGACGAGCGTCAAACTCTCGGATTATCGTTAAAATAGTTTAACTTACGAGAATATGAAATAAAAATTTCTGAGATGAATAGTGAAAAGTGAATAGTAAAAAGTGAATAGTGAAATTTTCGGGAATAAAAGTTAACCTGAAATTGCGAATTGTTACACTGTTTATATGCAGGGACACTTCATCTCCATGGCGACAGATTCCACGTGCTCATACATACATCTGGAAGTTAAAGAAAGCTCCCTCAAAGATCTATACTACACAAAGTTCAAAGAAAGATTCTACGCCAAAAAGAAGAATCTACAAAGTATAAAGACTAAAGATCAAAGTGAAAGAAAGGGAACTACGTGCATATGAATATCTAAATCCAAAGATGTATGAGCATGATTGGAATGGCAAACAACCACCACAGACGCAGAAGTGACGAAAGGCAGATAACTCCACCTCACAAAGGAACAAAGAACGATGAAAATCAGTTATCGAAGATCACAAAGCATGAAGGAACAAAGACTAAAGACTATTCTACAACGACACACAAAGTTAAAGACAAAGAACACGGAAGACCCACTCACGTGGAGCATCATTCGAATGACCACCCCTTAGGGGGAGATTGTTAGCATTAAAAATATGTATTATGAAGTGATGGTCATTCTCATATTGTAACTTTGTGTCGTTTGTTAAGGTTAGTAATAGTTTAGTCATTGGGCCTTGGACTTGGTAAGCTAATATGTTATGTGCTATGTTTCATAAGCCTAGTTATCCAACCATATAACCAAGTCCAAGCCCAAGCCCAAGCCCAAGCCCATCAAAGCCTATGTATGGAACTATATAAGGCACCTTACCTCTCATTTGTAAGGTGTGCTTGTGTGTGTATTTGTGTGTGTTTTCTTTGAATAAAAGCTCTCATTTCCATCTCTCTCTCTCTAATATACACGAATTACATATACTCCATACAAGTCACCATCTTTCCTTCTTATTGTGCTTATATTGTGTGTGATAAAGTTGTGATATTTAAGGTCTTACAGCTTTCGATAGTCAATGCATACCCGCCATCCAGTGACTGTTCTCTGGGGCACCATCTCACCCTTGTCATTCTTAACTACAGTCATTCCACCCTTCTTAGGTACAACCTGCACAGGACTGACCCATTGGCTATCCGAGATCGGGTAAATCAATCCTGCATCCAAAAGTTTGATAACTTCTTTCTTTACTACTTCCTTAATGTTAGGGTTCACCCGCCTCTGGGGTTGCACGGTAGGTTTATTATCTTCTTCCATGAGAATCTTATGTGTGCAAAAAGTTGATTCAATCCCCTTAATGTCAGCCACACTCCATGCGAGCACCCCTTTGTATTTCTTTAGGACCTCTAAGAGTTTACCTTTTTGTTCATGTTCCAAGGAAGAGTTTATGATTACCGGCAGTTGGTCCTCTCCCTGAAGGAAGGCATACTCCAAATGGTTAGGAAGCTCTTTAAGATCTAACTCAGGAGGTTCGATAATAGAAGGTTTGAGCTTGTTTTCAGGCTTTCGGAGCTCGAGATGCTCCGTTGCCTCTTGTCTGGGGTAGAAGGAGACTGCACTAACATCCTCCATCTTTTATACCTCTAGCAAAGGCAGAAAACTCTCGTCCCGTAGCCAGCCTTCATCGATCTATTCATCAACACAACTATCAATGACATCTGTGAGTTCATCGACTTCCCCGATGAAATAGAGCCGGTTGGCTGCTTCGAGGGAGAGGTCCATAGAATCCTTAATGTCGAAGGTTGTGCTATCGGTTCCCACTCGTAAGGTTAATTTGCCATCATAGACATCAATGACTGCACGAGCGGTAGCAAGAAATGGTCTCCCTAAGATGATGGGTACCAAGTCATCCTCCTCCATATCCAAGATTACGAAGTCGACCGGGAATTTGAATTTCCCAACTTTGACTAGCACATTCTCGCATATCCCTACGGGGTATTTGACTGATCTATCGGCTAGTTGGATGTTCATACGGGTAAACTTTAATCCAGAGTATCCTAATTTAAGGAACATAGAGTGAGGCATGAGATTGATACTTGCTCCCAAATCGGCAAGAGCATTCTTGATTGATAGAGATCCTATGGAGCAAGGCAGGGTGAAGCTGCCCGGATCGTCTACCTTTTTTGGTAGCCCTCGATGGGTCACCACTGAGCATTCTTCCCCTAGGGTCACAAGACCCTCGAGTTTCTTCTGGTTAGCAAGTAGTTTTTTAAAGTATGCACTATACTTTGGCATGTGATAGCAAGCATCAAGGAGGGGTATGGTGACAGCCGAGTCTTTTAGATATGACAAGAATCTCTTGTTGTCATTCTCAGTTTTCTGGTTCCTTAATCGGGATGGAAACGGGATTCTCACAGGTTGGTTAGGTAGGGTGGATGGGGAAGGGGTCGTCAAGGGCGGTTGGTCGGGGGTATTGCCGCCGACATCCTCCTTCTCCTCGCCAGGTTTGTTTGGATCGGGGGTGATGGGGGACGAGCTTGGGTAAGGTGGGTCCTTGGTTGTTGTTCCAGCTCGAGTGGTTATCGCGAGCATGGGGTCTTTTTTGCTTACTGATGGCGTTTCAAGATTATCTAGGGCTGAGTTAAGCTTGTTGAAAAATTCTCCAATGTCCTCCTGCTGCTCGTCGAAAAGCTCATTAAGACCTTTCATTTGCAAGCCTTTTTCTTGAGTGAAGTGACCAAGGTCATCTTCAAAAGTGCTCCTGATTTTGAATTCAGGGCCTTCCTCCCCTTCTTTTCTCTTTACCAGATTTCCCCAGAGGGTGTAATCGTCATTTTGGTAAAAAGGCAAAAGGGAGGGATCAGCATAAATGTCCCCTCCTGACAAGCATGCATGTTCAGTTGTGGCTGCTCCTCCGCATTCTTCTACCTCATGCGGGCCCCCACAGTAATCGCAGATTAAGTAAGGATTCGACAGTTGTTTAGGTAATTGCGACCCAGCTAGGTATTCCACTCTTTTGTGAATTTTTCTCAACCGATCTGAGGTGATTTCAGAAATGCTGACAGTCGACTCAGGTTCATCCCAAGTGTCATCCTGGTCTTGAGCATATTCTTCAATCCTATCCCATCCTTCGTTGGCACTAAGATTGGCCAATCTCCCTTTTCTAGATTGGTTAATTCCGTTTCGATCGTTAGAGGAGATATTATCGTAGAAGATTTGGACCAAGAGCCAAAGCTCAATGCCATGATGGGGAACTTGTCTTATTAAATCTTTGAATCTAATCCACGATTTATGGAAGGGTTCGTCCTTCCCTTTTCGGAAACGGAGGATCCTATCTCTAAACGCTGAGGTTTTTCCAGGTGGAAAGAACTTCTCATAGAACTTGGATATGAGTTGCTCCCATGTGAAAATAGATTCAGAAGGGAGTTTGTCATACCATTCTTGGGCTTTTTCATATAGGGTGAAAGGAAAGAATCGCAATCGGGACGTGTCTCTAGTAGCCCCATCCGTATGGAGGGTGTCTACTATTTTCAGGAAGTCTTTGATGTGTTGGATTGGATCTTCCTCATCTAATCCGCAAAACTTACACACACTTTGGACAAGCCAAACATCATTTGCATGCAAGACTTCGTTGGTGTGTTCGTATGGGTAGACAATGGCGTTTGAGAAGCCACGAGAGGTTGGGGAGGAGTAGTCCTTAAGGCGCTTAGGAATGGGAGTTGCGGGGGTACTCATCTCGTCGTTGGGTTGGGAGCTAGGGGTTGTGACATGATCTTCTGAATTTTCTTCAGAAAGAGGTGCATCAAAATCGATGGCAACGCTAGATGGTTCAGAAGTTGAGTGATATTGTCTCAATCTATGCATTTCTCTTTCGGGTTCCGCATAAGGCAAGACAAGGTTTTTAGTGGAACTACGACTCCTAGTGATCCTAAGGTTAAAGGATTCGTCATTTTCCATGATGGCAAGTGGTGAAGAGTTACGAACAAAGACACAAAGAAATAAGATAGACTAAAGAAAACCTAAAAATAAAAATAAAATCTTACTAGAACGGAATCTAGCAAGTAGACCTAATAAAAAGAGATTCTAACCTAGACAATAACTATTCCCCAGTCTGCGGTGCCAAAAACTTGGTACGTGGGAATCGCACCAGGCTTTACCTCTAAAGGGATCTTGAGAAGCTTACAACCCCCACCAGGCAGTGTACCTGATCGTTGTAGTATAGTATAGTGACATGTACCAGGGGATTGATCGTTCAGCTAGGAATAGTGTCGCTAGGATTAGAAAACCTAAATACTAGTTCTAAAGGTGAGAGATGATTCTTTTTGTATTTTTATATTTTTTAGAAAGCAAGTAAAAATCTCGGGTTTGAAGGATTTGGGCGGAATTAGTTGCTAGTCAACTAACCCAATACTAAAGACGCAATCAAAATTAAATACTAGAAATGAAAATAAACTAAATTATACTAAGGTTGTGAGCAATAAGTGGAGAAAATGTGTTTACTTAGATTTCACTACTCCCTAGACATCTTTTACATGTTAATTACTTGTTATAGTTGCATGGATGACGGATTGTATTCCTTAATACCATTCATGGGGTGGCGCACTTAACTCCCCAATTCTATGAGCTCTTATCTCCTCCTATGCCATGCCCAGCACAACCATAGGGATTATAAACAGTGGCTCATGCATTAAATACAACCAATAAAGACCTAGTGCACATCGGTTCATGTTTCCTAAGACATTCAAACATGTTACCATTTGGAGATCTGCCAGTTTTCTTAAGTCTAACATCAAATTCATTCATCCAAAACAATTATAAACAAGTAATCAACACATAATTAACATCTAGGTTTCATTAGATCCAAGCAAACACAAGATAGATCTAGCCTAGCATGATGGAATTAAGACGAGAACAAGATATAGACAACCAACACATAGACATATTGATTGAATTAAAAGAATACTTATCTCAATTACACATGAAAGGTATCAAGGGCTTAGAACCCTTGAAAAACCTGTAAAATTCGCACCAAGTTCGTACTTAGGGTTTCTCCAAAACTTCTCTCCTTTTTTTATGTGAAAATTAGAAAACTATATATAGGAAATAGGGTCTGACGGCGTCAAGACAAAGCTTGTGACGCCGTCACCTCGCCGCCAAAATTCTTCTCGGACTGCCTTGATCTACTTCTGACGCCGTTATGTATTAGCATTTCCAGGCCGTCATGATTTTTACTCTTGACGCCCTACTTCGTGACGCCGCCCAATATGTACTGGGTCGTCATGGAATTTACTCTTGACGCCGTCAGGGTGTTGCTCTTGACGCCGTCACCTACTGTTCCCAGCAAGGAAAATTAAGACTTTGGCGTTTTCTTCACTTTTATGCTCCAAAAACGTCCGAATTGCTTCCTTTTCCAGATTTCACTCCCAAAGTACCTAAAATCACAAAAGGAATGATTTAGGGCAATATTTGATCAAATAAATTCAATTCCGGGCTTAAATGACCCCCTAAAAGTGGTTCATTTTTCGCCTCATCATGTCAAAGCTGTAAAACTGGGACAGAGTTAGATCATAAGTTTGGTAGTGAGATGTGGATGTAAAAGTGAGATTTAGGTTAGCACTTCTGGTTGAGTTAAGTTTTATATGTACTTAGACTCCCACGCGAAGGATTTGCAATAAAAGTTGTAGAAGTATTTTAGTTTGATCAAAACTTTTTGGTGTGTGTTCAGATCTGAATCTGGATAGTTTTTATGTTTGATTTTTCAAAGGATACTTGTGTGTGTTTTTAGACCATGGCCTTCTGGGATTAGCTTGTTTGCTTATGAGAGACTATGGTAAAATTTTTGTGAGTTTTTGAGCTTTTAATGCCATTATTTCATGTGGATGAATGTACCCTAAAATTCTGAGTTTCCTAATTTTAAAAGTGCAAGGGATTTAGTGAGCATTAGTATTTGATGATGGTTAGTATGGAGTCTAAAAGATCCATGGTGGGTCATATGAACCTTAGACATCCATCATATGCGTATTACATGGGTTATAGCTTATAGCTTGGCCATGTGTAATGTGAAGTTATTTGTGTTATATAGATTTGTGATTTGTGTTTGTGAAAGTTTGAGGTGAGTTCATAGTCCCACTTTTACTTTGTTTTAAACTTGGGATGAGAATGATGCTTATGATAAATATTTTGAGTTACTGTGAGTATGTGTGGTTTAAATGCTTGGACTTATAAATGTTATCATGTGAATGCTATATGTGATCATAATGTTGTGTGATGATAATGCTGTGTGATTATAATGTGGGATTCAATTGGGGGGATGCTTATCCCGTTGCTCGCGCATGCGACCTAATTGATGATAAAATTGGATCGGTGGACACGTTCCATCCTAACTAATTTATGTGTGATGTGAAACTTGGATCGGTGGATACGTTCCATCATAACTAATTGATGGTGAAAATGTAAATTGGATCGGTGGGCATGTTCCGACCCAATAGTTGCCTTATGTGTGATGGTTGCCTTGTGAATACATGTAGCTTGTATGATAAATATATTTATTTGTCCAGCTATATTTTATAATCACAATGAACTGGTTGCCTATTGTGTGTGAGTCTTAAACCTATGAATCTCACGAACATTATGTTGACGTTTTAAGCATCATTTTCAGGTGAGCATTCTAAGGCTAAAGTTGAGAGCAGCAATTAGGCGAGACTTAGTTGCATTTGAGGAGACTTTACTTTATGTTTGGATTTATTCATGATTGAATTGGATTGCGATACTTTTATGTTTTTCTTTTGGTACTTTCATATCTATTGAAGATACCTTCGGATTTTGTTTTTGTTATTTTATTTTGGGGTATTATTACAACACTTCATGTTTGTACTTTGCTCTATTTATGTGCATGTAGTTATTCTCTAGATAGACACCATGTGTTGTGATGATATCCATGAAGTTACACCTTCGCGTTTCTGCCTTGGCGAGGTGTGACAATATTCTTCCATATAGAGGTATAAGAGACTTTGGAGCCCTTATCGAGACCCCCACTGTTCCCATGCATGGCGCAAATAAATCTAGACCAAAGAGCATTTCTATTATTTTGAAAACGCCATACCCATTTAAGCAATGATGATCTATTTAACGCAAAGAGACTTGATACCCCTAGACCTCCTTTATCTTTGGACACCAAAACTCTACTCCATTTAAAGCATGAAATTTTGTTCTCCTTCGAATCAGCTTCAATGAAGAACTTACGTCTAATACCTTCTAAACATTTAAGGACTTGAGAAGGAACTTTAAACATACACATATAATAAATAGGAGTCGAACTCAACACCGATTTAAGTAACGTCATTCTACCTCCAATAGAAAGAGTATTCATTTTCCACTTTGATAACCGAGAATGTACTTTGTCCACAATCTCATCCCAAGACCTTATACGAGCCATCAAACCACCCACTTTAATACCAAGATACGTAAATGGAGTCTTCAAAGTACTACATCCCATCTTGATTGCTGCTCTAGAAACCACCTCATCTTTAACGGCTATACCCATTAATTTACTTTTATGTAAATTCATATGAAGACCCGAAGCCTTGTTAAAACAATCCAATGCTTGAATAATAGTATTGATATTGGATTCAGACCATTATCCCATAAAAATGACATCATCCTCATAAAATAAATGAGATAAATGCAAAGAAGAACTAACCGAAACTCCTTTGAACATACCTTCATTCACCACATTCTGAAAAGAGAGATGGAGACTCTTCATAATTAATAGAAACAAAAATGGGGATAACGGATCACCTTGTTTAAGACCTTTTCGAAAATAAAATTCACCTGTAGGACTCCCGTTGACAAGAATCGAGCCTTTAGAAGACACCAAACAATTATGAATCTGTAGAAACGTAGAGGGGGGGGGGGGGTGAATACGTTCCTCTTTAAAACTTAAAATGTTTCGTATCAAATTTCCGATCAAGCGCGACTAAATATGAATAGTGGTTAAGTCACTCACAACAAGCAATCACATAAGCATGATATGAGGTTTAAACATTTCTAATCTAATTCAGATTACACTATGGAGGGTCCCGTAAATAGGTGGACGGTCCTTTATCATTTGAGGGACCGTCGGTTGATAAAGGACCGCCACCAGTAGGTTTGCCAGTTTTATTTCGTGTGATTAATTTTTCTTGTATTTTGCATTTCTAAGATAACTAGTTGATATTACAAGCACATACACATCAAGCCACATAAACATTGAATGTAATGCAAGTATAGAAAGTAAAGAGCAAGGAAGATAAAACGCAAACTGGACACGATGATTTATAGTGGTTCGGCACGAAGCACCTCTTCGTCCTACTCCACTCCCCGAGTCTCACACTCGAGAGTTACTTCACTAATCAACACACTCCTTTATGGTGGAACAAACCGTACACAAGCTTACACCAAGTTTAACGACACTAAGTGGAATGTTGAGTCCTAATCCTAGCTAGAACCAATCTACACCAAGGCCCACGTGGCCACACGAACAAGCACTCTTGTCCCACTTAGATCGACACACGATCTAAGCCTTCACACGAACGAGCACTCCCGTTCACTTGAATCTTCACACTTAGTTACATTTGAATCTTCATGCTATCCGAGTCCACACACACACGACACACTTGATTCTTCACCCGAATCAAGTCTTTACATACATATCATACTTTATCATCCCTGATCCAAGTCTTTACATAATGACTCAAAAAATCCTAACCTAACCATTAGGACATCACTCTCCTCACAAGAATTACATGAACTAATCTAGTTACAAGATTTCTTGGAACTACATCACCATCCAAGCTCACACAAATACAATACTTGGAACTACATCACCATCCAAGTTTATACCCCATCCTCGACTCACACACAAGTCAGAAAACAATGATATCAATCCTACCATGTAACATATGTTACGTGTTTTGTGTGGACATTTATAACATCTCGAATCTTCATAGTTGTCGAGAGTTCTTCTCTTGCACTTGACGGAAGAGGAAAAAGAAAATCATAAGACTAGTTGTGTGTGGACTCAATAACACTTCGATTCTTGACGACTTCGAGTGTTCATCTCTTGCACATGATGTAGTGGATGACGGGATCACTTATAAACACATACCAAAGATTTATAGTGATCAAAGAATGAAAAGGAAAGACCAGGAATTTTTTGTGCAAAGAGGATAAGTTTTTCTGGTGAAAATGGGTCAGTATTTATAGCCTGGTCGAGGAGCGTCCGACGGTCCCTTAAACCTTGGACGGTCCTTTATCAATAAGGGAGCGTCCCATATATAAGGGACCTCCGCGACAGTTTTTGTCCTTTTGTGGTGAAATGTTACCTGGTAAAATTTTATCTGATTTGGGCGGGAAATGAGGCCGTTTGGGCATTTTGAAATTCAAATTTCAAATTTATTTTTCTAATTAAACATTTCTTTATAAATACAAAAATAATTTGTCTAGTTTATTTTTGTAAAAAATGTTTTGTCACATTTATAAAATGTAAGGTTTAAGGACAAAAATATTTTCTTTGATCACTTAACAAAGTTGGTAAAGTGTGTTTGTACATACCTGAAGTGATGTCAAGAGACGTTGATGTGTGAACGAGTAACTTGTGCACTTTACGTTATGTATTACAAGTTACGTGTTTGTCATCATTAAAACACAAAGACATTGTATAGATTAAACGTCGTAACGTTTGCACTAACAATCTCCCCCTTTTTGATGATGACAAATATGTAAACCGTAACTCATAGTAAAGTGTAGAAGTTACTAGTTTACACTACCTCTCTCCCCCTTTTGTCGAAGCAAAAAGGTTTTGCCAATGTTGAGGTTGAAGAAGATCGGCATGAACTTGAAAGATGATCCCCCAATGTGTTAGAAAATCCCGAACCCCATCATTAAATGAATTGAGCGTGCGTCATTCTAGTGAAGCCTTGTTCCTACCGCCATGATTTAACCAACTCTGAACCATTTACCCAACTACTTCCAAGCTCCCCCTAGCTTATTGCATCCTTATTGACTTTAGCATATCCATGAGCTCCCCCTAGCTCATTTCATCCTTTATAACCTACATCAAGGGTTAGTTTCAAGCAAGAAAGTATGTAGATGCGCCAACACTTGCAAATGCTCCCCTTGGTGTATGCTCAAAACTAGTTTTGGCTACCAAAGAATCGAGCAATGAAGTAATGCTACAAAACAAAGTTAGTAGACAAGTGCACATATATAATAATGATGATATATATAGGATGACATGCATGACTCAAATATGATTATTCTAAAGCATGGCATGAATGGGATTGAAACTAAACATATAATAGTTGATTGACACACCATTTTCTAACTTCTTCCAAGATATGTGTCTAGTGTCTAGGTGATATAGGATGAGGGATGATATGCTCCTAGATAGGGATGAAGATGACTCTCTAATAGTGGAGAGGTATGGACCGAAATAAAGAGAGTATGGATTGAGCTAAAGTTTGGCAAGGATGGTGTGAAGATGAGACGGAAGATATGAGACTTCATGATTAAAGTTGGTGGTTATAGATGTGTGTGTGGGAATAATGAAAGGAAAGTTTGCACTTACAATGAGTGAGGAAAGGATTCAACTGAATACGAGCATCCTTAAAAGGTCATCATCGAATAGATCAATGGAATGGGAGACATCAAAGATGTAAATGTGACAAAGGAAGATGGATGATACTATAGACTCTTACGAAGGAGTTTTTCAAGGAATTCTCATGCGTGGTATCAATTATATTGGATTTTTCATTGGAGGTGGATATGTTGGTGACAATGAGTGTTCTAGAGAATTAAGGTTAGGATAATGGATGATTGGGAATCATGGAATTTTAAGGTGTTTTGTTGGTTGACGACCGAAGGTGGATATGTGAAATGAGGTGGTGATGACTTACCTGTTTGGTTACATGGTGGATGACTCAATATTGGTAAAACAAAGGATAACTCAGATTTTCATTTCACATTGGTGGTTTGAGGTTATTGTGATGAAAGGTTATAAAGAAGATGCTTCTTTGTGAGTTTTTGACAAGGCATGATGTAGGAAGGTTCAAAGTATTGTAGAAGAGGAAAAGCAGTGAACCAGTTTGTGACACCTCACTGGGGACGGTCCTTTAAATCATGGGACGGTCCTTTAAAAGATAAGGGACCTCCCATACAATAAGGGACCGCCGTCAGTATGGTGCAGAGTCTCTCCAGTTTTTTGTTTTTCCCGGATTTAGGTAATAATGTAGGATTGTGACACTAGACACCCTAAAAGAAGATTATGATCTAGTGTGAGAAGGAATAAGTCTAGTTTCATAAGAATCAAAGATTTAAGCTTATAAGTCATTTAAACATGCATCACATAACAATCAAGGATATTAGCATATAAGACTATATGACATCTATGAGGTATCATCAAAGGCATACCTAGTCCAACATAGTTTGGGTGCACAAATAACATGTAAGCCATGTAGAGAGATGCATACAAAACATGATTACTTTAAGGACAAGCATTAAGTAACATATGTTGAAATTTAGCACATAAGAGCATGTATCATGGACATATATCAAGAATATGACATTAGAAAAGCTAAATCAAAGTAAGATCTTTCTAATGAACATGCATTCAATAATTAAGCAAGTAGACATTGAGCATTTAAGGAAGCAAGAAAACATTTAATCATATAAGTGTAAGATGTTGTTTACACATACTAAACACATATATGCAAGTAATCTAGGTTTTTTAAGAAGAATCCTAATTACTACTTGTTTAAAGTGCACTTCTAACGGGAGACAAAGATCATCGATGTAAAACATCTTTTGTCAAATGTAGGAATGGAAATTTTTCAATTTAGAGAATGGATATGAGACTATTACTAGCGGTGCTCAATTACGGCTAAACACGACCATTTTTACGGGTTTACCACAAACCCAACTTCTCTCCGGAAGCAATTCAACCGTTAGGTCAAATTGAGTTTCTAGTGTAATAGGTTCTCCAGTAGCCATTCTCATATTAGAAAAATTGGAATTCCTATACTTTCCCATCGAGGTTTTCCAAAGATGATATTGGCCAATACTGCTAGAACATATCCTAATATAACTCAAATATCAATATATTAAAAGTTGGTTAATGAAAACGACATGTCTTACACAACATCCTAACAAAGGCAAGTGTGGTATTTAAATCACGTGTTTTGGTTTCAAGAATACTCCATAGTAAATCTTGAGAAAGAGAGTCAAATAAAGATTACTTACCTTAATTGATCGTGTAATCTTTTACTTTTTATTATTGAGAGAAAACATATTGTATCATTTGACAAACATGCTTATTTAAGAGAAGAACCTTTTCACTCTTATGAGTTACTAATGAAAACAAGTATTTTTAGTTATAATGTGATTTACAAATTTTACTTGTTTATGTAATGACACACGTTGTATAAATTATCCTTTTTAGATTCATGTTATCTTCTTGAAGATTGGTGATGTATTATATTTAATATTTTTACTTGACATGCGATTTTGAGTCTTGACTCATTCATGAGCAAAGTCTACATATGTTGTTTGTTTGCTCGTGTTTGGGTTTTCAGAAATGACATATTTACGAATTACGTTGCAATGTAAATTGCTTGAATATTTCGGAAGAAACATCCAAGTTGTCCATCCTACTTCGTTGTGTCTTTTAATCATCTTTTAAACATATTAGTTTATTTTTTGGAACACAACCATTGGACAATTAGACTCAATATGACATCATCAACACAAGTGTGAGTTATGATCCGATGCATATAATTTGTGTCTCGAGTAGGATGTCATTATTTTCATACCAATCGAGTGTGATTGAGTATGTAGGATCAAGATGATATGTTTTGTTATATCTTGAAGCTAGACAAATAATTATTCCAATTTCATGTCCACACTCAAAAACTTGTCAATTAGATTCGATAATGATATCAATCATATTTTGAATAATGAATCGATATTAGCTCGAAATCTTTCTTGACCCTCACAACCACTCTTTTTAATAAAGAAATTAAGTAAAGATTTATGGAATGTGCTCCATCAAATATAATACTTGTTATATGTGTGAGGTTACTAATAATGACATATTAATTTAATGATTCAAAATTGTCATTTATAATGTGTGTGGAAACTACTTATTATTACATATAATATGCATAGTATTTGACATTTCATAAGTATAAATAAAATTGTCCTAACCATTTTTATATAATACATAACTTATGAAAAAGAGTAGTTTATGACTACATGTTTGAAACAATTAGTGTGTGTTCAAATACATGCAAGGTTCAAGAATACATTTTCTTTTACTTAAATACTAATGTATTGTTATAAACTTTTATTTTGTTTAGGCAACCCATGGCCACTCAGTATAAGTGCATGTAACTTTTTAGAAATCATGTTGAAGAAGTGTTACATATTTTAGGATGACTTATTTTAACACTTGCATCTTTGGAAAGATAATTGTGTAACACAATTGTTTTTGAAAAACATGATTACTCAACTTAGTCTATATATCTAAGTGACTTACTAAAACATTATAACATAAGCAAGCATCCAAAAACACATAATCATTTAACATAACACACACAAAGATATTCGTAATCATTTTGTATGTTAGATACGACAATGTATACATAGCTTGATTGTGTTATAAACCGAAATAGTTTCCTCCCCTTTTAAAAGATTATTTAAGATTGATATTTTGAAAAGATTAAGGCTATATTTTTCAAAGATTCATTAACTAGAAGTGTCCGACACGAAAGTAAGAGTAGAATGCAAGTTTTACGTAAAAACGTAACGAAAGGTATTGACCACCGTGTATTATCTTGCATTTACTACATAAATAAGTTTAGAATTAGTCCTTGAAAGTATTTTTAAATGAAATTACTTTCAATTACCTTTAAAATGGCGGGTGGCACGACTTCTACGAACTTACGGTTGATTTTATATGAATTTTCAAAGTTTGACACTGTTTTGGTGGAGGTCCCTTAAATACCAGACGGTCCCTTAGTGATAAAGGACCGCCCAGAGATAAGGGACCACCACCAGTGAGTAAAAACACATTTTTCGTGTAAAAATTTATTTCATTCAAGCAAGTATACAAAGTGAATTTAACCAACAAAACTAATACGAATTAAACAACAAAGCACACGTTTAACATCTAAACACTTTTCATATTTAATCCTTCTCAATGAGAAATTTGATACGTGGACCGTACTCTATTTTAAAACCCATTTGTTTTGAAAACTTAAGTGACGTCGCTCTGATACCAATTGTAGAAACTTAGAGGGGGGGGGGGGGGTTGAATACGTTCCTCTTTGAAACTTAAAACATTTCGTATAAATTTCCTATCAAGCGTGACTAAATATGAATAGTGGTAAGTCACTCACAAAAAGCAATCACATAAGCATGATACGAGGTTTAAACGTTTATAATCTAATTCAGATTACACTATGGACGGTCCCGTAAATAGGTGGACGGTCCTTTATCATTTGAGGGACCGTCTGTCGATAAAGGACAGCCACTAGTAGGTTTGCCTGTTTTATTTCGTGTGATTAAGTTTTCTTGTATTATGCGTTTCTAAGATAACTAGTTGGTATTAGAAGCACATACACATAAAGCCACACAAACATTGAATGTAATGCAAGTATAGAAAGTAAAGAGCAAGGAAGAGAAAACGCAAACCGGACACGATGATTTATAGTGGTTCGGCATGAAGCACCTCTTTGTCCTACTCCATTCCCCGAGTCTCACACTCGAGAGTTACTTCACTAATCAACATGCTCCTTTATGGTGGAAAAAACCATACACAAGCTTACACCAAGTTTAACGACACTAAGCGGAATGTCGAGTCCTAATCCTAGCTAGAACCAATCTACACCAAGGCACACGTAGCCACAAGAACAAGCACTCTTGTCCAACTTAGATCGACACACGATCTAAGATTTCACACGAACGAGCACTCCCGTTCACTTGAATCTTCACACTTAGTTAAATTTGAATCTTCATGCTATCGAGTCCACACACACACGACACACTTGATTCTTCACCCGAATAAAGTCTTTACATACATATCATACTTGATCATCCCCGATCCAAGTCTTTACGTAATGACTCAACAAATCCTAACCTAACCATTAGGACATCACTCTCCTCACAAGAATTACATGAACTAATCTAGTTACAATTCTTGGAACTACATCACCATCCAAGCTCACACAAATACAATACTTGGAACTACATCACCATCCAAGTTTATACCTCATCCTCGACTCACACACAAGTCGGAAAACAATGATATCAATCCTACCACATAACACATGTTACGTGTTGTGTGTGGACATCTATAACATCTCGAATCTTCATAGTTGTCGAGAGTTCTTCTCTTGCACTTGACGAAAGAGGAAAAAGAAAATCATAAGACTAGTTGTGTGTGGACTGAATAACACTTCGATTCTTGATGACTTCGAGTGTTCATCTCTTGCACATGATGTAGTGGATGACGAGATCACTTATAAACACATACCAAAGAGTTATAGTGATCAAAGAATGAAAAGGAAAGACGAGGAAATTTTTGTGCACAGAGGATAAGTTTTTTTGGTGAAAATGGGTTAGTATTTATAGCCTGGTCGAGGAGCGTCCGACGGTCCCTTAAACTTTGGACGGTCCTTTACCAATAAGGGACCGTCCAATATATAGGGGACCTCCACGACAGTTTTTGTCCTTTTGTGGTGAAATGTTACCTAGTAAAATTTTATCTGATTTGGGCGGGAAATGAGGCCGTTTGGGCATTTTGAAATTCAAATTTCAAATTTATTTTTCTAATTAAACATTTCTTTATAAATACAAAAATAATTTGTCTAGTTTATTTTTGTAAAAAATGTTTTGTCACATTTATAAAATGTAAGGTTTAAGGACAAAAATATTTTCTTTGATCACTTAACAAAGTTGGTAAAGTGTGTTTGTACATACCTGAAGTGATGTCGAGAGATGTTGATGTGTGAACGAGTAACTTGTGCACTTTACGTTATGTATTACAAGTTACGTGTTTGTCATCATTAAAACACAAATACATTGTATAGATTAAACGTCGTAACATTTGCACTAACAGAATCCACGCTCTCCATTTCGAATCAAAACCAAACTTATTTAAAACATCGTCCAAGTAATCGCATCAAACTGAATCATAAGCCTTCTCAAAATCAACTTTAAAAATCACCGATTGCTTTTTCTTAGATTTACACCAATGAATTAACTCATCAAGGATGAAAGGGCCATCTAAGATTTGCCTATTTGTAATAAACGCGGATTGAACTTCATGAATTAAGTCTCCCAAGACCCCTACTAGACGATTCACCAAGATTTCCGCAATAATTTTATACACACTACTAATCAAACTAATCGGTCTATAATCTTTAACAACTTTAGCGTCTTGCATTTTAGGAATCAAGGCAATAAAATAAGCATTATCTCCTTTAGGAAACATACCAATAGTGAAGAAATAAGATACCGCATTGACCACATCTTTTTCGATGGTATCCCAATATCTTCTGTAAAAAAGAAATGTAAAGCCATCCAGCCCAGGAGACTTGTCAGAATCACAATCCCACACCGCCCTTTTTATTTCCTCTTTCGAGACATTCCTTTCTAACTCAATGAGCTGCTCTGCGCTAATTCTATTTGGAAAAGCCATATCCAACATTAATCTGGATGAACTAGGACTATCGAACCTTTCCTTAAAATGAGATAAAAACTCATTTTTAATAGACACCAGATCCTCTAACCAAGTGCCTTCCTTTAAAATACCACGAATAGCTTGTTGATTTCTTTTCTTATTAAGCATACCATGAAAATACCTAGAATTTTCATCCCCTTCAATCGACCAATTTATCTTAACTTTTTGTGCTAACTCCGACGCCTCTAACTTTTCCAGATCGTGAAGCAAATTCATAACATGCACCCTCGTATTAAGTAACCCCTGGTCTACCTTTTTATCATCAATTAACAGATCAATTCATTTAACATACCTTTCAGGTTTAACTTTTCACACTTGCACTTTCTTTTTTATTTCTAACCCACGATTTGATCTGCTCCTTTAAATATTTCAACTTCTTCATGAACTGACTAATAGCATTATTGTCCAAAATGCTTATATTAGTCCAAGTATCCATACTTATCAAAACCTTCCCATTCGAACCAATAATGAAACATCCGAAATGCAATGGGGCCTTAATCATAACATGCCTCTCTTAAAAGAATAGGTCTATGATCCGATAAGCAACAATCTAGAGTAATAGCCGAAATATTGGGACAAGATCCCATCAGTCCTTCCGAAATCAAGAACCGATCCAACTTACTCATTTTACTACCTGATAACGCTCAAAATTAACATGTTTTTAGTCGCGTTATTGTTTGTTTTATGAGTGAAAATTGGTCATATTTGTATATATTTGTTACTTAATCGTGGAAAAGTGTTTATGCATGCAAATATAGCGAAAAGCAGGTAAAAATGATTAAAAGATGAAGAAATGAAGTGGTCATGCATTTTTGGAGAGTTTCAAGAAGATCAAGGAAGGAAGAAGCATCGCATGGACAAAAGGACTTGATAAAGACAAGTTTTCTACACGTAATTATCAAGGAAATATCAAAGTCTAATGGATAAAGTCATGCCACGAAGAAAAATAATGCATGCAATGTAAAACGACAAGGAAAAGACAAAGAAAGAATGTTTAGACAACTACCAACCGATCGGATGCAACTCGCATCCGATTAGGCTGGAAACGTGCCAAAAGAATGACCATCCAATCGGATGGTGAGTAACCGATCGGATGGAGATGACTGAAGTTACAAGTTTGCATTTATGGACGTATTTACTCCCCATAATCATATGTGGCTGATCATTTCTGCTTATTAACTTTAGATGGACGTTTTTACTTGGAAGATAAGTGTCATTATGCTATATAATGACTACTTAGGGTCTAGAATTACTTGTACCACCAAATATCTAACTTAGTATTACACCAAATCTTGTTAGTTTATCTTATATTGCCTAAAAGTTTACTAAGTGTTGTAAAAACGTCCAGAACGTGTTGAGTTAGAGTCTCAAGCATTGGTTCGAGTGTGGAGTTGTTTACTTACGTTAGTGAGCAATTGGAGGAGTGTGGTTGCTATAGTTCCACAAGTTTATTCATTGTAATTCTCAAGACTAGGTACACCTTGATACTTATAATGAACAATTGTTACTTTAAGTTTTAGGAAAGTTTTCTTATTTACTTGTGTTTTAATATGATTGCTATGGAGTAATTTGTGATATACTTGTGTATATGATGTGATTGGTTATGGAGTATTCTTTTCATTAAAAAGGTGATGCATGAAAACATATCTAGTTTATGAGTTTGTTGAAATAACATCTAATCTTGCTTAATTTGTTCGTAAAAACAATCTTTTGAAAAATAGGTCCGAAAGGAATTTCAACTTGTTTTTATTCCAAAATATTAGTGCACCAAATTAGTATGGAATAGGATGCTTGACAACCATCTTATTTACTTGTTAAAATGGATTTGAGACGATTTCATCACGAAAAAGGACCGAAAGGATTCGTAGGAATTCATAAGAAAAGAATTGATTTTCAAAACAACCATGTGATTATAGAATTGTCATACTCATTTGATATGTCCGAAAGGAGTCATTTAGGTGATAGAATTCTTAGTGGTAGTTAAAACATGACATACATCATAGATTGTATAACTACTCATTTTTAGTTGCGCATAATAACAAGTTTTACACCAAACTTTATACTTAAATTGTCATAATACTCCTAATTACCAATCAAGGAATTATACACAAGTATATGTTTAGTTTTTATTGAGTTTCCTTTAAATTAATATTTTACATAAATTTGGATTGACAACCCTTATTTAACAAACGTTTACTAAAACAACCAAATCCCTTGGGACGATCTCGGCTTACCCACCTTTATTACACCGGACGAGTATACTTGCTCGTATGTGCTAAATAATAATCGGATAATTCGTGTTTATAAATTTTAAAACTTGTACTAATAAAACGCGCATCAAGTTTTTGGCGCCGCTGCCGGGGATTTGATTAATTTTCTTAGTTTTTAGTAATCAAATTGTTTGTAATTTGTGAAATTTTAAAGTTTTTAAAGTTTTTAAAGTACAAAAAAAAAAGTTGGTTTTCAACCAACCGAATCGGATGGATTTCCATCCGATCAGTTGGTGGTCTCGGTAAAATTTCTAGGATTCTGTTTTTTTTAATTAATGTTTATTTTTCTGTTTTTAGTTAATTAGTCTTAATTAGTATATGATTAATGTTAGTTATTAGTAGTTATAAGTTGTCATTATGAGTCATTTTAATGTTTTTAGTAGTTTTAATTTTAATTAATGATTTAGTAGTTTTAAAAGTACCTTAGTTAATGTTTTTTTATGTCTTTAATATTATAATTACTGTTTTATTAAATCTTAGTTTTTTATTAAAAAAAAAAATTGTTTCAGAAAACTCCAACCGAATCGGTTGCGGGTTCCAACCGATCGGTTGGAGGAGGTAAAATTGTGCCATCCGATCGGATGGAAGTCAAACCGATCGGATGGAGGTCTCGGTAAAATTTTTAACATTTTTAATTTTTAGTTTATTTTCAATTCTAAGTGTTTTAGTTAGTTAATTTACTTGTTCTTATTTCATATTAAGAGTTATTTGATTACAACTAACCCTCATGCTAATGATTTGGATGTTTTTTTTGTGATGGTTATGTTATAGTTAGTAATTGCTTAAGTTGAAATGGAGAGTTTGAGTCAGATTTCGGCGTATTTGAAAGATTTAGAGGATATGTTCAAGGATTCCGGTGATTCCTTGGAAAAGTTGGAAAGCATGTTGGAAAAGGCTAAGTTGGATTTAGAAGGAGAAGAGGTTGTTGGTGATGATGTTTCTTACTTGCCACATGAAATGTGTTACCCAAAGAAGGAGAAGGAAAGGAAAGTTGTTGTTTTCACAAGAGCACCACATAAGGAATATGATGCTCCACACATGAGGTATTCTGCACTTTGTGCGGTGGAAGGTGTTAAAGCGTGGGATGCGGAATTGAATATGGAATATGGAGACAATTACATTTCGGTAGAAGAGCTTGACAAGCTTGGTTTTGTTAGGCTTGACTATGGAAGTTATGGAAGAAAGGAAGTGAAAGGAGTTAGAGTGAATATTCATGGTCATATCTTCAAAGTTGATTTTGTGGTTTTGGAATATACTAACGCCGATGAACCGGAGGTTATCTTTGGTAGAGATTTTCTAGTGAATACCAAGTGTACATTGGATTTTGCACTTGGGGAGTTACGAATTAACATAAGTGATTTGGAAGATGGAAAGAGTGTGAATGAAATGCTTGTTGATGTTTGTGAAGGAATGGAAGTGATGAAGGAAGGAAGGGATGAAATTTGTAAGATGGGCAAAGCTAACCGAAACAAAACACCATTGAACAAATTAACCCAACCCTCCACCCAAAAAGAAAAAGAAAACAAATCATCATCATCATCATCATCCAAAACACCACCAAATTCACCAAAAAGTAGCAAACCTTTAACCAAAGAGCAAAAACAAGCTATCTTGGAGAATCTTGAAGCAAAAATTAGTGAATTGATGGAAAACAAACCGGTCATTGAAGTGTTAAGAAATTACATGGATTACAGGAAGAAATTAGACGAAGTTATGTTGGCGAAGTCGAAGTTGGAGGATAATAGTTTTGATGAAGTAGAGGAGAGAAGGATAATTGAGAATGGACTCCCAAAGAAAATGAATGATCCCGGAAATTTTGTTTTGCCGGTTAAAATTAATGGGACAACTCCTTTATATGCATTAGCCGATACGGGTTCAAGTGTGAGTATTATGCCTTATCCATTGTATCACAAGTTAGGATTAAGAGACCCTATACCTAACAATTCTAAACTCACTATGGCGGATAATTCTAAGGCAAAAGCAATGGGGGAAGTAAGAAATGTGATAGTTCAAATTGGTTATCAAGCATTCTTGGCAGATTTTCTTGTGTTGGATGTTGCGGTTGATAAGGAACTACCTTTGTTGTTAGGTAGAACATTCTTAAGAATGTGTGGAGCTAAAATAGATATGGGAAGAGGTACCATGACAATTGATGATGGAGTTCTTAAGAATACTTACTATCCAAAGCCTAGAGGGGGTAGTAATGGGGATGATAATGATGAGGACCAAGAGGAGGATTACCTTGGTTGCTTTGAAGTAGGAAGAGATGAAGATGGTAGGCCTAAGTTTGGCCCATGCACACCTAGTTTCTTTGATATTGAAGATGAAATGGAAAGAGCTCTAGCAATGGAGGCTTTCTTTAATCCATTTAAAAATATTTTTGTATTTAACAAATTGACAGATTTTCTTGGATCTTTACCGGTCCAATTGAAGAACTTGGAATGGGGTTCCGATGGTCATAGCATTTACAAAAGAGAAGAAGGAGATGGTGATTGGCATTGCAAATTTGATATCACATGTCCTAGTGGAAGGAATTTTGCACGAAGTTTCAAAACTCAAAAGACTACTAGGAAGTTGTCAAACAAGTATCGTGGAGAAGACATTCTTAGGAATGAATATTTCTATGGATGAAGAAGAATGATCACAAGAATAAAGCACATCTTGTGCTAGTTTGTTTGTTTCGTATTTTTAATTTCATGCAATTTATTTTATGTTTTTAGGTTTTATGCATTTCATGTTTGAATAAGACTATCTATCTATCTATATATTTATCTAGTTTATCTATTGATCTATTTTATTTAGTTTTTTTTAGAGTTAAGTTATGTTTTTAGTCTTAAGTTAGGAGTAGAAGTAGATGACCAAATTTTTGGTAGACAAAAGTGTGTTTGGAATACATACAAGATAATAAATTTTTGGAAAAGATAAGAACTACTAGTACTTGTACCAAGTTTAGTAGTAGAAAAACTTTGAAAAATCAATTTCATACCAAACCGAACAGATGTATTCACAACTGATCGGATGGAGTTGAATATATAAACCAAAATTTTCAAAAAGTCAAGAAAAACCACATACACACAATCCACCAAAAATAGGGGTTAGAAATTCGACCATAAGAAGTTGTTTGGAAGTTGCAGGAGTGATAATTAATCATCAATGGCATCAAGTCAAGTAAGTTATATCATTAATTTTGTTCAATTAGTTTTAATTCGGATGATTGAAATTAGGTCACGAATTGGGTATTTTTTTGAATTAGTTCGAATTAAGATGTAATATTTTGGGGATAAGTGATTAGATGATAGGAGAATGTATTGCAAAAAGAATTAGATCAATTGGTTAAGTTTTGAGTAAGAATTCATTGATTGAATTTTCGGATTGAATTGGGTATAATCTTTGAAGCTAGTTTATTTGCAATTGATGAATCCCAGAAGTTACATGATTGATAATTAGTGATGTTAGGTTATTGCATTGTTGATTAGAGCACTAATTGGAAGATTTTTAGTAGATGATGTTCTTGGTTTTCATAGAATCATTAGGTTGATGATTGGAAATGTTAAGAATCGTTGATAGGAGAGTTTGGATGTTAGAAGTACTCAAGAATGGAAGATTACAAGTTAGAAAGAAGTTCGGATTGATTGGGAAACGTTTAGAATGGATTGAGGATACATGAAGTAGACAGAAACTCCAACTGAATCGGTTGCGAGTTGCAACAGATCGGATGAGAGTATGCCAAAAGTTGCATCCGATCGGATGGACGCCTCGGAAAATTTTTTGACATTTTTGAAATTGTGTTTTCTAGTTTCTAAATTGATTGGTATTAGTTTTTATACTTTTATAATAACATAATTTGAGATTTCTTTCAGGGAAATGTTGCAAGATTGGGACGAAATCAAAGAAATCCGATTGTTAACAAGTATTTGAAAAGGAACGAAAGGAAGAGGATCACTTTCAGTTTGAAACCAGAGTCTAATGATAATTTCAAGTTTTCTAATGTGCAAAACAAAGATGAGAAGAATGCATATAGGGAACGTCTTTCAAAACTTCAAGAGAGGAAGATTGCTAAACCTAGGTTGATTGATTGGGAATTGCTTGCGTAGTATGAATGTGAGGATCAATTGAGGAGCATGATGACTATGATTTACGTGTATCCTAGTGATGGGGATAGGTTTGAAGATTATTCTTGGGAAAGAGCTTTTAGTATTCGTGAGAATGTTTACAAGGAATGGTGTTTGGAGTTCTTTTCTATGTTTTACTTTGACAGGAAGGTAAATGATGTTCTTGGGGATGTTTGTGTTTGGTTTAGATTGTGTGGTCGCGAACATGCTTTATCTTTGACAAATTTTGCAGTTGCCCTTGGTTTGTATGAGGAGAGTGAGGTTAACCATAGGTTGTTTAGACCACATTTTGTGAGTTTGGCTAGAGCTAATGATCAATACACGGGTGTTGATGCTTATTGGAATAGGATTGGTGATCCAACTTGTCTTAGGAGAAATTCTTCTAGGATTAGGAATCCGTTGTTGAAGGTTTTACAAAAGTTGATTTCTTGGGGATTGTTGCATATGAGCGGTAGTCAAGACAAATGTAGTCAACCGGACCTATGGGTGATGAAGTTGTTGGAGGAAGACAAGAATGGGAATGTGGCATGGATTATTGCCGAATATCTTTCTAAGAGAGCACCTGGGATTAAGAAACAAAGTGATGTTTGTGGAGGTCATTATGTGACCGCGTTGGCTAAAAATCTTGGGTATTTTAATGATAATGAGTTGAGGAAGTGTAGAGTGAGGTTGGAGAGTGAGATATGGGATGCTTTTAGTTTTGGAAAAGCATTGGATAGGAATAACAAGACTTTGGGACCTTGGACCGAACCAAGTGTGGGGGCACAATCCGGAGCTTATGCGGAAGCGCCATCACAACCTCAAATGGGAAGTTTTCCGGGGAATACTCAAAGTTGTTTTGATTCAGGATGGGGTGATTGGAACCGAGAGTTAAATGCTATTGAGTGTAGGGAAGTTTGGAAAGATTCGATGCTAATGAGGAATAATTACAACTATGATTATTCCATGCCTATGATCCAACATTTGGCACAAGATGCTGATGCGTGGGAATCGCAACAGGCTTTACCTCTCGAGGGATCTCGAGAAGCTTACAACCCCCACCAGGCAGTGTACCTGATCGTTGTTGTGTAGTATAGTGACAAGTACCGGGGGATTGATCGTTCTGCTTAGGAATAGTGTCGCTAGGATTAGAAAGCCTAAATACTAGTTCTAAAGGTGAGGGATGATTATTTTTGTGTTTTTATATTTTTTAGAAAGCAAATTAAAATCTCGGGTTTTGGAAGAGTGGGCGGAATTAGTTGCTATTCAACTAACCCAATACTAAGATGCAATCAAAATAAAATACTAGAAAAGAAAATAAACTAATTTATACTAAGGTTGTGAGCAGTAATTGGAGAAAATGTGTTTACTTAGATTTCACTACTCCCTAGATATCTTTTACACGTTAATTACTTGTTATAATTACATGGATGACGGATTGTATTCCTTAATACCATTCATGGGGTGGCACACATAACTCCCCAATTCTATGAGCTCTTATCTCCTCCTACACCATGCCCAACACAACTATATGGATTGTAAACAGTGGCTCATGCGTTAAATACAACCAATAAAGACCTAGTGCGCGTTGGTTCATGTTTCTTAAGACGTTCAAGCATGTTACCAATTGGAGATCTGCCAGTTTTCTTAAGCCTAACATATAAATCATTCATCCAAGACAAGAATAAACAAGTAATCAACACATAATCAATATCTAGGTTTCATTAGATCTAAGCAAACACAAAAGAGATCTAGCCTAGCATGATAGAATTAAGACAAGAACATGATATAGACAACCAACACATAGACATATTGATTGAATTAGAAGAACACTTATCTTGATTAATCATGCAAGGTATCAAGGGGTTGGAATCCTTGAAAAACCTGTAAAGTTACACCAAAATCGTACTTAGGGTTTCTCCCAAAACTTCCCTCTAAATGTGAAAAATTAGAAAACTATATATAGGAAAAGGGGTCTGACGGCGTCAAGACCAAATAGGTGACGCCGTCACCTCGCCGCCAAAACAATCCTCGGACTGCCTAGATCCACATTTGACGCCGTCAAGAACATTGCATTTCCAGGCCGTCACGACTTTTAACTCTTGACGCCCTACCTTCATGACGCCGTCAAAACTCTTCTGGGTCGTCATGGACTTTTACTCTTGACGCCGTCAGGAAACTCCTCTTGACGCCGTCATGCACTGTTCCCAGCATGGAAAATTAAGACTTTGGCGTTTTCTTCACTTTTATGCTCCAAAAACGTCCGAATTGCTTCCTTTTCCAGATTTCACTCCCAAAGTACCTAAAATCACAAAAGGAACGATTTAGGGCAATATTTGATCAAATAAATTCGGATTCGGGCTTAAATGACCCCCTAAAAACGGATCATTTTTCGCCTCATCATATACCCTTACACTTGAAATTTGCTTGTCCTCAAGCAAATGCGCTTTTATTCTACTCAAAAGACAAGTTAGGGGTCATTTAACACTAATATAAAAGTAATTACAACAAATAATCATTCCACTAAAGACCAATAGACAAGCACGGAGATCATACACAAGCACCTCACAAATAGTGTTTAGATACTCACATCTCTCGGGTGTAATAAAGTGTAAATTACAATATGGAAACGGAAGATATCTCTCACTACCTGTCATAGCAAAATAGATTACCATAGGCTTGGGAAAGGATCAAACCTCCACCACATGGCGTAAGCACCTAGGATAAACTATCAAAGAGGTCGTTTAAAGGGTTGTAACGTTTGGTGTAGGGATATGAAATACACGGTTTTGTTGGATAAAGGAAGTTTTACTGGTGGCGAGTTAACAATCTTGGTTAATTACATGTACAATATGGCGTTGCTAAGCCAAGACTAGACTCGACTTAAGCTAATAAATGAGAAATAACAAAAACATAAAATGAACATAGAAAAAAAAAGGGATGGTAGTCCGTATGTTTTTTCTCTTTTTTTATTTATTTATTTATTTATTTTTTTTTTGCATACACTCTTACCCTACCATCCAAAATAATACATCATAGGGGATGAGAATTCCCCTTACACTTGAATCTTTACATACTTTACAATAAACTAAACTAATGACTCGAATTAAGAAAATCAAAACACTTGGAGCACTATTAAGATTAACGTATATATGGGGGTAATAAAATGATGTTCTTCCCCATTACTCCATAAAATAAGTACTTACCCATGAGTCCCAATCGTCCCAAAACAATATGTACAAGGATATGACTCGACTTAGCAACCATGTAATCAATTAGAAAGTTAACTTAGGGTTTAACAAATAACAATAATGCACTAAAAATGAGCGCATACACGGAAGGCTAAGGCGATTTGGTTGTACATTTAAGTGGGGTGTAACAAATTCTTCCTTTAAGTAAAATGCTTAAAGTTAGAAACGAAAAGATAGGCTCGGAGGGGTGTACTAGGGGTTTCGTGTACTAAAAATGAGTACAACGCTAAGGGTGTGGGAAAAATTAGTTGACTTAACTAGCCAAGTAATATGACTTAAATGGTCAAGTAATTATAATACGGGTTTAACACAAGGGTAATCCTAATGCCTCTTATCATGTAGTAAATCCTACTACACGAATGTAGTCTCACTAGCAGTCTCGGGATGCATCACTAACGCAAGTTCTAGAATCTAAATGCTACCGGTACACTCATAAGCACTAATAATAAATGCTTTTCCTATCAAATCTAAAGGCGAACCTCACATATTTGGGTGGAAAATTTTTCTGAATATACGGTTATGTGCTAGTCATACAATCTCCTATCCATGAGACGCTTGCTATGGCTAAAGCTTCACTCCTAAATGTTGTAAAAAATTTTAAATTTGGCGCTAAAATTGCACTAACAAGTATTTCTCATAGTTTTATTACGCATCTACCATCAAACAAAACAAACTCAAGCGAAAGTGCATATGTAAGGTATCATCTTTTTACCCTCCCCTTACACTTAAGATGAACATTGTCCCCAATGTTCAAGTAAAGAATGTAAAAGTGAAAAAGTAAAGAGAATGAAATCAAATACTCCCCTGATTCGCTCGGTATGGATAATAGGATGGCCAGGTTAAATCTTCCTCCAAGAAAATGAACAATCAAAGCTTCCCTTCCAGAATATAAATCATCTTCTTGTCATACATAACCTGTAAAACCTGACAAAATAGACAAGACAACCTCGCGTAAAATCGGCGGCATCCTATATAAGTTTCTAAATCCTAGAAAACAAGATAAGATATAATGCTTGTGGAATGAAGTTTGCAGATCTCCTAGAGATTATAAAACTTAATAATTCACAAAAACCATAAGACTCCGTTAAAAAAACAAAACCGGTAAAATTTCCAGATTTTTAACTCCTGACGCCGTCAAGAGTAAAACCCTGACGCCGTCAGAATGGACCTGCAGAAATTCTTATGTTAAGTTTCTGGAAAATTTCTGGTAAAACTTGGTCCTACTTCCTGGAAAATCCTGCAAAACTTCATTATGACTCAATACAAGCATTTGACTCTAACAAATACGAATATACATGCTCATTTAATATTGTGGAGAATCATGATCGGTTTGTTTCTTAAAAAACTTATTTGGGGTTTCCCCTTACACTTATCTTTTGCAAAAATACTTCTAGGTGGAGTTAAGACTAGGCCAAAACAACAAAGTAAAGTATTTCCACTATTTAGTTTAGAAACATGATCTACCAACAATAAAAATAAAGCATGCATACGGAAGCAAATAACAAACAAACAAATAAAATCACACAAAACATGGGTTGCCTCCCAAGAAGCGCTTTTCTTTATTTACGAGTCGTGTAGCTAGACTCAAGGTCATGGGTTACTACGTGACTTCATCATTTGAAATGATATACCCCATGTAGTTGCGATCATTATTATTATGGTGGTAGTGCCTCAATCTATCGATACTCGCAATCACCATTCCACCTAATTTGCTTCTCAATTTAGCTACCCCATATTGGCTCAATCCTTTGATTGTGAATGGTCCATACCACCAAGGACTTGGTTTATCGGGTGGTATTGTTGTTTCCAAGTGTCTCAAGAGCACCAAGTTCCCTTCCTCAAATGGTGTATGATTTTTTTCAGGTCGAGTATGTTCGAGTTCAGCCTGAACCTTATTGCTTTTTCTTCTTTCATTCTTAGCTTCCTTATAGCTTTTGATTCTTGCCTCCCATGCAAGAATCTTATTCTGAACACGAATGGGTGTCGTGCCAATGTTGTTTTTGATCATTCTCCAACTCAAATTCTCATGCCCACTTCGCGGGGTCATGGGGAAGCTAATCTTTCTTTTTCCAGATTTAAGCTCAATCTTCCTACCTTCATACTTAATGACAGCCCTAGCGGTGGTGAGGAATGGTGCCCCAAGGATTATTGGCATGCATCCATCCCCTTTATCATCGATGATCATAAAATCAACGGGGTACATGAATCCTGCAACGTTAACTAATACATCTTCTGCGATTCCTAGTGGGTATACGTACGAGTGTCCAACAAGAGATAACCTAACACGAGTAGGTGCTGGCATTTTTGACATTAGTTGGATGTAAATAGTTAGGGGCATAAGATTTACTTCCGATCCTTGGTCGGCGAAAGCACTAAGATGTTTCAAGTCCCCGATGCTCGTTGGTATTTCAAAGTTCCCACATGCTACCTGCTTAGTAGCCACTTTTTGTACCAATAGCCTCTCGAATACTGATCCTCCAGGAAGCGTATCATACTCATCTTTCTCTTCTTCCTCTTTCTCAGGAACCTGTCTGGAGGATTGGTTATGCCCATCACCCTTAATCCAATTTGTTATGGTGTTTTTGTTTATATCATGTTTCAGGTAGTAACTCAAAGGTTGGGATTCTGGTGGTTTTTCTAAGGCTGTTTAGCAGGAGTTTCTACCTTCTTGTTATCTTTATGGACAATGGTGATAAAGTTAGCAAATTGGGTGGTGGGAGTGGCGCTTTCTTTCCTTAGCAGTATTCGTTCGGGGGTTCTCTGGTTGGCATACTCCTCCAATAGACTCAACATCTCATTCATTTTCTCCTGCATCTCCTCTTTTTGCTTATAAACTGCTTCTTCGAATCTAGCAAGCCGATCTGAGTGAGTTGCCATATATTCTCTCATCCTAGCCTCAAAATCCGAGCTAAGTTCCTTGGGAGGGGAACAAGGTGGGGTGCACCTCTGAAAAGTCTCGACATGTTCTCTAGAAGGTGACTCAGATAATGGTGCCGAAGTTGGTTTTGAGACAGAATTGACAGTGGCTTGTCTAGGATTTAAAGCCCTCATTTGCCTTTCCTCAAAATAGTCGACTTTTGCCTCGAGTTTGCATAGGAGTTCATCGGGGATTTCGGTGGTCCCTCCAGATGTTGAGACTGCATTGATAGCTGCTTCCACTGTATGATTAAACTCCCACATTTCCTGATTGTCAGTGGCGAGCTCCTCGATAATTGCCCAAGACTCCTCGGCGTTCTTATCACGCAGTTTACCTCCCGCGGCCCTATCGATTGTGCGTTTAGTGTGATAGTCAACATGGTCGTAGAAAATCTGGACTAATAACCAAAGGTTTATACCATGGTGAGGGACCTTGTGGAGGAGACCTTTAAAACGGGCCCAAGCTTCATAGAAAGTTTCACCCTGCTGCTGTTCAAACATCAGAATGTCATTTCTAAGCATTGCCGTCTTCCCCGGTGGGAAGAATTGAGTAAGGAAGCGATTGGTGAGGTTATCCCATGTGGTGATGGATCCCGTGGTTAAACGCTCAAGCCATTGACTAGCTTGATCCCGTAGAGAGAATTGGAATAGGCGTAAACGGGTTGTCTCTCTAGTTTCAACATCTAGGTCTATGGAATCTACGATTTTGAGAAAGTCCTTAAGATGTTGGTTTGGATCTTCGGAACGAAGTCCATGGAATGCACATCCGCTCTGCACTAACCGGATGGTGTCGGATCGCAAGGGGGTCACATTGGCTCCGGTGAGCTCAATGGTGTTTCGGTAGCCTTGGTGGCTAGGTCGGGAATACTCTCCTAAGGTTCGGGGCCTAAGGGGTTCTAATGGTGGGTTTTGTTGTGGTGGGATGACGGGTTCAAAGATGTTACCACCTTCCATGATGTCGGATGGTAAAGAGTTACAAACAAAGGCACGAAGAAATGAAATAGACTAAAGAAAACCTAAAAATAAAAATAAAATCTTACTAGAAAGGAATATAGAAAGTAGACCTAATAAAAAGAAATTCTAACCTAGACAATAACTATTCCCCGGGCTGCGGAGCCAAAAACTTGATGCGTGGGAATCGCAACAGGCTTTACCTCTCGAGGGATCTCGAGAAGCTTACAACCCCCACCAACGTAAAGCTTACAATCCCCGGGCTGTAGTATAGTATAGTGACAAGTACCGGGGGATTGATCGTTCAGCTTAGGAATAGTGTCGCTAGGATTAGAAAGCCTAAATACTAGTTCTAAAGGTGAGGGATGATTATTTTTGTGTTTTTATATTTTTTAGAAAGCAAATTAAAATCTCGGGTTTTGGAAGAGTGGGCGGAATTAGTTGCTATTCAACTAACCCAATACTAAGATGCAATCAAAATAAAATACTAGAAAAGAAAATAAACTAATTTATACTAAGGTTGTGAGCAGTAATTGGAGAAAATGTGTTTACCTAGATTTCACTACTCCCTAGATATCTTTTACACGTTAATTACTTGTTATAATTGCATGGATGACGGATTGTATTCCTTAATACCATTCATGGGGTGGCACACATAACTCCCAAATTCTATGAGCTCTTATCTCCTCCTACACCATGCCCAGCACAACTATAGGGATTGTAAACAGTGGCTCATGCGTTAAATACAACCAATAAAGACCTAGTGCGCGTTGGTTCATGTTTCTTAAGATGTTCAAGCATGTTACCAATTGGAGATCTGCCAGTTTTCTTAAGCCTAACATATAAATCATTCATCCAAGACAAGAATAAACAAGTAATCAACACATAATCAATATCTAGGTTTCATTAGATCTAAGCAAACACAAAAGAGATCTAGCCTAGCATGATAGAATTAAGACAAGAACATGATATAGACAACCAACACATAGACATATTGATTGAATTAGAAGAACACTTATCTTGATTAATCATGCAAGGTATCAAGGGGTTGGAACCCTTGAAAAACCTGTATAGTTACACCAAAATCGTACTTAGGGTTTCTCCCAAAACTTCCCTCTAAATGTGAAAAATTAGAAAACTATATATTGGAAAAGGGGTCTGACGGCGTCAAGACCAAATAGGTGACGCCGTCACCTCGCCGCCAAAACAATCCTCGGACTGCCTAGATCCACATTTGACGCCGTCAAGAACATTGCATTTCCAGGCCGTCACGACTTTTAACTCTTGACGCCCTACCTTCATGACGCCGTCAAAACTCTTCTGGGTCGTCATGGACTTTTACTCTTGACGCCGTCAGGAAACTCCTCTTGACGCCGTCATGCACTGTTCCCAGCATGGAAAATTAAGACTTTGGCGTTTTCTTCACTTTTATGCTCCAAAAACATCCGAATTGCTTCCTTTTCCAGATTTCACTCCCAAAGTACCTAAAATCACAAAAGGAACGATTTAGGGCAATATTTGATCAAATAAATTTGGATTCGGGCTTAAATGACCCCCTAAAAACGGATCATTTTTCGCCTCATCAGATGCCAATTATGAGGTACCTCCCTACAACCCACCAAATGTTCCACCATACCCTTTACCATATTCTACATATCCTGGACCATACCCCTACCCTTATCCTGGTTATTCACCATTTCCCGAGCCATACCCTCCATACGGTAGACTTCCCGAGTATGGTAGTTCAGGTGTCAATGTGGGTGGACCAGGTTTTAATCCTGGAGGATCGAGTTATGATGTTGGAGGTTCGTCATCAAGAGCTGGAAAGAATAAGAGACGAGTGGTGGACGAGGATGATGAAGAAGACGTTGATGAGAATGAAGAGGAAAGCGAGGACGAGTTCATTCGTTCCGATGTGAGTTATTGATGGTGACGTTTGATCGTATGGTTTATGGTTGGTTTTTAAAAACAATTATGTGTCGAACTATTTCTATTTCCATTGCCTTTAACTATTTCTCGTAGGATTTATAACGTAATTTAATTTTCTATTTATTTGGTTTGGATATGTTTTTGTTTGTGTTTGTTTGGTTGTTTCGTATATTTTGCAGTTTTCTTGCAGGGGTTTTGTTACGGAAGCATATAGTTGATCAACGTTTGGAGTCGATAAACTCATTTGCTTATTATGATCAAATATGCATGTTGCGTATTTAACTCCGGTATTTTCTAAATTTTTCCATTTCCTTTACTTTGAAGTTATTTTTTTTTATTACATTGAGGACAATGCAAAACTTAAGTGTGGGGGAGGGAAGAAAATAGAAAAATTGCATAATTTTTTTAATTTTTAATTTTTAATTTTCGTTTTTTTAGAGTCGTGAACTTTAGTAACTAGTAATAGTTCGCCCTTCATATTTTAGTAAAAATAAGGTTGATTCAATGTTAAATAATAATGATATATTTTTGGAGAATAAATTCAAGTTTTAAAGAGCAATTCGTCTCGGAATTGATAACATTTGCTAGCACAATTTACCCTTATTACTTTAAATTGTGAGGATTAGTTTTTTTTATGTAAATAGTGTTTCTCATGCTATTTACATATTTCATGATGAGTGTGCCGGTGGTTGTGTTAATTCTAGAACTTGTACTTGTTATGCATTATGGTTAAATCATTTTCGAATGATAAGGATATATTCATATGATAAGAGGCAAATTTAGGAATAAAACCAAATGGCCATCCGTTTACAAAATAATTTTTGCTAACCACATCGGTTAGTTACCCTCGTATTTGGAACCCATTGGTTAGCGTTCATCTTTAGCACTAGATACCCCTAGTTTCACCCTCTGAGCCATCCTTTTCATTTTGTTACATCCAGAAAAATACAAAAATATTTCACAATTTTAACCTTAGCCTAACCCTTTGTCAAAGTCTAAATGGTGGGTTGCTAGTTGCTTGGTTGATGGATTGTTTTTTATGATTATTAGTTAGCCACACTTCACAACTCATGTGTGTTCCATTCTAACAAGACGAAGGATGCATACTTCTTAATTGTATTTTTTGTGGTGTATGCTTATGCGAAATGAGGGGGAGATAAGTTAAAATATATATATATATATATATATATATATATATATATATATATATATATATATATATATATATATATATATATATATATATATATATATATATATATATATGAAAATAAGTCATCGCAACTATAAGGTGACAATCATAGCCAATGCGCTATATTATTATGAAGGAGAAAGTTATGTGATATGTTGTTAGCCAATGTGCTAAGTATGAAAATTTTTTTTATGGTGAATCGATGTATCAACATCTGAAAGTTCGAAGAGGAGAAAGATTGTAACTATTTTCATTTTTGGGTTTGTGGTTTGTTTGAGATTAGCAACTATAGGACTTAGACTTTGATTTTATTTTTCTTTAAAACCAATTTCATAAATATTCCCATGCCTTATCCTTACCTTTTTGACTTAGTGTAATTATTTGCACGAAAGTTTATTTACCCTTAGCCTAAACGTTACAACCCGAATAAAAGACCTCTTTGATGAATTATTCTATTGTTTTGATACTTGTACAAGCCTATGGTAAGAAACGTAAATCATGACTGTGCAATGAGTGATCTATTAATCATGACACATATTGAGTGATAAGTGAATTTCAAATTATCTTCGTGAGGTGCTTAGAATTGTTATCAAGCTATTTATTTACTTGATTGAGTTCAAATAAGATATTTGCACTATTACCATTGAATTCAATTTTATTTTGATTAAGACTTGCTCGAGGGCGAGCAAAGCTCAAGTGTGGGGGATTTGATAACGCTCAAAATTAACATGTTTTTAGTCACGTTATTGTTTGTTTTATGAGTGGAAATTGGTCATATTTGTATATATTTGTTACTTAATCGTGGAAAAGTTTTTATGCATGCAAATATAGCCAAAAGCAGGTAAAAATGATTAAAAGATGAAGAAATGAAGTGGTCATGCATTTTTGGAGAGTTTCAAGAAGATCAAGGAAGGAAGAAACGTCGCATGGACAAAAGGATTTGATAAAGACAAGTTTTCTACACGTAATTCTCAAGGAAATATCAAAGTCTAATGGATAAAGTCATGTCACGAAGAAAAATAATGCATGCAACGTAAAACGACAAAGAAAAGACAAAGAAAGAATGTTCAGACAACTGCCAACCGATCGGATGCAACTCGCATCCGATTCGGCTGGAAACGTGCCAAAAGAATGACCATCCGATCGGATGGTGAGAAACCGATCGGATGGAGATGACTGAAGTTACAAGTTTGCATTTATGGACGTATTTACTCCCCATAATCATGTGTGGCTGATCATTTCTGCTTATTAACTTTAGATGGACGTTTTTACTTGGAAGATAAGTGTCATTATGCTATATAATGACTACTTAGGGTCTAGAATTACTTGTACCACAAAATATCTAACTTAGTATTACACCAAATCTTGTTAGTTTATCTTATATTGCCTGAAAGTTTACTAAGTATTGTAAAAATGTCCAGAACGTGTTGAGTTAGAGTCTCAAGCATTGGTTCGAGTGTGGAGTTGTTTACTTACGTTAGTGAGCAATTGGAGGAGTGTGGTTGCTATAGTTCCACAAGTTTATTCATTGTAATTCTCAAGACTAGGTACACCTTGATACTTATAATGAAAAATTGTTACTTTAAGTTTTATGAAAGTTTTCTTATTTACTTGTGTTTTAATATGATTGCTATGGAGTAATTTGTGATATACTTGTGTATATGATGTGATTGGTTATGGAGTATTCTTTTCCTTAAAAAGGTGATGCATGAAAACATATCTATTTTATGAGTTTGTTGAAATAACATTTAATCTTGCTTAATTTGTTGGTAAAAACAATCTTTTGAAGAATAGGTCCGAAAGGAATTTCCACTTGTTTTTATTCCAAAATATTAGTGCACCAAATTAGTATGGAATAGGATGCTTGACAACCATCTTATTTACTTGTTAAAATGGATTTGAGACGATTTCATCACGAAAAAGGACCGGAAGGATTCGTAGGAATTCATAAGAAAAGAATTGATTTTCAAAACAGCCATGTGATTATAGAATTGTCATACTCATTTGATATGTCCGAAAGGAGTCATTTAGGTGATAGAATTCTTAGTGGTAGTTAAAACATGACATACATCATAGATTGTATAACTACTCATTTTTAGTTGCGTATCATAACAAGTTTTATACCAAACTTTATACTTAAATTGTCATAATACTCCTAATTACCAATCAAGGAATTATACACAAGTATATGTTTAGTTTTTATTGAGTTTCTTTTAAATTAATATTTTACATAAATTTGGATTGACAACCCTTATTTAACAAACGTTTTTCTTATTACTAAAACAACCAAATCCCTTGGGACGATCTCGACTTACCCACCTTTATTACACCGGACAAGTATACTTGCACGTATGTGCTAAATAATAATCGGATAATTCGTGTTTATAAATTTTAAAACTTGTACTAATAAAACGCACATCACTACCGGATTTATGACACCATGTGAATGCACAACCTCCTAAAGGATCTTCCACTAAGCCGACTGAAGAAATAAAAGAGTTGAACGCAATAGCATTGTGATCATTGAAAATAGTACCAAAACGTTCTTCTTTAGATCTAACTTCATTGAAGTCTCCCATTATGATGGTTTCACCACTCCAACTATCGATCACGTGGTTTAAATAAGACCATAACATTCTCTTCTCAGAAATTTCTTGAGGAGCATAAACGGATATGATAAGATATTTTTTAGCATTTGGAATCCAATCACCTTGAATAGCAACAAAGTAATCCGAGATCGTAGAATTATGTTTATGGAACATCCTAGAATCCCAAACACAAAGAATACTACCTGAATTACCCACAGAAGGACCACAAACATACTCAAAAGAATAATTACCCCAACAATGTTTAATACCGAAATTATCAATTGTCTCTATTTTTGTCTCTTGTAGTGACAAAAAATTCACCTTGTGCTTGTTACAAATCTCCTTAACCCAATCTTATTTAGCCTTTTGGGCGAGGCCTTGAATATTAAGAGATAAAAAATTCATTGATAAGACTCGTTCTCTCCACGAATCTTGATAATTTCCTCTATATTACTAGCACACCCATCTATCTTATCTCCCATTGTTTGACCCACCTTTATCAACTCATCCAACACTTCCAATATAGAACCACCTGTTGGTGGGCCTATTGTTCTTCTAAAATGTCCTGAACAATGCGATTCTTTGTCTACGTCCTTAGATTGTGACACACCCCTGTTGCTATTATCTCCAATAAAATTATCTTGTACATTTACCTTTTGTTTCAACGCTTGTTCCTCCACGTTCAAAAAACCATCTTGTTCTTCTTTATTACACGAATTGTTCCTCGGAGTAAATCCTGGAGGGTACTCCAACGTAGCACTGGAATTCGCCACTTCCTTATCATTCCCACAAGGATTGTTTTTTAGAAGATCATAGACATTAAACGGATCTTCAGAATTAATCTCACCCTCTTCAATTCCATTTTCATTATCTTCCTTTGACACCTCGTGTGATTTATTAAAAATCGTTTCTGGAACCTCATCAACATTACCCTCATTATCAGAGTCAGCTTGCATAACATTTTCCTTCTTTTCTCCATCAATCTCATTAACTGATGTATCATCATCAGATTCATCCACCCCTTCTTCTTCTTCCAAAAAATCGGGAACCCATCCACTAACCTCCTTAGCACGAATCCAAAGAACTTTCCCTTTGACAATAATCTTGAAAGTCTCAAAAATATTTTTTTCCAGTTTAGTTTTAATGCATAACCTCTTACTATACATAGACCAGTTTTCCTTATCCTCCTCAAATAAAAGCTCACCCCATTTAGACGAAATTTTTTTAAACGTATTATACGTCCATACATTCATAGGAACTCCTTAAATGTCCACAAAAACTGTGGAAAACTAGAAGGGGGGGGGGGGGTTGAATAGTTTTACATCTTTTTCGTTTTATTATTTTTGTAAAAGTTAGCTTCAAAGTTTAGATGAAAGCTTCAAATCTTTAATGCGGAAATATAGATACAAGTTTATTTACGATTTCGTATAAACACCACTTAAATTTAATGTTGGAAAAAGTTTATGATTTCGTATACTATATATATAAGCATATATATATATATATATATATATATATATATATATATATATATATATATATATATATATATATATATATATATATATATATATATATATATATATATGTATAAGTGTTTTAATATAAGTTTGTGTCCTTGGTTTGTTTTTGAAAGACTAATATTATGAATGAGTTATAGTTTGATCTTTATGTGAAATCAATATGTGCACAACATAAGCAATAATAATTATGTATGGAATGCTAGTAAGTATGTAATCAAAAAGTGAGAGATGGAAAGATCAAACCGAGAGACAAAGGATTTATAGTGGTTCGGCTACAAGGACACCTTCCTTGCCCTACTCCACTCCCCGAGTCACCTACTCGAGAGTTTTCTTCACTTATGGCGGAGAAAACCTTACACACCAAAATACACACCACAACTTTATCACAACACAATCATGACTTCTACACGACTTCTTCACACCAATTTACTTCACACCAATTCTTCCTCACACCGTTCTACTATGCTCCTAGCTTCTTCACAACTTACTACTTCCTAACTCTTTTTCTTCACGCCACTTGTTTCTTCACTCCTTCACTACTAAGTCCTATTCACTACTCCAAGATATACACTACTTCACAACTACTAGGCTTCAAGGTCTTCTCAACTTCAAAGCTTCAACTTCTTTGTCTTCACAACTATCTCCACTTCAATGAACTACCACAACTTATTTCTTCTATCACTAATCCTATTCACCTCTACCTCTTCACTTCTATTACTACTTCACGCCTTCAATAGATCTAGATCCTATATCTAAATCTATTTAACCAATGTATACACTATATTCACCAAGGACTGAATGATATACAAGATGAAATAATCAAGCAACTTAGAAAGCAAGATGATACTAAGTTGCAATACTCCTAGTCTTGATCAATAGGAGTATTCTTCTCTTTGCACTTGAATGATTGAGGCTTTGGATCACTTGGAAACAAAGGCTTATGAATTATATGATCAAAGGATTTTTAAGATTGAAATGGAGGTTTGAATCAAAAAGTTTTAGTGCAAAAAGGTCAGGAAAAAATCCAGGTTTAAGGTGGTATTTATAGGCAACAGATTCTGACAGAGGAGCGTGGCCGGTCCCCTTAAATCATGGCCGGCCCCCTTAAAATTAAGGGGACCGCCCTTTATAATTAAGGGGGCCGCCCAGCTGAAATGGCCAGATTCTTTGTCTTTTAGTGGAGAAAGTTTATTTGGTGAAAAACTAACTGGTTTTGGTTAAAAATTTGAATTCATATATTTAGTATGAATAAAACATTTTTCTTTATTACCAAAAGTATTTTTCAAAAATATATAATATGTTTATATAATTAAATAAACTTTGTATTAGTTAATTAAATACCCCTTTGATCATAAATTGCACTAAACACTTTGTTTATTCATACCTTAAGTGATTAGTTGGTGAAATTGATTATTTACCACTAAATACTTGTTTACGTCATAATATTTGGTTTGATGAGTTTAAGTTTTGTGATTATCAAAACATAGAAATATCGAAAGATATGAATAATGTTTTTAGTCAATTATTTATATCAACAATCTCCCCCTTTTTGATGATTACAAAACCTAAACTTATTAAATCCAAAAATTAATTTTTAGACAAGTATTTAGTAAGTTTACATTCACTTCTCCCCCTTTTTGTAGAATCAAAAAGGTTAGGCCGAGTAAGCTTCGTGAGAGAAGTTTAAACGGGTAGAAAACTCCCCCTTGATGTATGCTCCCCCTCGTTTGAGGGCACCAAGGGTTCGAGTAATGGAATTCTTGCAAGAAAAATATTAGAAGCACAAGCATGGCACAAGCAAACACATATATCATAACATCAACAACTAGTAAGCATGGCAAGGATAATTCGAAACATATATTAAATCATTCAATAATAGAAAATGATTATGTCAACCCATAATCATTGTTACAAAGGCCATAAAAATAGAATTATAAACAAAGTAGAACATCCTAATGTGCCAACAAGGAGTGTCACCAAACTTTCTTGAATCCCAAAATGGTTAAGGAGTCTTATTTGAAAATGAGAAACATAAGCATATAAAACGCTTGGTGATTTAGTGGAGGTAAACTTTTGGTTCCATGGATGTTGGTGAGTTTGGAGATGTGGAGCTTGGAGGTGGTGGAATTGAAGTTGGGTTTGTTGGTTGAGAGTTTTGATGTTGTTCAAGTGATGGTGTTTGTTGAGATCTAGTAAGAAGATACTCAATCCAAGTAAAGTGCTCATTCAATGCAATGGTTTGTTGTTGGAGGAAGATGCAACAAGGGCAATTGTTAATATGCTTCTCAATTTAGTTTTTGTTATGTGGTGATGATGGTGAGCTTGATTGTGGTGGATCCAAATTGCGTTGAGCAAGATGTAATGCTAAAAGAGCACTAAGCTCATGTGCCTCTTTTAGCTCCTCAACGAACTTCAAGTGTTCGGAGGAAGGTGATGGTGGTGGAGCTTGATAGTTGTCTTGGGTGAAAGTTTGAACATGCAACATGGGAGTGGCATGTGAAGTTGTAGGATGTGGTGGTGGTACTCTTGGTGGTGGAGACATGGTTGAGCTTGGATAGTCATGAAAACATGAAATGTGTGGGAGAGGTTCTTCATGAGTGGGTGATGTATTTGTTGAATGAGCAACATGTGAAGTATTGATTGAAAGATTGGGATTGATGTTTTGGGATTGAGCATGCTCATCATAAGAAGAAGCATGAATGAGGGAATGAGTGGGTGATAGGTTGTGAGATGAATCAATGTTGTGGGTTTGAGGTTTAGTAGTTGGTTGACTTGGAACAATATCACTTGAGTTTTGACAAGAATCAAGTTTCCTCCTCCAAACGGGTTTGACGGAGATCCTTGCGGTTCTTGAAATCTTAGGTTTTTGGTTGTTGGGAGATGTCATGTTTGGGTGTGATGGCATTAATGATGGGAAGAGGGTATTTATAGTGTATGAGAAATGTGGTTTAGGAAGGTAAATTTTGAGGGATAACATGGGACAAAATATGTTTGTGAATTTTGGGAAGTATAGGCTGAAGTGGGTCAAAAAGTGATAAAGAAAACAGTATCCCCAACCATCAGATGGCCGGTCCCCTTAATTAGGGGCCGGTCCCCTTAATCATTAAGGGGGCCGCCTTATATAATTAAGGGGGCCGCCCATCTGGTGATTCCCAGAATGCCAGAAATGGGTTTTTGGCAGAAAAACTTCAAAAAGGTTGTGTTTTTGGATTTAGATTCAAGTAAGTTCAACTCTTTGAGGCAATATAGGACATACTATTCATGAATGTAGAAAGTGATATAGAAATAATTGAAATAAGCAATAAGTTTCTAATAATCATGCTATCTATTTATTTATCAATTAAGATATGCAATTAAGGAGGCAATAAGGCAAATAAGCTAAATGTGCAACTATATGAAAATGATAACATTTAGCCTAGAACAAACATATTGATGATTGTTAACAAGTAACAAATAGGTGGATATGATTATATGGACTTCAAGACTTGTTACAAACAAGATCCATATGGGCAAGTCATGATTCTCATGAAATGATTTGATTAAATTGTGAATGTCATTTCCAATAGAGATGTATGACACATGTGAGAAAGTTAAATGTGTTTTAAGCAAAACTTTTTTAGTTTTATTCAACAATGTTTTGAAGTAAATTCAAGTGTGCATTACAATAACGTAGATTGAATTTTGTTTCATAATGTGAAGAAAAACAACAACAAAAAAAAATTTCAATCTTGTTTTTGATTTAAAGTAATGGTTATGAAAGAAGTTTTTGTTAAAAAAAAATTCATTCAAAAAAAGAAGTTTTAAACATGATGTTTTGATCATGATAATCAAGAAGTTGCAAGTGAAGGATTTGAAATGGAAGCTTGTCATGCTTCAAGAGAATCACTTAAGCCCATTGTCACACATAATCATCCTTAGTAACACCTAAAGATATTAAAGTGAAATGATAGATACTTATGATCTAAATGCAATGGGACAGGAAGGAGCAAGGTAAATAGTTCATGGATACAAGATAGACATATATGTATACAAAGAACATCATAATATCAAGTTGCAAACAAATATCAATTATAATGCATCTATTTATGCAACTAGTAAGATCATATAGATTAAGTGGAAGGGTTCTACTATAGATCATAGAAGATTAAGAAAAGTGATAATAGACTAAACAACAAGAGGGTTAATAATGCTAATATCATACATGCATATATTAGTGTTGATAATCTAAAAGCATGGCAATTTATCAGTTAAATCGTATTCACATACTAATTAAAACAATCTAAAATATAATGTAACATTGACAAGTTTTTGAAAAGAAAACTTATCTCAGGTCCAGCTTTTCAAAAAGAGTAGGCATGACGGTGATAGAAGAAATCATAAGAGCTAGTCCACAACAAGTCGAAGTAGCCAAGTAATATCCAATACTCCAAGAATGAAGAGCAAAATGCCGAGACAAGAATAATCCCGCAACAACGTCATAGGCGAAACATTTGCAGAAAGTGAAACAACGTGATAGAGACCAATATCCGTCAAAGGTAATAGAGCGAGATGAGTAAATCAACACGTAATAGACTCTTCATTCAATAATTACCTAAACATGATAAACAGCTTGGTACCCAGATTCTAATGGGTCCTAGTTGGTTAGATGAGAACATCCATCGCATTTGAATGCACATGATGGGATGTCGTTGATAAGTACAAGAATTCATCAATAGTTTGTTTTAATTAACAAACAATGATTTTCTTGACTAGAATAATAAGTAATGAATGTTAATAGTATTAGTCCTAAATTTATTCACTAGATTTAACAAATTTTATTTGTTTTGATACATTTGTTGAAGGATCATTTACGATAAATCCTAACCCGGTTTTATCATAAAATGGCTTTTGAATGTCGAGAAGATATTTTAAAGATTTAGAACTATTTTCGAATTTTGCCAATGTTTTTGCTTTTTCATTTTCCATTTTAATTTCATGTTTGTAGTCTCGACATTTTTTACATTCAAGATCGATTTCAATATTACTTTCAAGTCTAGACATTTTATCTTCTAAAATGGTTTCTTTTTCAAAGTTGTTTTCAGCGAATGTTGAAAATTCGTTCTTAAAAATAATTTTTGAGTCAATGTTGCAAAAATGTTTGAAGTTGTTTTCCATTTTTAAAAGTTCTAATATAAATTGATCATAGCAAAAATGTTTAGTTTTGGATTATACCTTCTTTGTAGTTGTACATTCTTGACATGCTATACGGTGATCAATTCCATTTTCCATGTCGCTCCATGTTTTGTTTGCAGTTTCACTTGGATCTAGAAACATGTAGTTCTTGCCATCAATACTTGTGTTCTCATTTGTTTGAATATTCTCATAAGCCGTATTATCATCGTTTTCTTTGCACTTGTTGCACCATGATTTATTCACGCTCTTTCTTCGGATTTGGCTCATGTATTCTTCGTTGTAGATACCTTCAATGATCACATTTGAAGTAGTAGTACATGTGTTTAATTCAACTAAATATTTATTTACTAAATTTTCTAGATTGACTATTTCTTGTGCAATATCAAGTTTATCATCTTTGGTTTTACATTTCTCTTGGTGAATCTTTAAAAGACATTTCCAAATATCATTTGCCGTTTTATAACGAAATAATCTTTCATATTTAACTTTTGATAGAGTTTTGAGAATAAGTAATTTGGCTTTAGTGTTTTTATCAATATTAGTTTGAAAATTATTATATTGATTTTCAAAATCCATTTTGGTTGTTTTAAGATCACCAATTGAAATGATATGCCAAAGATCAAGATCTATTGATTTCACATAATTTTCAAATTTAGTCTTCCATTCAAGAAAATGATCATTTTCAAATAATAGTGGTTTTTGCGTAAATTCCTCTTCTAGATATTTTTCAAATTCCATAGATCGTTACAAGTTTTAAAATACAATATATTTTAAAAATCTTGCTAGACGTGGCTCTTGATACCAATTGTGGAAAACTAGAAGGGGGGGTTGAATAGTTTTACGTCTTTTTCGTTTTATTATTTTTGTAAAAGTTAGCTTCAAAGTTTAGATGAAAGCTTCAAATCTTTAATGCGGAAATATAGATACAAGTTTATTTACGATTTCGTATAAACACCACTTAAGTTTAATGTTGGAAAAAGTTTATGATTTCGTATACTATATATATAAGCATATATATATGTATAAGTGTTTTAATATAAGTTTGTGTACTTGGTTTGTTTTTGAAAGACTAATATTATGAATGAGTTATAGTTTGATCTTTATGTGAAATCAATATGTGCACAACATAAGCAATAATAATTATGTATGGAATGCTAGTAAGTATGTAATCAAAAAGTGAGAGATGGAAAGATCAAACCGAGAGACAAAGGATTTATAGTGGTTCGGCTACAAGGACACCTTCCTTGCCCTACTCCACTCCCCGAGTCACCTACTCGAGAGTTTTCTTCACTAGATCAAAAACCTCCCTTATGGCGGAGAAAACCTTACACACCACAACTTTATCACAACACAATCACAACTTCTACACGACTTCTTCACACCAATTTACTTCACACCAATTCTTCCTCACACCGTTCTACTATGCTCCTAGCTTCTTCACAACTTACTACTTCCTAACTCTTTTTCTTCACGCCACTTGTTTCTTCACTCCTTCACTACTAAGTCCTATTCACTACTCCAAGATATACACTACTTCACAACTACTAGGATTCTAGGTCTTCTCAACTTCAAAGCTTCAACTTCTTTGTCTTCACAACTATCTCCACTTCAATGAACGACCACAACTTATTTCTTCTATCACTAATCCTATTCACCTCTACCTCTTCACTTATATTACTACTTCACGCCTTCAATAGATCTAGATCCTATATCTAAATCTATCTAACCAATGTATACACTATATTCACCAAGGAATGAATGATATACAAGATGAAATAATCAAGCAACTTAGAAAGCAAGATGATACTAAGTTGCAATACTCCTAGTCTAGATCAATAGGAGTATTCTTCTCTTTGCACTTGAATGAATGAGGCTTTGGATCACTTGGAAACAAAGGCTTATGAATTATATGATCAAAGGATTTTTAAGATTGAAATGGAGGTTTGAATCAGAAAGTTTTAGTGCAAAAAGGTCAGGAAAAAATCCAGGTTTAAGGTGGTATTTATAGGCAACAGATTCTGACAGAGGAGCGTGGCCGGTCCCCTTAAATCATGGCCGGCCCCCTTAAAATTAAGGGGACCGCCCTTTATAATTAAGGGGGCCGCCCAGCTGAAACGGCCAGATTCTTTGTCTTTTAGTAGGGAAAGTTTATTTGGTGAAAAACTAACTGATTTTGGTTAAAAATTTGAATTCATATATTTAGTATGAATAAAACATTTTTCTTTATTACGAAACGTGTTTTACAAAAATATATAATATGTTTATATAATTAAATAAACTTTGTATTAGTTAATTAAATACCCCTTTGATCATAAATTGCACTAAACACTTTGTTTATTCATACCTTAGGTGATTAGTTGGTGAAAGTGATTATTTACCACTAAATACTTGTTTACGTCATAATATTTGGTTTGATGAGTTTAAGTTTTGTGATTATCAAAACATAGAAATATCGAAAGATATGAATAATGTTTTTAGTCAATTATTTATATCAACAAAAACTACCCTCTCATCAATGACGAAAGTATCGGATGCATATTCTAAAGATGAAAACTACGAACCAACACCAACATGAGACTTAAAATTCTCCATCACCTCTTTAGCATGGAATTCAATAATAACCCAAAATCCTCCTAAATATTTAAGAGTGAAATTATCAAAACCCTCCTTGATTAAGACCATCTTTAGATTAGCTAAAAGACCAAAATTCGATACCTTCCCCATTAAAGCTAATGAGTAATCGTAGTGCAAAAAACAGGAATTATCAAGCACTAAAGAAGGTTGAGAATACTCCTCTATATCTTGTTTATACTCCATCTTATTTTTAACAACACATACATAAGAATTTTTTCCCACACCCTTACTGTTATTAAGTGCTCCAACATAAGGCTTATAGGCACCCTTATCAGACTGTGCTTTGTTCAAAGGCGATCTTTGAAATCTAGCCACGTTAGCATGTAATCGTAAACGTCCTATCCATATTGTGCACAAGTTTCGTACCAACCGATCCACATCTTTAATATGAATAAATTGTACAAAACTAAACCTGTTACCTGATTTTGACCTCCTATTAGGAATATAAGCATCAATCACACGCCCAAATTCTTGACATTCTTTCCAAAGATCACGAAAAGTGAAATGTTCTGGGAAATTCGTAACATAAATAGACATAGAAATTTGTTGTACATGGTCTCTTTATATCTATGATCCCCCATAGTAAACACCAGAATAAACGAAGGAAATTAAAAAACGAAACACAAAGGTAATAAAACGATTAAGGTTTTAAATGAACAAAGCAGCGACTAAAATCAAATCCACATCTCTATGAACATCAACCAAATAAAGAGTTGTCTAAGGGGACAATCTAATGATTAGAAACCAGAGACAAAACGTTATAAAGTATAAGAATCAAACAGAAACGGGATCGGATCTAATTGGAAATTTAGGATTAGGGTTCATGATGAATACGATTGGGTTTTTGGGGTTTGGGGGTTTTTGGGATCAGAACTAATGCAATTCTAGTTTTCTACTTCACTGTAAAGAGAACCATTAATCTTTATTGTGTTAGAGCACTTGACTTGAAAGTATGGAACTGACATCTACCACGAATACAGTAAAAATGAAGCTGAATGTCATTGATGGAGACACACACGTGTATCATGAATTCATGAGCATTGATGAATTTGACATGAATTACCACCTTTTATTTTAAATGAAGAAAACAAAAAGAAAAAAACACGAGAACATGTTTTGTAAATGTCTAAATGGGCACGAAGTCAAAATCAAATGAGAAAAAAGAACTTAAAATGAGAAAAACGATAATTAACTATAACCACATATTTAAAATGTATCGACTTGAATAAGATGTAAATCCTATCATTTAGATGCATGCTAATGCATTTTCTAGCTCAAAGTTAAATGAGTATACATATAGAGAAAAGTTCAATATAGATCTAATGAACCAATCCTCGCCATTCAATTTTTAATAAAAAAAATAAAAATAAAAAATTATCCTTTAAAAATTTAAATATCTCGTAAACCGTTAATCGTTACGCGAAAGAATCATACCATCATTACGAGAATTAAATCATCTATCTATAGAGGGGCACTTCTATAAACTTTCGAGAATTTTTTTTTTGATATTTTTTTATAAGTGTTGAAATTTACGTCTAGAGAAATCACATGTGATTTGCTATTTTCAAATCACGTGCGATTTTATGAAATCACGTGCGATTTTATGCAATCACGTGTGATTTTACTCCTAACGTACAAATCACATGTAATTTTTTAAGATGCAAATTTTAACACCAAAACAAAACTCGAAAAAGAAGTTCGTCCAAAGTATATCGAAGTGCCAATCTACTGAAAGATAAAGAAAGTTCTCGTCGTGATTGTGTATTTTTCGTCGCTTAATGATTTACTGTTTGCAAGATATTCTTTTTAAGTGTGAAAATGGTTTTTTTATTAATTTTGATGAAAAATGGATGGTTAGGATTGGTTAATTGAATCTATGAAAAATATGAGATATATATTGATCTCAACTCTATACACATATTAAATGCATTTCATGAAATTAGGTACATGTTTTATATTTTGCACCGTTGACATGTCAAATATGTTGTGAGTGAGTACTGGGTTTGGTTTAGGCTTAAGTTGGGCTGAAGTGGGTTCATTGACGGAGCAAAGGTGTAGAACCGTAGAGGGGAGGGGGTTGAATACGGTTTCTTCGGCTTTTTAGATGTTTAAAAACTTTAAGCCAAAAAGAAAATCAAGTGGTTGTATAATCAATCCAACAACCATTACCATAACCAAAGTATATAAAGCAAGAAAAGAACACAACGATATATACTGGTTCGGGATGGGGGGTTTATACCATCCGTACGTCCAGTTGCGAATCCGCGACTCTGATACTATTCACTAGTATAATCCTTTCGGTGGACTACAAACCGTTACAATTCACTCCACCGATATTCACCAATATCGATGCTCACAAAGAAGGAGTTACTCACCAACGGTATTCCGCCCTCGGAAACCACCCAAAAGAATCTCACGATTCGACTTCACCTAAGGATCAAAAAGATCACTACCAAGACTTCCACCCGGAAGTATCAAACCCCAACTAGATCCCCAATGATCTAGGCTTGGTCACCAAGACACAAGACTTCCCTTACAAACAACTGAATGAATGAATATTTATTTGTTCAACCAAGTCCTAACCTAACCTAGAGACTCGATTGTAATAGAAAGGGTATAAGAAAGAAGACCCTTGACACAATCACAAGAGTGGATTAGGTTCTTATGATTCTTCCCTTGCAAATAGATGTGTTCTTCCAAAGATGTTAGTGTGATAAACAATAACACAAGATTAGAGATAGAGAGATTTGAGAGAGATTGAGAGAAAGAATCTAGAGAGAAAGAATAACGGCAAGGGGTGAGGGATACAAGAGGAAAGGGTGGTATTTATAGGCCAAAAACCCAAACTTGGGAAATTTTACCGAGGCCGGCACGTCACCCGCGCGTCAGCGCGCCAGGCTTCGGTAAACTTTCCCAAGTGTTGGGTGTTTGGATCTTATGAATACCTATCCTTGCTAAACCACCAATTGTACTTCACACTAAACCTTAACATTAATCATTCTAGGTTTACCAACTCAAATAGCCAATTTGGAAATCATTTGTGAAGTGTTTAAATAGAAACCAAATTATCAAGGGTTTAAAGTGTAGATAGGGTAATTTGGAAGGGGTAGAAGTGTATCTCCTCACATAGCATAGAAAAGAGAGAAAGAATATGCCAAGGAATATTCCAATGCTTGGGGGGGAGGAATGAGATGGAGGGTTGAGATGAAATGTTTTGAATTGGATGGCTAGGATCAAAGGGAGCCTCCCTTGGTTTTCAAACAATTTGGCATGTGTGGAATGTGGATGGTTGAGATGAGTTCATTTGAAATGAATGGTTAAGATCAAACATGCTTAGGTTAGGGTTGAGGAGGATATTCCAAGGAATATGCTTTTCTTGGGGGGAAAGGGTGAATGGAGGGTTGAGATGAGTTTATTTGAAAAGGACCTGAATGGATGTTTAATGTTGATATCCTTACCAAGACAATGGATTATGTACCTTTTATTGCTAGTGTTGACACTAACAAACCACAAGAAGACATTGTTTTGATTGAGAAACTGAAGGTTGGTCCTACTTTCTTACCCTTACAGAAAGATCAAGATATACAAGATGTTGGGAATTATACTTTGAGTTGATATTGACAAATATGAAAGATGAAGGACTTATGGAGACAAAGGAAGAAACTTGCAAAGAAAGAAAAAGATTACAGCATATCATTTATTTTATTAGTTTATTCCTTGTAACCCTAGTATCTCTATTATATAAAGAGATACAGGGAATAGGTTTTAATGTGTCTTCCACAATGTAATATACAGAGAATGTGTGAGTGTATGTCTAGGGCTGGAAACGCCTAGACTTGTGTGTACAGGTGTTTTATGGGAAACACCTAGGGTAGATTGATGTTAAGCCTCAACTATCTTAGATAGCTGTTAGGATGTAACCGTGCTACACTTGATCACGTAGCATTGAGGCTTTGATGTATGTTAGAGTAGAGATGATGACGAAGAAACCTTGTTAATAATATTGTTCTTATTCCGCTATGATTTATCTTATGAACATTATTATTCCTAGATTAGACTTAATTGTCTTGAGCCAAAACGGTCCTAGAAACTATCTTTATTTTGGCGTTATTAGTTTCTAACATGTGGTATCAGAGCGGGGTCTCTTGATATCTAGGATTTACAAGGTTCGTTGTCGAAGAACGAAGAAAACAAGAAAAAATCGATTTTGGTTCAATTTTCGTAACTCACTGTAGGTCAGTTTTCAAGGCACGATATCTCCTTTGTTAACCGTTGGATCGGGCTGAAATTTTTACTGGAGGCTCTCTACATGACAAAGAAGAGTTCCACTGGAGGGATCTTCAATCTGAGCTCCCAGTAAAAAGATATGATTTTTCTAAAAGGCTGCTGCAGAAAAGTTTGTAAGTCGAATTTTTAGGGTTTTATTGATCTCAACTTCTTTTAATTCGTGCATACTTGTGTTAATTCATTATGGAAGTTGAATATCTACTGTTTGGAGTTTATTAATCATGGAGGATAGCAGATTTGGTGAAGGTACGAATTGATTTTTTTTGGGTTTTTGGATCTGCTATACGCTACTCTTAATAACCACTTGAAAGAAAACCCTAGCAAACCCTAGTTATTTAGGGTTTTCATTCATATACGCTGGTTTTACTCAGTACTTTGACGAGCTTTTGGGTATAATGATTTTGATCTAGTGCTTCTGATTGTGGTGAATGGTTTTCTATCTAGTTAATCAGATCGTGGGTACTTTTAAAAGTTGTTTCTTGGATCAATGATGAACCCTAGTAGGACTAATAATGGATGCTACTGATTGGTTTATTGAGTAAAGGTCTGATGTTGCTATACGATTAATGTTTTAGGGTTTCTTGATTTGTATTTATCAAGGAATAAAGTTGCGTATATTTGAAACCCTAATGTAATGATGGAGACCACAAAAGCCACTGGTGATAATGAAGTGGTGTTAATGTTGTGTACCATGGAAAGTAAGGTACTGATGGTTGATTCGTGATTTTCTGGTGATTGCTTTGGTACTTTGATTCATATTATTCAGATCAGCAGGTGTTGGGAGTAGACATACTTGTGGATGAATCGATGTGGCTAGTTCTTCGTTTTCACTGCGGCACTACATGTTACCACTGCAAGTGTATTCATTTCCACTGCAAAGTGTATTCGTTTCCACTGCAAGTGTATACGTTTCCACTGATGCTTTATTCGTTTCCACTGCTGTCTCGATATTACCACTGCTAGCTTTAGAGTGTTACCACTGCACGTTATACGTTTCCACTGCAGCTTCAGAGTTACCACTGCTAATGCAAATTTTACCACTGCGCATGTCCATCGTTTCCACTGCTAGTGAAAAGTTACCACTGCTATGCTTAATGTTTTAAAAGGCAGTAATATGGGCATGAGTTACGAGCAGTGAGGGGAAGTATAGGTTTAATTTGGAACAGGTTGGTTCTAATATACACACAGGGGAAGATACACACACAAGAGTTATGATTTTTGGTTTCAGTGCTTAATAGATTTATGGCTCGTTCTTATTTTGTTCTAATTGGTTACGAAGAAAAGTTTTTATCACTTATTTGACGATGAAGTGGAGTTTCACAAGATTGTGTTTTATCATACCTTTTCTGGTGAAGGTAACTTATTTGTTCGTTCAGGTGACTACGAATTGACAAAACACTTGAAGAAGTTACGTTATTGTGCTCAGTGATTTTTTGTCAAGAGGGATCTCCCTATACGTTAAGTATACGTTCGAAGTCAATTTTAGTACAAGATATAAGGCACAAGTTTGGGTGGTTCTACTTCAACATCAAGTTGGTTATACTTAGTTTTCTTCATCCGTAATCATTACATGGAGCCTACATTCAACAAATGGTTAACATATGGGTTTCATGGGAAGCTTAAGTGTTTAAATGTTTAACCATTTATATGCTACATCGAGGTGAAGGTTTTTACAACTGCTAGTTGTTATTACTACTGATGGTTTAGATTTCTACTATTTCAAGTACATATATAGATGCGGAAAACTTAATGGTGGGCGACTTTGAAACATTGGAAAGATGAATTGGACGTGTAATATAGATTCGTGGTTGTGAAGATCAAGGTTGCTTACATTTGTCCCCTATTTGATGATGACAAAAAGGGGAAGAAGAATACTTTGAAGATTACAGCTTGAAGATCCTTGATGATATGCATGGTTTGAGGGGAAGACGACATCTTTCATATACTTGGTTTTGTCATATCAACTAGGGGAAGATTGTTGGGAATTATACTTTGAGTTGATATTGACAAATATGAAAGATGAAGGACTTATGGAGACAAAGGAAGAAACTTGCAAAGAAAGAAAAAGATTACAGCATATCATTTATTTTATTAGTTTATTCCTTGTAACCCTAGTATCTCTATTATATAAAGAGATACAGGGAATAGGTTTTAATGTGTCTTCCACAATGTAATATACAGAAAATGTGTGAGTGTATGTCTAGGGCTGGAAACGCCTAGACTTGTGTGTACAGGTGTTTTATGGGAAACACCTAGGGTAGATTGATGTTAAGCCTCAACTATCTTAGATAGTTGTTAGGATGTAACCGTGCTACACTTGATCACGTAGCATTGAGGCTTTGATGTATGTTAGAGTAGAGATGATGACGAAGAAACCTTGTTAATAATATTGTTCTTATTCCGCTATGATTTATCTTATGAACATTATTATTCCTAGATTAGACTTAATTGTCTTGAGCCAAAACGGTCCTAGAAACTATCTTTATTATGGCGTTATTAGTTTCTAACACAAGAAGATGTTGTTACTCAAGAGAAACCTAAGGAAGCTGAAGCAGATATTGAAACTCCTATTGATGCAGAAAAGATACCTAATGAAGCTCCAGAAGTGGTTGTTGATGTCTCTCCTACAAGGTCAAAAGACTCTACTGCTGACTCAGAAGACTCTACTGCTAGACCAAAACAAGCAACTACTGCTTCAATAAATTATGCTACCAAGCCTATTAACTCTGCTTCAACATTACAGTTTCCTTCTTTGGACACTCAGGGTAGATCTTTTGATGATCCAAACTATTCTGATGATCCAAATATGCCTCCTCTAGAGAATATCTATGATGACACAGATGATGAAGCTCTTGATGGTAAACTATTTGGAGCTGATGTAGATTATACTAATTTGGAAGTCAACATTCCTGTTAGTCCCACTACTACTACAAGAGTTCACAAGGATCATCCAAAAGAACAAATTCTCAGTGATCCACAATCATCTGTACAAACAAGAAAAATGACTAAAGACCTCAAAGATCTTCAACATCAAAGTTTCTTTGCAAGATCTCTACATCAAAGAAACAGTCACAAAGATCTACAAAATTGCTTGTTTGCCTATTTTCTGTCTCAAATTGAACCCAAGAACACTTACAAAGCCTTACAAGAAGCAAGTTGGGTGGAAGCAATGCAAGATAAGCTTCTGCAATTCAAACTACAAGAGGTATGGACTTTGGTTGATTTGCCAAATGGAAAAAGAGTGATTGGCACTAAATGGGTTTTCAGATGTAAAAGAGATGAAAGGGGAATAGTCATCAGAAATAAAGCTAGGTTAGTAGCTCAAGGGACTTGACTATGATGAGGTATTTGCACTAGTGGCAAGAATAGAAGCCATTAGACTATTCTTGGCTTATGCTTCATTAAAATATTTTGTGGTGTATCAGATGGATGTAAAGAGTGCTTTCCTTTATGGGACCATTACAGAAGAAGTTTATGTGTCTCAACCACCTGGTTTTGAAGACCTTGATTATCCTGACAAAGTTTACAAGGTGAATAGAGCAATGTATGGTTTACATCAAGCTCCTAGAGCTTGGTATGATACCTTGTCAACATATTTGTTAGACTCTGGGTTCAGTAGAGGAAAGATTGACAAGACTTTGTTTCTCAAAAGACAAAAAGATGATATTTTGCTGGTTCAAATCTATGTAGGTGACATCATCTTTGGTTCTACAAACAGGGCTATGTGTGTTGATTTTTAGAAGCTTATGAAGGATAAGTTTGCTATGAGTTCAATGGGAGAACTCAACTTCTAATTAGGACTACAAGTTGTACAAAAGAAAGATGTCATATTTATTAGTCAGGATAAGTATGTCAAAGACATTTTGAAGAAGTTTGGATTTGAAGATGCTAAGCCTGCTAAGACAACCATGGATACCAACAAACCTTTGTTGAAGGATGAAAATGGAAAAGAAGTAGATGTTCACTTGCACAGATCCATGATTGGCTCATTGATGTATCTTACAGCATCAAGGCCTTATATTATGTTTGTTGTATGTGCCTGTGCAAGATTCCAAGTATGTCCCAAAGAATCACATCTCAATGCAGTGAAAAGGATATTTAGGTATCTAAGGCATCAACCCAAATTGGGCCTATGGTATCCTAAGGATTCACCTTTTGATTTGGTGGCATATTCAGACAGTGACTATGCTTGTGCTTGCTAGGATAGAAAGTCTACAACTGGAGGTTGTCAATTTCTAGGAAATAGATTGGTGTCATGGCAATGCAAGAAACAGACAGTGGTTGCAAATTCTACAACTGAAGCTGAGTATGTGGCTGCTTCAAGTTGTTGTGGTCAAGTGCTTTGGATGCAAAATCAACTACTGGACTATGGGTACAATTTCATGAATACCAAAATTCATATTGATAACAACAGCACACTTTGCATAATTAAAAATGCTGTTTTTCATTCAAAAACAAAACATATTGAGATAAGACATCATTTCATAAGGGATTGCTATGAAAAGAAGTTAATTCAAATTGTCAAAATTCATACTGATAACAATGTTGCTGATTTTCTCACTAAACACTTTGATGTGGGGAGGTTTCAATTCTTAATTGCAAATATTGGTATGATAAATCTTTGAAAATCTTATCTCTTTTTGTTTTTGTAAAGTGTGTAAAGGTCCTGTGCTGTTGGTTACTCTGTTTCTGCTGCTTCTTAAGAAGCATATGGTTATGTAGGAATGTACTCTGCTGCTATTTCACTCTACTGCTAGTATATATGTTTGTATGCTTTGTGGTGTTTGGACTAACATTTTGCAGGAAAAGCTAAAATTGATGATTTGCAAGTAAACAAACAGAAAATGAGCAATTATCATTAATCATCAAACGAGTACATCTATACAGGGTACATCCACATCACTTCAAAAACAACAAAAGACTGCTACATAACAAGATGAAATTAAAAGACTACAAACATCACTGTCTAGGGCATGGAAGCCCAAGCACAACTTTTCTCTCCTTGGGAAGAGGAGGGTTTGTCTTCCTTGTCTTGGATGATGTTTTGGGTCTTGGCCTTGAAGATTGTGGTCTTTCAGGAGTGGAAGGTGGATTGTTTTGTGGCTCATCCTCATCAGATGAAGTACAAAGAAAGGGGGAAACAAGTTCCAATTAAGATGGAGGTCTTATAGGGATCCAAGCAGGGTCTTCTGATGATTCTGAAGACGATGGAGATTTAGGAGACATCACCTCTTTACCCCTGGAAGTGTTGGGGGTTTGATTCAATTTTAATAGATCTTTGAACATAGGGAGATCGTGTTTTCTCTTGCGGGCTTGTTCCTTGGTCCTACATCCGTTGTGGGGAGGACGGAATGGAGGTACATAGGTTTCAAAGGTTGCCTCATCCTCAGAAGATGAATCCAATGATATGTTAATTATTTCGGGAGAAGATTTCATGGTTATTGAGATTTGATTTGGTTGATTGGCGTTATTGATTGTAATTAGGGTTTGATTGTGTTGAATTAGGGAAAGATTTCGTCCGTTTTTATAGGGATTAAGGAGTATCAAGCGCATTTATTGTTGAGGGTCCTTGACTTTTGGACCAAGTTTGATTAGTCAACTCTGCTGCTGGCTACAATCACTCTGCTGCTAGTTGTTTCATTCTGCTGCTAGTGTTCTGGATGATATGGTTATTTTGCTACGGTTGTGAGTTTGGGGGTGGAATGTGTAACTTCTCCAAATCAGTTTAAAACCTAATTATTCTTCACAATTGGTTTTTACACGCTCCAAATTGAAGTTCTCACAAACCCTAACACTCCATTATTCTCAAAGTCAATTATCCCCAATTTCTCAAAACCCTAATTCATGGATTGTACACGTACCTGGGCAGAGCAGCACAATAATGTCGCTATTTTGGATGAAGAGTTGGTTCCTGATGGTTTCACAGACATGGTAAAATTCTTGAATGCTACTTCTCTTAGGTATGCATTAACTGTGAATCCTACAATATTTGTTTCCTACATCAAACTGTTGGGAACACTTGAAGTGTCGATCATTATCGAGTCAATGAGTCTTGTAATAGGTTACAATATTATATTAGTACGTTAAAGTTTTAATATGTTTAGAATATATGTTTTGTTAAAGTCTAAGGGCCATTAGTGATATTATGTTAAACATGTAAGATGCCCTAGACAATGAGTATAAATACTCTTGTAAACCCTCCAAGGAGGGTGTTGGTTCATTATGGAATAAGAAACTTTCTCTTATTTTCCTCTCTTGTACTCTCTCTCTCTAAAATACATCTTCATCTTTCTAAACCATCTAATATGTGTGAAATGATATAAACTTAGGTCCTAACAATTGGTATCAAGAGCTAGAAGATGATTTAGAAGTTTTTGTGTTTTAAAGTCTCGTTTTTTAGCTTATTTTGTGCTTATTCATAGCTTATTTTCTGCTTATTTCGTGCTTATTGAGTCTTATCAAAAGCTTTTTATACTGTTTTTTTGTATTTTATCCTTAAGCTTATTATTTCATAAAGTTTTACTTTTGTTTTGCTTATCATTAAGCTTATTTTAGTCAAAACTGCTTTAAGATCCAAACAGTCCTTTTTGAGTCCTTTTAAGCTTATTTTGGTCCAAAAAGTCAAGATTGACAAACTGCTTATTTAGAGCTTTTTACTAGCTTATTTACTGCTTTTTCAGTCCAAACAGAAGAATATCAAAAGTCTATCAATCCAATATTTTACATCAGTCCAAAACTGGTACTTTGACTTTTCTTGCTGGATTTCTTGTGGTCAACACGTGGTCAGAAAGCTGTCACAAAAAGGTAGTCGGAATATCATCAGAAAAATCATAGGAAAAGTACATCGGAATAGTGGTCAAAAGGTCAAAACCCCATTCCTACGCTTAACTTCAAATCTTATGCAAAAAACCCTCAAGCTACGCACAAGGAGCAAAAGCTACGCATAACTCTTCATCCTACGCATATCTTCTAGCTTGGAAAGTTAGTAAGATTTTTTTTTTACGCAAAAGTTTTACGCGTAAGAAAGCTTTACGCTTAAGATCTACGCAAAAGATTTGATTCTTACGCGTAAAACTTAAGCGTAAGATTTTTCTACGCAAAAGAGTTTTCGCAAAAGGTAGTTTACGCGTAAGATAAATAAAAGAAAAAAATATATAAATTGAGAAGTGAAGAAGAAAAGGTATAGGATCTCACCTGTCAACCAAAGAAGTTACATAAAGTAACAAGTATTCGAGAAACAGTAGAACGATACCAGATTCAGACATATCCAAACTGAACCCACACCATAACAAAAATCCAGATTTTATCTAAATCCCAACTCACGTCTACAACGTCAATCAAAACAAAACCAAACCAACTGTCTACAACACAAGAAACGTTACAAAAGAAAAGGAACGAGATCTCAGTTCTCTTTTTCGTGTGGTTCATCAAACGCTAAGATCTCAAAAGATCTCAACACGAAAGAGTTATAACATCACAGATTGTTTGAAAGCATAATCTTCCATTTACTATTCGAATCATCAAGTTAGAACAAAACATAGGTTTTATTCATCCTTTTGTTCGGTATCTACATTAACAGCTCTCAACTCTTAATCACTCGAAAAAGAAAAAAAAAGGGATATAAAGAAAACAAAAGGGAATCTCAGTTTATCTCATTGTGTAATCTTGGATTTAAAAGGAATCAAGGTGAAGATTTGTGTTGATTTTGAAAGAAAAAGTGGAGGCGTGATTATTCTGGTATAAAAGTTCATATGGCTGCGTATTTTTTAAAGAGAGAAAGTTGGGTGTGAGAAGATAGGTTTGGTGGCTGCGTATATTTTAGGATTAGGGTAGTTTGTGATAAAGGAGTGTTATAAGTGAGTCTTAAATACCAGAATATTAGGGTTAGGATTAAGCTTAATTGTACTTGGGCTTGAGTGTTAAACTTTGTGTTGGGCTATTGGATTTTAATCTGGGCTTTCATTGGATCGAAAATTTGCAAGGGTTTGGTGTTGGAATTGTGATTGGGCTTCTGGTTTTAGTATTGTTTATGATTTGTTTGGGCTTGCACTAGCTTTCTGTTGGCTGATTAGTTCATTTACACAAGGACGAAATTTGTTTACTACAAAGGTCTTGATTGTGCTTCGAGAAATTGAGAGTGCTAATTATTTTCGGTTGAGATTATCTTGGACAACGGTTCTGTTTGTGCTTCAAGAATCCGAAATTGAGAATTATTTTGAGTTGAGATTATTCGGGTTCGTGTGGACATAACTACCGAGCTAGTTATTGAGAAATCGTGAACAACGGACAAGAGATTGATTTGAGAAACACAATTACTTCTTTATCGTCTACAAGATCCACTTTCATTTCACACATACAAAACCAGTTTAGTATCTCTTATTTCTTAAAAAAAAAATAAAAAAAAGAGTTTTTTGGCGGGAAAATTTGAGTAAAATTTATTTTTTACAGGAGACTAAACGTTCAATTTTTACGCGAAATTCAAATTTTGGCTTAACGGTGAAATTTTTTGCCCAAAATTCAAATTTTTTAGGTCAAAATTAAAATTTTTCCGGTAAAATTTGGTGGAAAATTTTTGAAACTCAAATTTTTCTTGCAACCTTTAAATTGTATTTCATAGTGATTTTAAAAAAAAATTGGGAGAGAAAATTTTAAAATTAAATTTTGGAGGGATAATCAGAAATCACTTTATCGACCTTGTGTGTGTCATTTTTGGTTGATTATTTCGATTACGTCGCAACAATCATGGGGGAGAGAAAATGTATCAATCAAGTTCACAAGAGAGAAAGATGACTGAAGTTGAGAATAGAGCCATCAATTCTACAGAAAATTGTTTAGCACATTTTGAATCAGTTAAGATTCAATGCAAGATTCTCTCAGATGCAAGGTTTCCTTCCTGGAGTACCTTTACTGCATTCTTCGGAACTGAAATGGACCGTCTAACCTTCCAAAGGAAACTCCAAGAAAACATCGTTCAACTAGAAAAACAAATTGAACTGGGAAGTGATTGCATGGAAGAATTTAGAGCGCTCAAGACACAGTTCAAATGGTTCATGACCATGGATTTTAAAGCTTCTCTTATACACTATAAATTTGAAAGCAATTTATGGAGAGAGAACATCACTAGTATGGAAGTTGAAGCTTTTAGAGATCAACTGGTTTCACGACTGAGACGCTTAGAATATGAGCTTAATGAAAGATCACTTCATCTGAGTGTTGTCAAAGAACTGGAGATGCAGAAACGAGGAAGAGAATTGAATGTACAGGAAAATGGAAGTAAAAGGCAGACACATGAAGGAACTGTCAACAATGAAGGGACGTTGGATGATAGTTTGGTATTCACAGGTAACAATGCATTATCAGAACTACAGACAAAAAGCAGCACGTCAAGGAATGATTCAGATGCTGACGGGAAACACAAATGTAAGGATGGTTTGAATAATGCAGCTGCTATCAGTCCTTCACAAAGTTCAGTCGCACTCGTTCAGGTTCATCAATCTAATAATGATGATGATATATTTGAAAATGTGTTTGCTTATGAGACACAAAGTCATGGACAACCAGAGTACATTAACGACACATATGTAGTGAATCAGGATGATAGAAATATTACTCCTGAATCTCTACATGTGGATCTTAATGGAGGTAAGGTTGAACATAACAATGTGACTCATGATCAAGAATGTGCTTCAACTGCTTTAATGATTAAGTATATGCAAAACGAAGTTGATCGATGTAACAGGCTCAACTGTGAACTAAAAGCAAAAAATGTGTCATTAACAAAGGACATTGAGTGCTATAAAATACAACTTTCAAATCATGAAAACAAAACCAAACGTGTAAAAAGTTTTGAAGTGGGATTTCAAGAATATTACAATAAAGAACAAGATCTTCAACACAAAATACGCGAATTAATTGAGTCGAACGGAAAATTGGTTTCAAAACTCGAAAATGAAAAATGTGAACTCAAACAACAAGTTGAACAACTTCAAAAAGAGCTTTCAAAAACACAAACAGAGTTGTCAACTTGCAAAAAGGAATTTTGTGAACATAAAGTGAGAAAAAGGAAAAAGGAAGACTCGTATCTTAATGACATTGTTGATTTAGAAGCTAAATTGAAAGTTTTTGAAAAAACTGCTTGTGATAAATCATTGAATGTTGAGTCTGAAAACTTAAGAGTGGAAAATGGGATGTTGAGACACGAAATTGAGAAGATTTTAAAAGAGCCAAGCGACATCTAAGAGAAACTTAACGTCAAATATTTTCTCTTGAACAAAATTTTCAAAGATGTCAAGCACAAAGCATTAACTTTGAGCTAGCTTTACAACACAATCTTGAAAAGCAGTCTTTTGAAAACCCCTGGATGTCAAAGCTTGAACAAGTTGAAAATGAAAACGTGTCAATGAAATGTCAAATTTCAAAATACGAAAAAGAAATTGAGCGTTTGAAACAGATTTACAAAAACCTGTTTGATTCAATCAAAATTTCACGAGTTCATAAACAAAACTCAAACTTGAAACAAAAAGAGACTGAAGATTTGAAGTCTCAATTGAATGAATTTGCAGATAAAAAGTTTGAAAATGTTTTGCAAAGGATTGAATCAATGAAAAAGAAAAATGTTTCCTTCCCAAAACCCATGTTCGATTCTAATACTCCAGATTTTGAAAAGGAAACGGGGGAGAAAATGTATCTTTTTGAAAATGAAAATCATGTGCTTCAAACGAAAGTGGTTGAGCTTGAAATGGTTTTAGCTCAACAAACAAACGATTTTGAGGATGCCAAAACCGATTTTTTCAACAAAGTAACCAAATTTGAAAATTATTTTGAAAGACTTGAAAAAGAAAATGTTGAGTTCGAACGGAAATTGACTCGTAAAACGGATGATTCTAAAGCCGAAAAGGATCAACTTTTGAAACAAATTGCTTCTTTAGAATCAAAGTTGGCATCCCAAGATCATCTTTCTCTTCAAAAAGAATACAATGATTTGAGAATTTTATACAATGCTTTAAAAGTGAAGTTTGGTACTCTTAACCGATCAAAGTATAAAGCTCCAATTTCAAATGTTTCAACACCAGAAGTGAGTGTTTCGAAGAAGGTTTACACGGGTGAATCTTCAATACCATTTTCGAAAAGGGTTTCTCAGTTTACAACCTATTCTTTGCAAAAAGGAAGGAAGTTTTCAAAGAGACCAAGTTTTTCCGAAACATTTACTTCTATAAGTTTTTCAAATTCAAATGCTTCAAAAGAAAAGAATCATGTTTTTCAAACTCCACACTCTCGTTTTACAACGGTAAAGCAAGTGTGGCGACCAAAACAAAGTTTTTCAAAACATCCAAATGCTTCAAAAGAAAAGAATCATGTTTTTCAAACTCCACACACTCGTTTTACACCGGTAAAGCAAGTGTGGAGACCAAAGCAAAGTCGTTCTAAACCTTTCAAATATTCTATATCAGAATTGCTTTCGCTGCAACATGAAAATGACTCTGCTTTGGACATTCCAAAAACCGGAAGGTTTCCATTTATCACAGAAACAAATCTTCAAAAAGAACCCATGAGGTTCAACTCTAGATGGAAATCTTCTTCTTCATTTTTTAAAACTCCAAGAGAAATGCCGGGTTTCTTGATTCCTCCCGAACCAGCCAGGTTTTATCACACAAGCCAACCGCTTGTGAACGGTCAACCGTAACAAAGGCCCTGAGCAGCCTGGGAGGAACAGCAATTGTGAACGAGGAGTATAGAATATTCCTAGGTCGTTATGTCCCAACGAGGTGTGAAATCTGTAATACAACGAATCTGTGTCTAGGTGAAATTAAATATAAAAACAGGAATCTGACTGACTAACACTAGGAATGTGAATAGTAAATAGCTCTTGTCACAGCTATTTCAGTAAAAACGTACAATCAGAAACCCTAAAATGTTAAAGGATTTACAAACGTACATTTAGTTTAAAATAAACGTAAACGTACAAAAACGAAGATAACTACAGTAGGAATTTGCATGCCTTAGGGGCTTAAATGCAAATTAAACAAACTTAAAATATTTATTTATTAATCACAAACTTATTTAAATATTAAGAAAACCTAAAAACCTAAAAATGTGCAAAGTAATAAAAATGTACGTTTAAATTAAATTAAACGTCTACGTAATAAAATAAAACTGAAAACTGATCAATACAAATCCCACAAATGTGAAATTTATATTTTTGTGATCCTAATAATATAAGAAAATTATTTATGAATTAAAATGATTTTTACAAGTACTTATGTAATTACTATTAATTAAAAACTATTTATTTAATATTTAATAATTACCTAAAAATAAGAAAAATCTAAAAAATGCTTAGAGAAATAAAATTAAAACTTAGAAAAGTTTAAAATAATTTTTGAAACTAAAAATATATTTATTATACAATTATTCTATTTATTATTAATTATTTACTATTATCTAATTACTAAATACTATTATTGATTATTATAAATACTAAATGACTAAACAAAAATCTAAAACTTTTTACATAATTCTAAAATAAGTATAAGAAGCTAAGAAAAAAATAAAAACTATATATTATTAATAAAAATAAGAAAACTTAATTAAAAATTAATATTACTTAATTAAACTAATTAATACTAATTTAATTATTATACATACTAAACTGATTTATAAAATTATAAAACTTTTTATAGATATACTTAACCATCATAGGAATCCATAAAAAATATAAAAAGTTTATAAAAATTATAAATAAGCTATTTTAAAAATATATTACTTATTATTTACTAAAAGGTATTTAAACTATTTTAATTATTATACATATTATATGAACAGTAAAAATTATGAAAAAATTACAGAAAATGTATTTACTTATGAAGATGCTAGGAAAAATAAAATGGGGTCATCAGCTTATTCCAATAAGCTGGAATAAGCTGCACAGTCCAAATAAGCCAAACAGGCCAAAACCATGTTAAGTATATAGATAGTTCATGAACTAACGGAACTGGTGCCCCAGAGCAGATGGAAGGGGTGTGGGTTATATGCATGTTATACTAGCGAGAGGTCCTGAGTTCGAATCCCACACCCACATTTTTTTCATTTTATTTTATTTTTGGATTTTTCTTTTTGAAAAACTTTATAATAAGCTAAAATACTAAACTTTAGCAATGAAAACTTTTACAAAACTTGGAAATAAGCTCTGTGGGAGCTTATTTCCAACACAGATAGCTTTTTAAGCTTAAACTTCTTAAATAGAAGCTATCACTAGTGTTAAAGCTTCTATTTGATTTTTTCTGTTTTCTGGACTTAATAGATGCTAGTTTTATACATGTATAATGAAGGTGGGACCGTGCAAACAAAGGAAATAAGTTGTTTGTGGGCTTATGAATCACACAGTGAGATTATGGCACTCACGGTTGACTCATAAGCTTGAAACAAGCTTTAAAAAAAACTGTACAATGGAAAACAAAGAAAGAGTAACATGCATACAAGTCCAAGAGACAAGTATACACAGGATATGTACACTGGATTGGCCACGTGCACAATATGCAAGCTTATGGTTTAGAACGTCAAGCATAAGCTTGACTTGGATGGATTTGAGGCTTGTGACAGCCTAGTATAAGCTCCACATATGAAATGAAAGTGAAAAATATATATATATATATATATATATATATATATATATATATATACAAGTATAATGGACACATATACGCAAGCTAGTGTACTAAGTTTGACCAATAAGCTCATACAAGCTTATAAATCATTCTCAGATACATAGCTATCCAAACACCCTTGCAGTAAGATGTCAGGCCAGATTAAGCTCAAAGAATAAGCTCCAAAGGCCAAATAATTTACTGAAGTGGAAAGTGTGTCTGGTAGGCATTTCAAAAAGCCCAAGCTCACCTAGTGGGGTCCACTAGGTAGCTTGTGAGGAGCTTATGAAATACCTTCCAATTGCCTGAGTATGCTAGTGAACCAGCATATTCTGACAAATGGGACAATCAAGAAGCCATTTGCAGCCCTAGTTAATGGGTTGCAATTGGGAATTTAAGAGTTAGGACTTAAAATCTAGTGAATAAGCTCCAACTGGAACTAAGTATCACAAGATAGGTCCCTGAAATAAGCTTCTTGATAGCTTATGAAATAGCTAGGAGTGTACTGAGTATGCTGAATACTCAGTATATTAGACAAGTAAAAAGCTACTTGCAGCCTATTAATTTGAGTTGCAAGTGTGAGTTGAAGTACAGGAACATAAAGTAGAGAAGTTTAGCTTCAAAATAAACTAAACCACACATGCTTATGGCCTCTAATGAGCTTTTAAAGGCTTCTAGGAAATGGTGTAAAATAACTGTATTCACAGTTATTTGTTGTGAGTGAGCAAACAAGAAGCCATCACAAGACTTGTCAAAATAAGCTAGGAACAGCTCAACAAGCTTTAGAATACTGAGACTAGTTGCTTGGCTTTGTGAAAAGCCAAATAACACAAGCTCAAGGCTAAAGAGGAACTTATAACAAGCTTTTGAAAAACTGCTTACTTCACTGTTTGCTTCAGTAAAGTGAGTAGTTTTGTAACAAAAGGTGGGTGTGAATAAGTGAACAAATAAACAACAGACAAGAAAATAAGCATGTACACAACTAAAAGGCTAATAGGGAAATGAATAAATGCAATTTACACAGCCCCAAGTCCAATATTCAACAAGCTACAAGCTTGTGAAATTGGCTTGGAAGCTGTGAGACAGGGCAAAATCATGCCCAAATAAGCACTAAAATAAGCATGTAAACAAGGCAAATAAAAATATATTAAGGAAGCTTAGCAACAAAACTAGAACATACTAAAAGCACTTAAGCAGAAACTTAAAAATAAAAGCACAAGAAAATGTTCTATTTAATAAAAAACCAGAAAATCTGAAATTTGACTTTTACCTATGAACACAAAGGTTTGACCAAAATGAATTTAAAACCTAATCTATAGACAAATTATGTTATATTAAGACAAAGGAACATGAAACTAACAAATATTAATAACATTTAAACATTTATGTAGGATTCTAGGCAATGACAATCTCAAAATGCTCATAATGAGAAAGTCAAGTGTCAATTTGACTATCTACCATGCTACACCCTTTGATTGAAGTCTTTCTAAGTCTAATAGATCATATATGTAGTAAATCACACAAAAACAACAACAAACAAGACCCTATACCCAGTGAAACCATCAAAACCAAACAACCCTTAAATGGACATCATTTGAGCTTTTCATAACTAAAGACTGTATAAACACACCATAACTAATCCAGCGGACCCATTGTGTCAAAATAGGCCATTTTCAGCTTAAATATGCAGTAAACACCTTAAACCTATGATTATCCATGTTGTGCATATTGACAGTCCCTTAGCAATTCAAAGCATCTTTTGAATTCAAAACATAAATACCGAATTTTTAAACTCTAAAATCAATAAACAACAACAAAGAAACATAATCAAACAGATAAACAATAATTATTCCAACAATAAACAAGAATCACTCACAATCCATTTTTGCAGTGAAAAATGAAATCCAAGCAATTTTTACAAACAAAACATAGAAATGCAATATTAAAGTTTAAAAACACTTAACAACAATAAATTAACAAGAAAACATGATAATTAAAGTAAATAAGATACTGAACCAGTAAATTGCAAAAATTAAGGAAAATTACTCACAAGATGAATCAAACTGAGAAACATGGAACCAAGGACAAGGTTGCACCTATTAGCTTCCCAAAAAGCTCCTAATACCCTTTGCACTCCAAATTCAACCCTGCTTCACCTTCTTCTTCACTAACTCACTATTTTTGATTTTTTATCTATTTTTCTTCATTTTTTTAGTATTTTTAAATTTTAAAGATCATAACTGAATTATGGTTTCTAAAAGCTATTTGAGCTTTGTCGTGAGCTTAAGTGGCTTATTTGAGTTCCATAATCAACTATAATCAACAATAAATTATAAGACATGAAATTTAAAATGGTACAAATATGAAAGACATGAATTTCAAAAGTAACTTGCAATTAAAATGAAATTGAAGTTCCATTACACTAATTTGAGGATCATTACACTAATTTAAAACTGTAAATGACATTAATTTAAAGAATTTAAAGTTGCACTACGTGACTATGGCTATTCCAAAGTGCTTGTTCTCATCTCCTTCTCTTCTCTTTTATAATGTTTTGGACTCCACTTGAGTTGCCAGTAAAATCCCACCATTAATTTTAGCCTTTGGATCACTTTAACACATCTGAGCCATTGATAAAACTTTTGGCGGGAAAAAGTCTTTAGATAACTTGTGGCCATTTTCTGAGCATTAAATGCACCATGTTCACACTGATAGGTGGAGGGGACAAGCATAGTGTAGTAGGGGGTGAGTTGGAGTCAAAACAATGGGTGAGAAGGGTGGTATGGTTTTGCAGTCGTGGAGGAAGGAGATGGAGTGAGGTGGAGGGAAGGGAACAATGCCCAGGATATGGATTGGATTTGGATTTGTTTTGAGTTTGGATTTGGATTTAGTAATATTAATAGGATCCGTTTGGTTTAAGTAGTATACAAGCCCAAGGACCTATTGTGTAACTTCTGATTTTTGGGGGTCCTTTCCTGCCAACATTCCAAACTTTAATCCAAGGGCCAAACCTATCAATATCAGTTACACAAGGACCAATATGGATAATTTTATCATTTTAAACATTAAAGGACCATTTGTGTAATTTTTGGATTCTTGGGGGACTAAACTAGTAAATTCCCAAAAGTTATCAAATTGTTCCATTTTGTAAATTCATAAATAGTACAAGGGTATTTTGTGAAATTTCCAAGTTATGAATACCCAGGGACATTTTTGCCAATTTTGTAACTTGAGGGGTAAAAGTTGCCAGTTTGTGTAAACTTTTATCCAGGGATGTTTTGTGAACATTTTTGGTTTCCCAAGGACTTAAGTTAACTTATTACTTATTTTAAAACTTCAGGGACTAGTTTTGACAAATTGTGAAACTCCAGGACTGAAACTGTAATTTTGTGTGAACTTGATCAGTTTTCACCTGTTTTCAATCTTTTTGTTCCCGAGTCACATAAAAACACATTTTGATGAATTTATAACATTTTGCGAGTCATTTGTGTGTTTTTGGTCATTTTTGTGGGTTCAAATTGTATAAAAGATATGTGTAAAACGGCACATATCAAATCCCCCACACTGAACTATTGTAGTCCCTAGCAATCTTTTATTAAAAACTTAATGGATTTCAAAGACTCTTTACCAAAAGCCATCACTTCTGGAGTAGCCAGATGTAAGAACTGTGGCACACCTGATAACCGTGTGATTTTGAGCAAATCACCAGCTGTCAACGGATTTGATTTGTCTTTACCAAAAGCCGTTTCCTTATGGACTAGCCAACTCTTGATGGAATAGTCAACATCTTGGTGAGCTGATTATCAATTATGGTTTTTCCACGGCCTTTACCACAAGCCATAATCTTGCGGGCTAGCCAACTCATTCGCTTGATGGGATATGGGGAGTTGAGGAACCATATAATTTTGGGCAAATTGCAAGCCATCAACGGTTTTGAGATATCTTTACCAAGAGCCGTTTGCTCCTGGATTAGCCAATCCTTATGTGGTTTAGACATGGTGGATTGATTACCATTTGTTGTATTTAGTGCAAAACACTAATACCAAGTGAAAAAATTTTAAATTTTGGCCATTTTTGGGGAAAAAGGGCATACAAGGGTATATAAGTGATCAAATTCGCCAGAATTTCCCCCCCCCCCCCCACACTTAGAAATGAATATCGTCCTCAATATTCAAAGTCCCGGCTATTATGCCGAATTCTTGAACGTAAAAAGATAATATTTAAAAGCTAAGTGAGGTAACACAACAATTATTTTATTTTTCTGTATTTACAATTTTTCATTTCATTTTCAAAATATATATACAACATGTGGGGCACACCCCCTGATGCGTGGGAATCGCACCTTGCTTTACCTCTCGAGGGATCTCGCGAAGCTTACAACCCCCACCAGGCAGTGTACCTGATCGTTGTAGTATAGTATAGTGACAAGTACCGGGGGATTGATCGTTCAGCTAGGAATAGTGTCGTTAGGATTGAAATTAATCTAACTAGGTCTAAAGGTGATGGATGATTCTTTTTGTATTTTTATATTTTATGAAAAGCAAGTAAAAATCTCGGGTATTGGGAGAGTGGGCGGAATTAGTTGCTAATCAACTAACCCAAAAGCTACTAATTAAACTAATTAACAAGAAAACTAAACTAAGGTTCTACAGGATAAGTGAAGCATGTCTACCCATGATATGTTACTCCTTGCTAGCTATCCAATCCTACCTATTGAATTGTAACCTTGTTTTAATTGACGGGTTGTATTCCTTAATACCATTCGTGGGGTGGCATACATAACTCCCCAACTCTATGAGCTCTTATCTCCTCCTACACCATGACCCAGCACAACTATAGGGATTGTAAACAGTGGCTCATGCATTAAATACAACCAATAAAGACCTAGTACGCCTCGGTTCATGTTTCTTAAGACGTTCAAGCATGTTACCATTTGGAGATCTGCCAGTTTTCTTAAGCCTAACATATAAATCATTCAATCAAAACAAGAATCAATAGGAAACAAGGATTATAAACTAAACCAACTAGATCTATTGAAGTGTCACGCCCTAATTGATGAAGATAGACACAAACATCAACAAGGAATCAATAAGATCTAATCAATTATATACAAGTTTCACATAATCATAAGTAGACACAAGGTGAATTAGCAAATCATCATCAAAGAAGAGCAAACAACAATGATAATGGAAAACATAATTAAGATAGAATCATCAAACCAATACATGATGTTTATGGAGTGATTGAAACCCTCTAAGTTGCTGGAAAAACACCCACCTAAACCCAGGAATCGACCTTAGGGTTTAGGGCTTACAAAAAATGAAGTTATGAAGTTATATTTATAGGCTTGTTTTCTGTCGGCCCTTCGTGACGGCGTCAGCCCATACTCTTGATGCCGTCAAGACCATTTTTTCACCAAATTGTAGATCTCTTCGTCCTCTTCGTTTCCTTTTTGAATCGCTCAAATCCGAGTTCGTATGCAAAAGTTATGGCCAAAACGGTGTCAGCTACTCCGCGCGCAAGTTTTGACAAATTTACACGTGACGGCCTTGGTGACGGCCTTGGTGACGCCGTCACCACCTACGGTATTTTATTCTTCATGTCTTGACGCCGTCAAGAGTAATTCTTGACGCCTTCATGCACTGTTCACAGCATAGAATTTTGAGACTTTGCCGTTTTCTTTACTTTTATGCTCCAAAAACGTCCAAAATGGCTTCTTTTCCAGGATTCACTCTCCAAACACCTAAAATCACAAAAGGAACGATTTAGGGCAATATTTGATCAAATAAAGTCGGATTTGGGCTTAAATGACCCCCTAAAAACGGATCATTTTTCGCCTCATCATATACCCTTACACTTGAGATTTGCTTGTCCTCAAGCAAATGAGCTTTTATTCTACTCAAAAGACAAGTTAGGGGTCATTTAACACTAATATAAAAGTAATTACAACAAATAATCGTTCCACTAAAGACCAATAGACAAGCACGGAGGTCATACACAAGCACCTCACAAATAGTGTTTAGATACTCACATCTCTCGGGTGTAATAAAGTAATATAACATTATGGAAATGGAAGATATCTCTCACTACCTGTCATAGCAAAATAGATTACCATAGGCTTGGGAAAGGATCAAACCTCCACCACATGGCGTAAGCACCCAGGATAAACTATCAAAGAGGTCTTTTAAAGGGTTATAACGTTAGGTGTAGGGATATGAATTACACGGTTTTGTTGGATAAAGGGAATTTTACTGGTGGCGAGTTAACAATCTTAGTTAATTACATGTACAAGATGGCGTTGCTAAGCCAAGACTAGACTCGACTTAAGCTAATAAATGAAAAATAACAAAAACATAAAATAAACATAGAATAAAAACGGGATGGTAGTCCGTATGTTTTTTTTTTCTCTCTTTCTTTTCTATTTTTTTTTCTTTCTCTATTTTTTTTTTTCTTTTTCTTGATTTTTTCGATTTTTTTTTTTTTTTTTTTTTTTTTTTTTTTACACTCTTACCCTACCATCCAAAATAATACATCATAGGGGTTTGAGCATTCCCCTTACACTTGAATCTTTACATACTTTACATTAAACTATTCTAATGACTCGAATTAAGAAAATCAAAACACTTGGAGCACTTTTAAGATTAACGTACATATGGGGGTAATAAGTGTTGTTCTTCCCCATTACTCCATAAAATAAGTACTTACCCATGAGTCCCAATCGTCCCAAAACAATATGTACAAGGATATGACTCGACTTAGCAACCATGTAATCAATTAGAAAGTTAACTTAGGGTTTAACAAATAACAATAATGCACTAAAAATGAGCGCATACACGGAAGGCTAAGGCGATTTGGGTGTACATTTAAGTGGGGTGTAACAAATTCTTCCTTTAAGTAAACTGCTTAAAGTTAGAAACGAAAAGATAGGTTCGGAGGGGTGTACTAGGGGTATCGTGTACTAAAAATGAGTACAACGCTAAGGGTGTGGGAAAAATTAGTTGACTTAACTAGCCAAGTAATATGACTTAAATGGTCAAGTAATCGTAATACGGGTTTAACACAAGGGTGATCCTAATGCCTCTTATCATGTAGTAAATCCTACTACACGAATGTAGTCTCACTAGCGGTCTCGGGATGCATCACTAACGCAAGTTCTAGAATCTAAATGCTACCGGTACACTCATAAGCACCAATAATGAATGCTTTTCCTATCAAATCTAAAGGCGAACCTCACATCTTTGGGTGGAAAATTTTTCTGAATATACGGTTATGTGCTAGTCATACAACCTCCTATCCATGAGACGCTTGCTATGGCTAAAGTTTCACTCCTAAATGTTGTAAAAAATTTTAAATTTGGCGCTAAAATTACACTAACAAGTATTTCTCGTAGTTTTATTACTCATCTACTATCAAACAAAACAAACTCAAGCGAAAGTGCATATGTAAGGTATCATCTTTTTACCCTCCCCTTACACTTAGGATGAACATTGTCCCCAATGTTCAAATAAAGAATGTAAAAGTTAAAAGTAAAAAGAATGAAATCAAATACTCCCCTGATTCGCTCGGTATGGATTTTAGGTTGGCCAGGTTAAATCTTCCTCCAAGAAAATGAACAATCAAAGCTTCCCATCCAGAATATAAATCATCTCCTTGTCGAACATAACCTGTAAATCCTGAGAAAACAACTACAAAAACCCAAAGCATCAAGCCGAACAAAGATAACTCACAACTAGATGTAATTCCAGACTTAGGAATAAAAACAAAACAATTAAAGATATAATGCTTGTGGAATGAATGTTTGCAGATCTCCTGGAGATTATAAAACTTAATAATTCACAAAAACCATAAGACTCCGTTAGAAAAACAAAACTGGTAAAATTTCCAGATTTTTACACGTGACGCCGTCAAGAGTAAACTCATGACGCCGTCAGAAGTGACCTGCAGAAATCTTTATGTTAAGTTTCCGGAAAATTTCTGGAAAAACTTCGTCCTACTTCCTGGAAAATCCTGCAAAACATCATTACGACTCGATACAAGCATTTGACTCTAACAAGTACTAATACACATGTCCATTTAATATTGTTGTGGTTCATGCTCAATTTCGTTCTTATAAACAAATTTGGATCTCCCTTACACTTATCTTTTGCAAAATACCTTTATATGCAATTAAGACGAAGTTAAAAACAAAATAAAGCATTTTCACAATTTACTTTGAAACATGAGCCACAAACAATAAAAATAAAACATGCATACGGAAACAAATAAAATCAAACAAACAAACAAACAAACAAATAAAAACACACAAAACATGGGTTGCCTCCCAAGAAGCGCTTGTTTTTGTTCGAGTCACGAGCCTGACTCTACCCTTATTTAATGGAAATAGGGGAGGTTCTCCCTACACTTAGGATTAAGTGTGGGTGAAAGTAGCGATACACACCCTTAGGGTGTGAATATGCCACGTGAGGTGAAGGGGGTGAGTGAACGGCTTCCTTCATCCTAAAACTACCTGGATAATATTGGTTGATGGGTGGGTCGGTTCCTCTTTTGTCTCCTAGAAATAAATCTAAGGATGGGAAGTTGTGTAAAGGTTGAGGTTCCGGTTCATCAACATTAGGAAATTCCCTAGAACTAGGAGTAGGGTTATCACTACAAGTGTTCAAACCTATATCCTCAAGTGGTGCCTGGTCCAAGGGTTCTACCTCCATTGGAATTCCTAAAGTTTCTTCTACTTCTTCCGGGTAAGTCACGGGCGGTGTGTGTGCCTCAAATGATGGTTGAGTATTTTGTGGGCTTATGTTATTTACCTCATCATTCCATGTGTCAGGATCTAGCCCTAACATTCTCCCAAGTATCTCACGTGCTTCTCTAGGCATCTCAACTTCTATGTCCGAGTCATAAGGATCATCCTCAATATTCTGACTGCTATATACAAATTGCCCAAGAGATTCATCATCTATTTCTTGAGATTCATCATCATCGATCATAGGACCTAGGTCTTTTTGATCAATGTGATCATGCTCGGCTAAATCCTCCTCAATTGTTTTCTTAGGAAGTGATAATAGCAAACCTAGTGCTTCATCCAACTTATGATTTGTTGCAATGGCTCTCTCCATAATTCCATGGCAAACTAGGTCGCATTTCCTATTGGCCTCACTAAAACTAGATCTTAAATATGGAGGTTGTTCATAAGAATCTATCCTAGGTGAAGGCTCATATGATTCATAGGTGTCTCTAAATGAGGTATTTTGAACTCTTTGGTGTGTTAGCCACTCAATCCTATCTTGTAATCTTAGAAGTCTAAGTTTCAAGTCCATTTGAAGCAAATTACAAACAAAATCACAAAGAAAAGATAGACTACGAGAAAGCTACAAAATAAAAAGAAAAAATCTCACTTGATAGGAATCTAATGAGTAGACCTAATAAAAATCAAATTCAACCTAAACAATAACTATTCCCCGGGCTGCGGCGCCAAAAACTTGATGCGTGGGAATCGCACCTTGCTTTACCTCTCGAGGGATCTCGCGAAGCTTACAACCCCCACCAGGCAGTGTACCTGATCGTTGTAGTATAGTATAGTGACAAGTACCGGGGGATTGATCGTTCAGCTAGGAATAGTGTCGTTAGGATTGAAATTAATCTAACTAGGTCTAAAGGTGATGGATGATTCTTTTTGTATTTTTATATTTTATGAAAAGCAAGTAAAAATCTCGGGTATTGGGAGAGTGGGCGGAATTAGTTGCTAATCAACTAACCCAAAAGCTACTAATTAAACTAATTAACAAGAAAACTAAACTAAGGTTCTACAGGATAAGTGAAGCATGTCTACCCATGATATGTTACTCCTTGCTAGCTATCCAATCCTACCTATTGAATTGTAACCTTGTTTTAATTGACGGGTTGTATTCCTTAATACCATTCGTGGGGTGGCATACATAACTCCCCAACTCTATGAGCTCTTATCTCCTCCTACACCATGACCCAGCACAACTATAGGGATTGTAAACAGTGGCTCATGCATTAAATACAACCAATAAAGACCTAGTACGCCTCGGTTCATGTTTCTTAAGACGTTCAAGCATGTTACCATTTGGAGATCTGCCAGTTTTCTTAAGCCTAACATATAAATCATTCAATCAAAACAAGAATCAATAGGAAACAAGGATTATAAACTAAACCAACTAGATCTATTGAAGTGTCACGCCCTAATTGATGAAGATAGACACAAACATCAACAAGGAATCAATAAGATCTAATCAATTATATACAAGTTTCACATAATCATAAGTAGACACAAGGTGAATTAGCAAATCATCATCAAAGAAGAGCAAACAACAATGATAATGGAAAACATAATTAAGATAGAATCATCAAACCAATACATGATGTTTATGGAGTGATTGAAACCCTCTAAGTTGCTGGAAAAACACCCACCTAAACCCAGGAATCGACCTTAGGGTTTAGGGCTTACAAAAAATGAAGTTATGAAGTTATATTTATAGGCTTGTTTTCTGTCGGCCCTTCGTGACGGCGTCAGCCCATACTCTTGACGCCGTCAAGACCATTTTTTCACCAAATTGTAGATCTCTTCGTCCTCTTCGTTTCCTTTTTTGAATCGCTCAAATCCGAGTTCGTATGCAAAAGTTATGGCCAAAACGGTGTCAGCTACTCCGCGCGCAAGTTTTGACAAATTTACACGTGACGGCCTTGGTGACGGCCTTGGTGACGCCGTCACCACCTACGGTATTTTATTCTTCATGTCTTGACGCCGTCAAGAGTAATTCTTGACGCCTTCATGCACTGTTCACAGCATAGAATTTTGAGACTTTGCCGTTTTCTTCACTTTTATGCTCCAAAAACGTCCAAAATGGCTTCTTTTCCAGGATTCACTCTCCAAACACCTAAAATCACAAAAGGAACGATTTAGGGCAATATTTGATCAAATAAAGTCGGATTTGGGCTTAAATGACCCCCTAAAAACGGATCATTTTTCGCCTCATCACCCCCACACTTAGGTGGTACACATGGGTGAAAACCCATGTTTATACTACTGTTTTTGATTACCAAGTCGCTAGCTTGACTCGACCCAGAATTAAATTGTCCATGGGGAAATGGAGTGGGATTGCCACTCACAGATTGGATGAGAAATTGGAGTGGGGTCCACTCACAGAATTATAAATAGTAAGGTAAGGAGAATCTTTTTGGTATTTTTATTTTATAATGTTTTTGTATTTTTAAGTTTATATATATATATATACAAAGAAAAGGAAAATCCTAACAACCGCCCCTCGAAAGGGAATCTGGGCTTGACAGAGCTCAGCAACTGTGTTTAAACAGCCAACAACCAAATGTTGTAACTGAGGGACTAATCAAACTGGGCAAGTTGTGTGCAAAGGAAAAATGTTTTTGTATTTTATATTGTTTATGAAATGAAATATGATATAGTATATGTAATCACTACCTCCCAGGCTAGTGTCAAGTTAACCACGCTAGCTAATCACTTGTGAATGATTAACTGTAATAAATATGCCCTGACAGCCCGGGAGTTGAATGATAAAGTATATATAATATACATACAAAGGATAGATATTTCAACTAAATACAAATTCGTTATACGCAGCACAGCCTCCCCGGCAGCGGCGCCAAATTTTGATTCCTCCCGAACCAGCCAGGTTTTATCACACAAGCCAACCGCTTGTGAACGGTCAACCGTAACAAAGGCCCTGAGCAGCCCGGGAGGAAAAGCAATTGTGAACAAGGAGTATAGAATATTCCTAGGTCGTTATGTCCCAACGAGGTGTGAAATCTGTAAAACAACGAATCTGTGTCTAGGTGAAATTAAATATAAAAACAGGAATCTGACTGCCTAACACTAGGAATGTGAATAGTAAATAGCTCTTGTCATAGCTATTTCAGTAAAAACGTACAATCAGAAACCCTAAAATGTTAAAGGATTTACAAACGTACATTTAGTTTAAAATAAACGTAAACGTACAAAAACAAAGATAACTACAGTAGGAATTTGCATGCCTTAGGGGCTAAAATGCAAATTAAACAAACTTAAAATATTTATTTATTAATCACAAACTTATTTAAATATTAAGAAAACCTAAAAACCTAAAAATGTGCAAAGTAATAAAAATGTACATTTAAATTAAATTAAACGTCTACGTAATAAAATAAAACTGAAAACTGATCAATACAAATCCCACAAATGTGAAATTTATATTTTTATGATCCTAATAATATATGAAAATTATTTATGAATTAAAATGATTTTTACAAGTACTTTTGTAATTACTATTAATTAAAAACTATTTATTTAATATTTAATAACTACCTAAAAATAAGAAAAATCTAAAAAATGCTTAGAGAAATAAAATTAAAACTTAGAAAAGTTTAAAATAATATAAAATAATTTTTGAAACTAAAAATATATTTATTATACAATTATTCTATTTATTATTAATTATTTACTATTATCTAATTACTAAATACTATTATTGATTATTATAAATACTAAATGACTAAACAAAAATCTAAAACTTTTTACATAATTCTAAAATAAGTATAAGAAGCTAAGAAAAATATAAAAACTATATATTATTAATAAAAATAAGAAAACTTAATTAAAAATTAATATAACTTAATTAAACTAATTAATATTAATTTAATTATTATACATACTAAACTGATTTATAAAATTATAAAACTTTTTATAGATATACTTAACCATCATAGGAATCCATAAAAAATATAAAAAGTTTATAAAAATTATAAATAAGCTATTTTAAAAATATATTACTTATTATTTACTAAAAGGTATTTAAACTATTTTAATTATTATACATATTATATTAACAGTAAAAATTATGAAAAAATTACAGAAAATGTATTTACTTATGAAGATGCTAGGAAAAATAAAATGGGGTCATCAGCTTATTCCAATAAGCTGGAATAAGCTGCACAGTCCAAATAAGCCAAACAGGCCAAAACCATGTTAAGTATATAGATAGTTCATGAACTAACGGAACTGGTGCCCCAGAGCAGATGGAAGGGGTGTGAGTTATATGCATGTTATACTAGCGAGAGGTCCTGAGTTCGAATCCCACACCCACATTTTTTTCATTTTATTTTATTTTTGGATTTTTCTTTTTGCAAAACTTTATAATAAGCTAAAATACTAAACTTTAACAAAGCAAACTTTTACAAAACTTGGAAATAAGCTCCGTGGGAGCTTATTTCCAACACAGATAGCTTTTTAAGCTTAAACTTCTTAAATATAAGCTATCACTAGTGTTAAAGCTTCTATTTGATTTTTCTGTTTTCTGGACTTAATAGATGCTAGTTTTATACATGTATAATGAAGGTGGGACCGTGCAAACAAAGGAAATAAGCTGTTTGTGGGCTTATGAATCACACAGTGAGATTATGGCACTCACAGTTGACTCATAAGCTTGAAACAAGCTTTAAAAAAAACTGTACAATGGAAAACAAAGAAAGAGTAACATGCATACAAGTCCAAGAGACAAGTATACACAGGATATGTGCACTGTAAATGACATTAATTTAAAGAATTTAAAGTTGCACTACGTGACTATGGCTATTCCAAAGTGCTTGTTCTCATCTCCTTCTCTTCTCTTTTATAATGTTTTGGACTCCATTTGAGTTGCCTGTAAAATCCCACCATTAATTTCAGCCTTTGGATCACTTTAACACATCTGAGCCATTGATAAAACTTTTGGCGGGAAAAAGTCTTTAGATAACTTGTGGCCGTTTTCTGAGCATTAAATGCACCATGTTCACACTGATAGGTGGAGGGGACAAGCATAGTGTAGTAGGGGGTGAGTTGGAGTCAAAACAATGGGTGAGAAAGGTGGTATGGTTTTGCAGTCGTGGAGGAAGGAGATGGAGTGAGGTGGAGGGAAGGGAACAATGCCCTGTTTTATTTTTAAATTTACAAATGGGTTGGGGGTTTAGTTGGGCCAGGATATGGATTGGATTTGGATTTGTTTTGAGTTTGGATTTGGATTTAGTAATATTAATAGGATCCGTTTGGTTTAAGTAGTATACAAGCCCAAGGACCTATTGTGTAACTTCTGATTTTTGAGGGGCCTTTCCTGCCAACATTTCAAACTTTAATCCATGGGCCAAACCTGTCAATATCAATTACACAAGGACCAATATGGATAATTTTATCATTTTAAACATTAAAGGACCATTTGTGTAATTTTTGGATTCTTGGGGGACTAAACTAGTAAATTCCCAAAAGTTATCAAATTGTTCCATTTTGTAAATTCATAAATAGTACAAGGGTATTTTGTGAAATTTCCAAGTTTTGAATACCCAGGGACCATTTTTGCCAATTTTGTAACTTGAGGGGTAAAAGTTGCCACTTTGTGTAAACTTTTATCCAGGGATGTTTTGTGAACATTTTTGGTTTCCCAAGGACTTAAGTTGACTTATTACTTATTTTAAAACTTCAGGGACTAGTTTTGACAAATTGTGAAACTCCAGGGACTGAAACTGTAATTTTGTGTGAACTTGATCAGTTTTCACCTGTTTTGAATCTTTTTGTTCCCGAGTCACATAAAAACACATTTTGATGAATTTATAACATTTTGCGAGTCATTTGTGTGTTTTTGGTCGTTTTTGTGGGTTCAAATTGTATAAAAGATATGTGTAAAACGGCACATATCAAATTTTTGATTCCTCCCGAACCAGCCAGGTTTTATCACACAAGCCAACCGCTTGTGAATGGTCAACCGTAACAAAGGCCCTGAGCAGCCCGGGAGGAAAAGCAATTGTGAACGAGGAGTATAGAATATTCCTAGGTCGTTATGTCCCAACGAGGTTTGAAATCTGTAATACAACGAATCTGTGTCTAGGTGAAATTAAATATAAAAACAGGATCTGACTGACTAACACTAGGAATGTGAATAGTAAATAGCTCTTGTCACAGCTATTTCAGTAAAAACGTACAATCAGAAACCCTAAAATGTTAAAGGATTTACAAACGTACATTTAGTTTAAAATAAACGTAAACGTACAAAAACAAAGATAACTACAGTAGGAATTTGCATGCCTTAGGGGCTTAAATGCAAATTAAACAAACTTAAAATATTTATTTATTAATCACAAACTTATTTAAATATTAAGAAAACCTAAAAACCTAAAAATGTGCAAAGTAATAAAAATGTACGTTTGAATTAATTAAACGTCTACGTAATAAAATAAAACTGAAAACTGATCAATACAAATCCCACAAATGTGAAATTTATATTTTTGTGATCCTAATAATATAAGAAAATTATTTATGAATTAAAATGATTTTTACAAGTACTTATGTAATTACTATTAATTAAAAACTATTTATTTAATATTTAATAATTACCTAAAAATAAGAAAAATCTAAAAAATGCTTAGAGAAATAAAATTAAAACTTAGAAAAGTTTAAAATAATATAAAATAATTTTTGAAACTAAAAATATATTTATTATACAATTATTCTATTTATTATTAATTATTTACTATTATCTAATTACTAAATACTATTATTGATTATTATAAATACTAAATGACTAAAAAAAATCTAAAACTTTTTACATAATTCTAAAATAAGTATAAGAAGCTAAGAAAAATATAAAAACTATATATTATTAATAAAAATAAGAAAACTTAATTAAAAATTAATATTACTTAATTAAACTAATTAATACTAATTTAATTATTATACATACTAAACTGATTTATAAAATTATAAAACTTTTTATAGATATACTTAACCATCATAGGAACCATAAAAAATAAAAAAAGTTTATAAAAATTATAAATAAGCTGTTTTAAAAATATATTACTTATTATTTACTAAAAGGTATTTAAACTATTTTAATTATTATACATATTATATGAACAGTAAAAATTATGAAAAAATTACAGAAAATGTATTTAATTATGAAGATGCTAGGAAAAATAAAATGGGGTCATCAGCTTATTCCAATAAGCTGGAATAAGCTGCACAGTCCAAATAAGCCAAACAGGCCAAAACCATGTTAAGTATATAGATAGTTCATGAACTAACGGAACTGGTGTCCTAGAGCAGATGGAAGGGGTGTGGGTTATATGCATGTTATACTAGCGAGAGGTCCTGAGTTCGAATCCCACACCCACATTTTTTTCATTTTATTTTATTTTTGGATTTTTCTTTTTGCAAAACTTTATAATAAGCTAAAATACTAAACTTTAACAAAGCAAACTTTTACAAAACTTGGAAATAAGCTCTGTGGGAGCTTATTTCCGACACAGATAGCTTTTTAAGCTTAAACTTCTTAAATAGAAGCTATCACTAGTGTTAAAGCTTCTATTTGATTTTTCTGTTTTCTGGACTTAATAGATGCTAGTTTTATACATGTATAATGAAGGTGGGACCGTGCAAACAAAGGAAATAAGCTGTTTGTGGGCTTATGAATCACACAGTGAGATTATGGCACTCACAGTTGACTCATAAGCTTGAAACAAGCTTTAAAAAAAACAGTACACTGGAAAACAAAGAAAGAGTAACATGCATACAAGTCCAAGAGACAAGTATACACAGGATATGTGCACTGGATTGGCCACGTGAACAATATGCAAGCTTATGGTTTAGACAGTCAAGCATAAGCTTGACTTGGATGGATTTGAGGCTTGTGACAGCCTAGTATAAGCTCCACATATGAAATGAAAGTGAAAAATATATATATATATATACAAGTATAATGGACACATATACGCAAGCTAGTGTACTAAGTTTGACCAATAAGCTCATACAAGCTTATAAATCATTCTCAGATACATAGCTATCCAAACACCCTTGCAGTAAGATGTCAGGCCAGATTAAGCTCATAGAATAAGCTCCAAAGGCCAAATAAGTTACTGAAGTGGAAAGTGTGTCTGGTAGGCATTTCAAAAAGCCCAAGCTCACCTAGTGGGGTCCACTAGGTAGCTTGTGAGGAGCTTATGAAATACCTTCCAATTGCCTGAGTATGCTATTGAACCAGCATATTCTGACAAATGGGACAATCAAGAAGCCATTTGCAGCCCTAGTTAATGGGTTGCAATTGGGAATTTAAGAGTTAGGACTTAAAATCTAGTGAATAAGCTCCAACTGGAACTAAGTATCACAAGATAGGTCCCTGAAATAAGCTTCTTGATAGCTTATGAAATAGCTAGGAGTGTACTGAGTATGCTGAATACTCAGTATATTGGACAAGTAAAAAGCTACTTGCAGCCTATTAATTTGAGTTGCAAGTGTGATTTGAAGTACAGGAACATAAAGTAGAGAAGTTTAGCTTCAAAATAAACTAAACCACACAAGCTTATGGCCTCTAATGAGCTTTTAAAGGCTTCTAGGAAATGGTGTAAAATAACTGTATATTTGTTGTTAGTGAGCAAACAAGAAGCCATCACAAGCCTTGTCAAAATAAGCTAGGAACAGCTCAACAAGCTTTAGAATACTGAGACTAGTTGCTTGGCTTTGTGAAAAGCCAAATAACACAATCTCAAGGCTAAAGAGGAACTTATAACAAGCTTTTGAAAAACTGCTTACTTCACTGTTTGCTTCAGTAAAGTGAGTAGTTTTGTAACAAAAGGTGCGTGTGAATAAGTGAACAAATAAACAAAAGACAAGAAAATAAGTATGTACACAACTAAAAGGCTAATAGGGCAATGAATAAATGCAATTTACACAGCCCCAAGTCCAATATTCAACAAGCTACAAGCTTGTGAAATTGGCTTGGAAGCTGTGAGACAGGGCAAAATCATGCCCAAATAAGCACTAAAATAAGCATGTAAACAAGGCAAATAAAAATAAATAAAAATATATTAAGGAAGCTTAGCAACAAAACTAGAACATACTAAAAGCACTTAAGCAGAAACTTAAAAATAAAAGCACAAGAAAATGTTCTATTTAATCAAAAACCAAAAAATCTGAAATTTGACTTTTACCTATGAACACAAAGGTTTGACCAAAATGAATTTAAAACCTAATCTATAGACAAATTATGTTATATTAAGACAAAGGAACATGAAACTAACAAATATTAATAACATTTAAACATTTATGTAGGATTCTAGGTAATGACAATCTCAAAATGCTCATAATGAGACAGTCAAGTGTCAATTTGACTATCTACCATGCTACACCCTTTGATTGAAGTCTTTCTGAGTCTAATAGATCATATATGTAGTAAATCACACAAGAACAACAACAAACAAGACCCTATACCCAGTGAAACCATCAAAACCAAACAACCCTTAAATGGACATCATTTGAGCTTTTCACAACTAAAGACTGTATAAACACACCATAACTAATCCAGTGGACCCATTGTGTCAAAATAGGCCATTTTCAGCTTAAATATGCAGTCAACACCTTAAACCTATGATTATCCAAGTTGTGCATATTGACAGTCCCTTAGCAATTCAAAGCATCTTTTGAATTCAAAACATAAATACCAAATTTTTAAACTCTAAAATCAATAAACAACAACAAAGAAACATAATCAAACAGATAAACAATAATTATTCCAACAATAAACAAGAATCACTCACAATCCATTTTTGCAGTGAAAAATGAAATCCAAGCAATTTTTACAAACAAAACATAGATAGGCAATATTAAAGTTTAAAAACACTTAACAACAATAAATTAACAAGAAAACATGATAATTAAAGTAAATAAGATACTGAACCAGTAAATTGCAAAAATTAAGGAAAATTACTCACAAGATGAATCAAACTGAGAAACATGGAACCAAGGACAAGGTTGCACCTATTAGCTTCCCAATAAGCTCCTAATACCCTTTGTACTCCAAATTCAACCCTGCTTGACCTTCTTCTTCACTAACTCACTATTTTTTATTTTTTATCTATTTTTCTTCATTTTTTTAGTGTTTTTAAATTTTAAAGATCATAACTGAATTATGGTTTCTAAAAGCTATTTGAGCTTTGTCAGGAGCTTAAGTGGCTTATTCGAGTTCCATAATCAACTATAATCAACAATAAATTATAAGACATGAAATTTAAAATGGTACAAATATGAAAGACATGAATTTCAAAAGTAACTTGCAATTAAAATGAAATTGAAATTCCATTACACTAATTTGAGGATCATTACACTAATTTAAAACTGTAAATGACATTAATTTAAAGAAAGCAATAATTTAAGTTACACAACGTGACTATGGCTATTCCAAAGTGCTTGTTCTCATCTCATTCTATTCTCTTTTATAATGTTTTGGACTCCACTTGAGTTGCCAGTAAAATCCCACCATTAATTTCAGCCTTTGGATCACTTTAACACATCTGAGCCATTGATAAAACTTTTGGCAGGAAAAAGTCTTTAGATAACTTGTGGCCGTTTTCTGAGCATTAAATGCACCATGTTCACACTGATAGGTGGAGGGGACAAGCATAGTGTAGTAGGGGGTGAGTTGGAGTCAAAACAATGGGTGAGAAGGGTGGTATGGTTTTGCAGTCGTGGAGGAAGGAGATGGAGTGAGGTGGAGGGAAGGGAACAATGCCCTGTTTTATTTTTAAATTTACAAATGGGCTGGGGGTTTAGTTGGGCCAGGATATGGATTGGATTTGGATTTGTTTTGAGTTTGGATTTGGATTTAGTAATATTAATAGGATCCGTTTGGTTTAAGTAGTATACAAGCCCAAGGACCTATTGTGTAACTTCTGATTTTTGAGGGGCCTTTCCTGCCAACATTCCAAACTTTAATCCAAGGGCCAAACCTGTCAATATCAATTACACAAGGACCAATATGGATAATTTTATCATTTTAAACCTTAAAGGACCATTTGTGTAATTTTTGGATTCTTGGGGGACTAAACTAGTAAATTCCCAAAAGTTATCAAATTGTTCCATTTTTTAAATTCATAAATAGTACAAGGGTATTTTGTGAAATTTCCAAGTTTTGAATACCCAGGGACCATTTTTGCCAATTTTGTAACTTAGGGGTAAAAGTTGCCAGTTTGTGTAAACTTTTATCCAGGGATGTTTTGTGAACATTTCTGGTTTCCCAAGGACTTAAGTTGATTTATTACTTATTTTAAAACTTCAGGGACTAGTTTTGACAAATTGTGAAACTCCAGGGACTGAAACTGTAATTTTGTGTGAACTTGATCAGTTTTCACCTGTTTTCAATCTTTTTGTTCCCGAGTCACATAAAAACACATTTTGATGAATTTATAACATTTTGCGAGTCATTTGTATGTTTTTGGTCGTTTTTGTGGGTTCAAATTGTATAAAAGATATGTGTAAAACGGCACATATCATTTCTCAAACAATTTTCAATAGAAAAAGAGTTTTAAATCTCCATTGATTCCGCGAGGGTTATTTCAAAATGAAACACCGGTTTTCAGTCCTCGTTGGAATTCAACATCATTAAATCAGATTGACACAACCTACAAATGGATTTCAAAATTTGGTAAACCCGTTGGCGCCGTGCCTAAATGGGTTCCCAAGGTTGTTGTCTAATCTTAAATTTCTAATGGCTTGTAAGTATTTCAGCTTACAACCCGGGCTTAAACATTACGACTTGTGCACAAACCTCAGTGTACAACTCGGGTTTCAAATAAAGGAAAGTGCCTTGCTAAACCATTCTTTAAAACCAAATGTGCACTTATCCTTGAAAAACAAGAAGAAGTTCTCATGCAAAGCTTATCTAAAAATTTCTTAATCTTGAGCAAAATTTATTCAAAATTTTTCAAAAGGTTTTTCAAAACTTTTCAAAATTTCGCTCAAGATTTTTTCGAATCTTTACTCCCCAATTCGCTCCAAAGTTTAAAAAATGTCAAAACATATGCTAGTTTTGAGGGGGAGTATTTCAACGTATAAAGTTTTAGTTACCTTGAAGCAAAATTTATTCAAGAATTTTTCAAACTGAAATTTCTAAATCTTTCCGAATTTTGCTTCAAGAAGACTCCTTCCCTCAAACTTTAAAAAGTTTAAAATTCTCAAAACATATGCGAGTTTTGAGGGGGAGTATTTCAAAACCAAAATGTTCCGTCAAAATCATGCTTAATTGCTTGTGCACATATAGCAGTGTACAACCCGTTCTTTAAATTTAAAGGACCCTGAGGTACGCTTCAGTGCCTCAATCCTTACATAAGGAGCGAAAGCTTCTTACTTTTGAGTAGAATTAATCAAATTTTCAAAGTTTTTTTTCTAAATTCTACTCAAAAGGACAAGTATTCCCTCTCGTAATCTAAATCTCAAAAAGTTATTTCACTTATTGAGAGGGAGTATTTGAAATGATCTTTGTTCTAAATGATTAGTTCTTGGTGAATCTCCCCATAAGACTCAAAAAGCATATTTTAATCAAAAGTTCATCAAAAACAACATCTTATATGCTATTTTTGAGGGGGAGAAAAGTAAAAGTGATTAAAATATGGATGACAATGGATGCTTTAAGATTGAATCTCATGCGAGCTCGACTCAGAATTGACCCAGGAATTGACGAAACATAAAAGTTAGTAAATTCGAAAAGACTTTTCCTCGACGGGTAATAACATCAAGTTAGTTACTAGAGCTAGTTGTCACCTAAAATCTGACAATGGAACTCTTTAACTAGCCACGTAAGCGTGTCTCGAAAAGGATTTGTCTTAGTAGAAATGTACCGTTTCGAGAAACTTTCTGTGGACTTGACCAGGCCGGGTAATAACTTCAAGCTAGTCTAACTAGTGATGTAAGCGTGTCTCGAATCGGTCTTGTTCACTGAAAGTGGATCAATTCAAAAAAAGTGCTTGCTCCTCCCGCATGTGCAAATTTCTTAAATAATCATGAGCACATGTGAAGGGGGAGCCCTTCATAAGTAAACACAAAACTCTCAAAGTGTTATACAAAATGTTTGATAATCACAACACTTTGAGAGATTTTTCAAAGGCTTCTTGGCTATTGTCGGATAATCATGGAGTTATAAGGTGATTAAGATAGAAAAAAACCGTCCTATGATCCGCCAGAGCCGGAGGGATCTACTCAAGGACATCACCAATAGTTAGAATTAGAAGTCCTTAGGTATGATACGAAAAAAGGAGAAAAGAATGAAAGGGGAAAGAAGGAGTTGAAGAATTAAAAAGAAAAGTAAAGAAAAGGGTAAAAAGAAATAGCCCTCCATATGTTCAACCTTAGGGCAGACACCGGGTTCAATTCATATGCTACTGGTTGTTGCTAAGGCGACACCGGTATTGAAGATAAAGTCATCATGGACCCAGTGACGCAATGCACTAAACCTTCTTAACCACTCAAGTTCTCTTAAAAGAGCTTGTTTCATTCTCACGGGGAACCGGTGTAATCTATCGACTTGTCTCTTAGAGCTGGTTGATATTGAAGTAGGAGACCCCTCCCTAGTCTCCGCATAGGAAACCTAAGTGTGCACTTATCGAGTCTAGAGCCATGAGATACATCAAAGATCTCTTAGGGACACTTAGTATTTCTACAACTGGTGTTCTACATCAATGGACACCAGCTGTAAATTATCGAGTCCTTCGCAGATCTTAGCAATCTGCCAAGAACGTTTATGAGAGGATTTACTTATGTATTTCTCAATGATTGAACGGAAATTCCTGCCAGGGTCATCATCAAACAGCCCTGACAGCAGGTAACTTCGGTAACCCCACTCGGGTTACGCCTAGTGTTCGCGGTGGTTCTTTAGTGGTCTACAGTCGTGGAGTGATCCCCAGCGACTCACCCAGTCATTGAGCTACTTAGTAGGTCTCGTAAGCTCCTTCGAGGGTATCTGACTTGGGAACGGCCATGATAAGGATTAGAAGGAATCTTCACACTATGCTGTTGACGATCTCTAATTCCTTATCTATAAGTACCGGATGTTTTATTGCTAACTGTTTACCCACAGGTACACATCATTTCCATGGCGATTGATTCCGCATGCTCATTCATACATCTTGAAGTCAAAGAAAGCTCCCTCAAAGATCTAAGCAACACAAAGTTCTAAGAAAGATTCTACACCAAAAAGAAGAATCTACAAAGTAAAGAGACTAAAGATCAAAGTGAAAGAAAGGGAACTACGTGCATGTGAAAAGTCAAAATCCAAAGATGTATGAGCATGTTGGAATGGCGGACAACCACCACAGACGCAAAAGTGACGAAAGGCAGATTACCCTATCATTTGATCACAACAACAAGAACGAAGAACAAAGATCACAAAGCATGATTGGAACAAAGAATCTAGCAAAGCTATTACACAAAGACTCAAAGTTCAAAAACAACAAGCATTAAAGAAGTCAAAAGATCTGTCATTTCTATTGGTGGACCCATAACCCACAGGTCGCAAAAGAGATCTCAAATGATCACCCCTTTAGGGGGAGATTGTTGGAAATGCAAAAGTGATGATCATATATGCAATCAAAGAGAGATCTCAATGATCGTCCCTTAGGGGGAGATTGTTGGGAACACTTGAAGTGACGATCATTATCAAGTCAATGAGTCTTGTAATAGGTTACAATATTATATTAGTACGTTAAAGTTTTAATATGTTTAGAATATATGTTTTGTTAAAGTCTAAGGGCCATTAGTGATATTATATGAAACATGTAAGATGCCCTAGACAATGAGTATAAATACTCTTGTAAACCCTCCAAGGAGGGTGTTGGTTCATTATGGAATAAGAAACTTTCTCTTATTCTCCTCTCTTGTACTCTCTCTCTGATGAGTGCTTATTCACTCATCCTTTTTAGGCCTTATTTCAGACCAAAAATACCAAATGCTAACCAAAAATGCCAAGAGAATGCATGTTTTTGTATTTGTGTATGTGCAGGTACGGATATGAGAAAAATGAACAAAAACAAAGGAAAACCGACAAAAACGAGCACGAGATTGGAAAGTGTCAAAAGCCGAGGCCGGGGAAGTCAAATGGTCAAAGTCTAAGCTCAAGATGACAAAATCAATCTCAAAGATTCATCATGTTACAAGTTTAGTCCCTGATGAAAGTTTGAAGAAATTACAACATTAGTCCCTCAACTTTCAGAGTTTGGCATTAATGGTCCCTCAAAGATAATAAAAGGAAAAGTCAACAAGTGGTCCTCCATGAATCTTAGAATGGCAACAAATACCCTTGGATTACACTTTTGGTAAATTACAGATTTGGTCCCTGATTTTTAGATTATTACACTTTTGGTCCTTGAATAATTTACTAATCCTAAACTACACTACACATCCGGATCCAAAAGTTATTTTAGTCCAAAATTAAGCCATTCCCACTTACACCCCAAGCCCATAAGAAACCAAAGCCCAATCCAACCCTAAACCCCAACCCGGCCTGCTATGTTTACCTTGGTCAACTCACCCAAAACCCGGTCAACACCCGAATACTAAATAAAAACATCCCCAAAAATTATCCCGCCCCCCAATTCCCCCACAACCCAGATTTTCACTGTGCAAAGAACCCTAAAATTACCAATCACCCAATTACCCCACGTAAATCATTATTACCCACTCATTGGGGTTTCTAGAACATGTCAGGCATGTCAGGGGAATGTCAGAAGTGAGCAGGGACGCGTGGACCAATGAGATAACATCACGAGGATCGGTCACATCACATCAATCAATCCAAGGGCGAAAATTGATTGGAAGCATCTAGAGCGTGATCAACGGCTGCAAAGGGACTCAAAGAAGCACAAATGACGCGGATAGGTGACCTGGCAACACCCAAGCTCTCCTCATCTCAGGCTATAAATACCCCCCTCTATTCAGTGTTTAGTGTGTAGGTTTTTAGTAATTGTTAGTTTTCTGTTTCAAAGCTTTATTGTAATTTCCATTTCAAAAGTCTTGTACTGAATTTCTGAATTTAAATATAATTTCCATTTCATCTCAGCTTATTGTCTCTTTAATTTTATTATTATTGCTTATTATTACTGTTTTTTTTAGTCTTGAATTAATATTAGTCAAGCTACTTTTCAATTCAGTTTTTGTTTATAAAAAAAAATAAAAAAAATATAATAATAAAAAAAAAAAAAAAAAAAAAACATTTCAATTTAGTTTCTAAATCTGAATTTAGTTTCAATTAACTTGTTTCTTTTAAACAAACTTAAAACCATTACTGCTTTAATAGTTTCTCTTAAAAATTCTCAAAACCTCAAAGAGTCAACTGTTGGTCAAACAAGTGCTTATTGCAAATAAGCTAAGCTTATTAGGAGTTAAAGGCAGCCAATAAGGAGCCCATTGGCCTGTCAAAAGACAGGCAAGCAAAGTGAAACCCCCTCTGTTTGAGCTGAGGGGGTATTGGTTTTGTAAGTCCCATCCATTTTAAATTTCTGTCTTATCTTATAGTAGTAGTAGATTAGATCTGAGTTTGTTTGATTAGTATTGTTAATTACTCTTATTTTGTCCTTTATATTGCTTAAATATTTGTGGTTTTGTCATATGTGATTGGTGTTAGTTTGTGTACTGTTCCATCTGTCATTGATTGGATCTAAGTTGTGTGTTCTGCTTAAGTATAGCATCTGAGATCTGAGTTTGGTATTGTTATTGCTGGGATTTGCTGGTGTTCTGAGTTTTGGTTTATATATTAGAGTTAGGTTTGGATTAACATTTGTTGGATCTGTGGTGGTATTGGAGTTGTGACAGTCAACACAGTTAAGGGGTGTTTGGATAGATCTAGTTTGATAGTAGTAAGTTTATCTCAGTGGTTAACTTTAGTTTAAACATGTCACTTAGGTTCATATAAAAGTAGTAGTAGCATAATATCTATAGTTTATTAGTTAAAAAAGTCAAAGTGCTTATGAATCTAAAAACAGTTAAGTGATAAAAGGATTTAGGATTGAGTAGCTTATAAAATAGTAGTAAACTAGTAGCTGTAACCTTTAGAAATAGTTAAATAGCTTAATATAATCTTAGTAGTTGGTAAATCAGATTCAAAACTCAATTTGGTCAAATATTGTGTTCATCTTAAAAGTCAAAAAGTTTTTGGTAAGTCTGTTTTGGTCAGGATTTCATAGGCTTGTACAGCCCTCAAATTTGGTTCAAAATACTTTTGGTAAGCTGTTTTGTGGAAGTTTGGTAGTAGGTTATAAAGTATCAAAAAGAATTTTGAGGTTTGGAGCCCTCTAGCTTATCTGAAAAGCTCACTTAAGTTGGCTGTTTAGCTTATGTATTGCCCTGCACAACAGTTCATGCCCTCTTCTCTTGGGTACTTTTTAGACTAGTAGCTTTGACCTAGGTTCCATTATCAAGGTGGTTTTGTGATCTCTGGTAGCTAGACAGTAGTTAGAATCCATTAGTTTCATCTTATCAGCGTATTCTCTCAGCTTATTCTGTCTATTAAGTTGGTGGTTTCACACTAGTTTCTGAATTCTCTAATAGGGCTGCTAATTGTTTGTATCCTTCATAAGTTTGATTTTATTGATCATCTGAGCTTATTAGTACCTTAAGTTGCTGTGTGCATTGGTTTTTGGATTCTGCTTATCTGTTTGAGCTTATTGCTTATTCCTCATAGCTTATTTGATCTATTGTTGCCATAACTTGTGCTTCTGAGCTTCATTTTGGTTCTAAACTGTTTCATTAAGCTTATTTGAGTTCAAAAAATCACTTGGTATAAGTTTCAGGTCAAATAGTCAAGATTTGCTTATAAATAAGCACTTTTCAATAAGCAGTTTTGGTCTAATCAGCACTTCCAGTGCTTATTTTCAGATTTTTACATTTTTCCTAGATTTAGAATAATATTTTAAATTTTCCCTGAAATTTTCATATTTTTCTGAGTTGATTTGCTATTTTTCTTATTTTATTTTCAATTTTAATCATTTTTAATTACTTTTTAATTACCAAAAATCCAAAAAAATCAGAAAAACCCCAGAAAAATCCAAAAAAATATTAGAAAATTATTTTTAGTTATTTTAGAATTTTAGAAATTTATTTTGCATTTTTCTCAATTTATTTACATTTTCTCTTAATTTTTAATTACTTAAAATAGTTTTTAATTCATAATAAATACATAAAAAGTCAAAAAAATATTTTTCTTTTTCTCAAAATTTTCTTTTATCATTTTTAATTTTTGAAAATTATTTCCAAGTCCGTAGGAGTAGCGTAGCTTAAAAGTCGCGTTTTATTTTGTACGGTTACGTTTATTTTACGTTTTAATTTACGGTTTTCGATTCTACGTTACGTTTTTGGTTTGTTTAGTTGAATTACGTGCTTAATTGATTATTTGTGCCTCATTTAATATTTCATTAGTGTAATCTCATTCATATCACTTTTTACCACTTTTCACGACACGTTTTCCGAATCGGAAATTCGGAATTCCATTCACCCTTCACACGAAATACGACCTCGGGTTATCCGTATTTCTTTGTGGATCTCTTGAGCTTATATCTATACTATAATATTGATATTGTGTTTTACCACGAATCAATTTTGGCGCCGCTGCCGGGGAAGGTTGAAGTGAATTTTTGAAATTTCGTTTTTGAAAAATTGTGTTTTGATAAGCCTTCCTCTATTTTGTATATATTATATAAATATCGAAAAATCAAAAACACTTTTCCTAAAGTGTTTTCACAAAAATACCAAAAAAATAATAAAGTTACAGCCTCGTTCCGATCGAAAGAAAGGGCGTTGTAAACCAAAAAAGTCTCCCAATATAATTACACGTGAAATTAGTTGCGAGTCGGATTACTTTAATTCTACAACCGAATAAGCGGAAAATACGGATAGCTTTGACATTAAATTGCAAGCTGAAGAGAGATCCATTCTTCTCTCCCGTTCCGTCGCGAGTAGATTAAGGGAAACGTTTTACAATTAACGTAACGTTAGAAAAAGAAAAACAAAAGTATAAGTTTTTGAATTTTGCTTTATAAAAACAAAAATACAAAAAGATTTTCAAATTTGATTTTCCTTTTATTTTTCAAAATTTGAGTTTTTGTGGTGTATGAACACCCGTTCATCTTCTAAACGTCTTATTTCTCCATTATCGAACCCTGAGAGTTTGATACGTCACACACACAAAGTTCGTTTCCCTAACATCACGGAAATGGAACAAAACAACCACAACAATCAACACCCTCCGGTGGGTGTTGTTCAAAATGCACCAGCTCCCGATCTCCGAACGATGGAGGAGCTGTGTCAACCGACAATGCACGGTAGAGGCGGTCCGATTGCCCCTCTCAATATTGAGGCTACGGATTTTGGACTTAAGCACCACATGATTCAACAAGTCCAGAATTCGTGCCAATTTCACGGTTTACCGGGTGACGATGCTAACAAGCATCTCGACAAATTTTTAACCGTCACCCAAAGTATGAAACAACATGGGGTCTCCGATGACGCCCTTCGTCTTTCTCTCTTCCCCTATTCTCTTACACATCATGCCACAGCTTGGTTTGATCGTCTTCCCAAGAACTTGATTCATACCTTCGAAGAGATGGTATCGAAGTTCTTGGCGAAATATTTTCCACCATCAATGGTGACGAAACTTCGAAACGATATTAGCAATTTCTGTCAGCTTCCCGACGAATCTTTATTCGAAGCTTGGGAACGCTATAAGCTTGCTATTGATCGGTGTCCAAACCATAACATGCTACTTGTTACGATAATCGATACGTTTTACAATGGTTTGACTTTGCGACATCGGGACACGATCAATGCAGCTGCGGGTGGAACTTTTATGAAACGACGTCCTGAAGATTGCTACGAACTTATTGAGAATATGACGGCTCATTACAATTACTGGGATTCCTCTGCCGAGAGGAATGAGTCAAGAACAACCGTTGCTCACAATTCTTCTACGTCTAAGTCTGAAATAGCCGCAATTACTAAGAAACTCGATGATTTGTCGACTGCTGTTTTGCGAATGCACCAAACGTCTCAGAATCAAAATCAAGTCAAAAACCATCAAGTTAACATGATCAACAATGTTTGTGAGACTTGTGGTGGTCCTCATTCGTATTTTGAGTGCCCAACCACCGGTGGCTACACTCACGAGAATGTGTATGCTGCTTCGGGAACCTACAATATGGGCGGTAACGGATACCAACCACAGGGTGACCGAAATCTTCTTAGCTACCGTTCAAACCATTATGTTGGACCACCCGGTTTTAATCAACCGTCTCAAGTTAATCAAGTCAATCAAGTTAATCAAAATGTGCAAAACCGAAATCATCAATTCAATCACAATGCTAATCAAAATCGGATGAACAATGGTTTTCAAAATCAAAATCGGGGAAATTATAATCAAGGCCCGAATCAAGGGAATTTTCATGGAAATTTTCAAAATGTTAATCATGGGAATTATAATCATGGAAATCAGAATTTTCAGAATCAAGGTTTCAATAACAACAATCGTGGTCAAAATTTTCAAAATCCAGTTGTGAATCAGTCTTCTTCGGATGAATTACTTAAGCAGTTTATGAAAAGTCAAGAGGAAATGAATAAAATGTTAATCAATCAAATGGCCGAATTGAAGAAGTCTTTAAATGATCGACCCTCGGGCTCGGGTACTCTTCCAAGCAACACGATCGCTAACCCGAGGGGCGATGCTAAGGCGATCACGACTAGGAGTGGTATTGTTATCGATGGACCAACGGCTCCGACTACCCCTTCTTCTTCTTCGTCTCCCAAGGTAGTCGTCCGTGAAACCGAGGCGACAATGGATACGGGAATTCCTACTGATAATGGAAGGACCGAGAACATCCAACCTCCGGTGGTCCCAACGTCTAAAAGAAAAGATAAAGTTGTTAATGAAACTGAAAGTCCCGTGAAAGTTAATTTGCCTTATCCGTCACGCTTAAACGAACAAAAGCACCGTGAGAAAGATAAAATTCAGATGGAAAAGTTTTACCAAGTTTTTCAAGAGCTACATTTTGACATAACTCTCGCGGATGCTATACTTTTAATGCCTAAATTTGCTTCTATGCTAAAAGGTCTTTTGAATAATAAAGAGAAATTATTTGAAAAATCTCGCACCCAGATGAATGAGAATTGTTCGGCGGTTATCCTCAAAAAGCTCCCCGAAAAGCTTGAAGACCCCGGTCGATTTCTTATTCCGTGTAATTTTCCTGGGATGGTTCAATGCTTCGCCTTGGCCGATCTTGGTGCTAGCATTAACCTAATGCCGTTATCTATTTGGAAGAAGTTGTCTTTACCTAATTTGACTCCGACTTGTATGACCCTCGAGCTAGCTGACCGATCTACTTCCCGGCTAATGGGAATAGCCGAGGATGTCTTTGTTAATGTGGGAAAATTCCATTTCCCTGCCGATTTTGTCGTTGTTGATTTTGATGCTGATCCGCGGGTACCTCTCATTCTCGGAAGAGGTTTCCTAAGGACCGGCCGTGCTTTGATTGATGTTTTCGATGAAGAAATTACCCTACGCGTTGGTACCGAAGCCGTAACTTTTAACTTGGATCAAACCGCGAGGTACTCCTCTGAGTTTGACAAATATTCCGTTAACCGAATCGACGTTATCGATGAAGTTACGGAGGAGTACGCTCAAGAGTTACTTGGTTTTACCGAACTTGCTTCGAGTGGCAATCCCACTCATTCTTCTGAACCGATAATTTCCGGTCCTTCCCCTTCCCTTACTCCATTTGAGGGAAGTGATTTCATCTTGGAAGAGATCGAGGCCTTTCTTGCTAATGATTCGATTTCACTGGAAATTGATCATTCCGATTGTGATCCGGAGGGGGATGTACTTTTGATTGAGAAATTGTTAAATGAAGATCCCAACCCGTCCCTCCCTCCGCTTGACCTTAAAATGGCCGACGTTAAAGAAGTTAAGCCGTCTACTGAGAATCCTCCGGAGCCCGAGCTCAAGGATTTACCTCCTCATCTCGAATACGCATTCTTGGAAGGAACCGACAAACTTCCCGTCATTATTTCAAAGGAACTTAAGGATGAGGAGAAGAAACGTCTCTTAGATGTGCTCAGGAAGCATAAGAGTGCCATCGCTTGGCAAATTTCTGATATTAAGGGTATCGACCCTCGTTTTTGCACGCATAAGATCTTACTTGAAGATAATTTCAACCCGTCCGTTCAGCAACAACGACGGGTTAACCCGAAAATTCATGAGGTTATCAAAAAGGAAGTTATCAAACTCCTCGATGCCGGAATGATTTATCCAATCTCGGATAGCTCTTGGGTTAGCCCGGTCCACTGCGTACCGAAGAAAGGTGGAATGACCGTCGTTACAAATGAAGATAATGAATTAATTCCGACACGTCTTGTTACCGGATGGAGAGTTTGTATTGATTATCGTAAATTGAATGATGCGACTCGTAAGGATCATTTCCCACTTCCATTTATGGATCAAATGCTAGAACGCCTAGCGGGAAATGAGTTCTATTGTTTTCTTGATGGATTTTTCCGGCTATTTTCAAATACCTATTGACCCTCCGGACCAGGAAAAGACTACCTTTACTTGCCCTTATGGTACGTTTGCCTATCGTCGTATTCCTTTTGGCTTATGCAATGCTCCAGGCACGTTCCAAAGGTGTATGATGTCGATATTCTCGGATATGATCGAGAAAACCATGGAAGTTTTCATGGATGATTTCTCGGTTTATGGAGATTCTTTTACTTCGTGCCTCTCCCATTTAGAAAATATGCTGAAACGGTGTGAAGACACCAACTTGGTTCTAAATTGGGAGAAATGCCATTTCATGGTCAAAGAGGGCATTGTCCTCGGCCACAAGATTTCGAAATCTGGGATTGAGGTCGATAGAGCTAAAGTCGACGTGATTGCAAAATTACCTCATCCCACGACCGTTAAAGGAATTAGAAGTTTTCTCGGTCATGCCGGCTTTTACCGACGTTTCATTCAAGACTTTTCTAAGATAGCCCGGCCTCTGACACACTTGCTTGAAAAAGATGCTCCATTTATCTTCTCGAATGAATGCATCGAAGCATTCAATGTTCTTAAAAAGAAGTTAACGGAGGCTCCCGTCTTAATTGCCCCCGACTGGGACTTGCCCTTCGAGCTAATGTGCGATGCTAGCGATTATGCCATTGGTGCAGTCCTGGGGCAACGCAAGTCTAAGCATTTTCAGCCGATACACTATGCTAGTAAAACTATGACCAACGCTCAATACCATTATACGACTACTAAGAAAGAAATGTTAGCCGTCATTTACGCTTTTGAAAAGTTTCGATCTTATTTGCTTTTGAAGAAATGCATAGTGTACACGGATCATTCGGCTCTTAAGTACCTTATGGCAAAGCAAGATGCTAAGCCACGCTTAATGCGGTGGGTTCTCCTCCTTCAAGAATTCAAAGTTGAAATTCGAGATAAAAAGGGAGCCGAGAACCTTGCTGCTGATCACTTATCACGTTTAGAGAATCCCCACCAAAGTGTTTTCGAGAAAAAGGAGATTAACGAAGCTTTTCCTCTTGAGACACTGGGAGTTTATCACATAGTGATTCTAGTACCCCATGGTTCGCCGACTTTGCGAATTACCATGCGGGGAATTTTATCCGGAAAGGGATGTCGTTCCAACAGAAGAAAAAATTCTTCAAAGATGTTAAGCATTATTTCTGGGACGATCCCTATTTGTTTAAGATTTGTGCGGATCAAGTGATCCGGCGGTGCGTTCACGGCACGGAAGCCGCTGAAATTCTTATGGCATGTCACAATGGACCCACGGGGGGACATCATGGTGCCAACTTTACCGCTAAGAAAGTTTTTGATTCCGGCTTCTACTGGCCGTCGATTTACCGGGATGCTCATGAGTTGGTTAAATCATGTGATTCTTGCCAGCGTCAAGGAAAAATTACTCAGAAGGACGAGATGCCTCAAAATGCCATCCAAGTCTGTGAAATTTTTGACGTCTGGGGTATCGATTTCATGGGTCTATTCCCGTCTTCTCGTGGTAACAAATATGTACTCGTGGCCGTCGATTACTTGTCTAAATGGGTCGAAGCGAAGGCGCTACCCACCAATGACGCCCGAGTTGTAGTGAAATTTCTTAAAAGTCTCTTCGCCCGATTTGGTGCGCCTCGTGCTATTATAAGCGATCGTGGGACACATTTCTGTAACGACCAATTTGCTAAAGTTATGCTCAAATATGGTGTCACACATCGTCTTTCTACGGCATATCATCCACAGACGAGTGGTCAAGTTGAGGTCTCCAATCGTGGCTTGAAACGTATTTTAGAAAGGACCGTAGGTGAACATCGTGCTTCTTGGGCCGATAAGTTAGATGATGCACTTTGGGCCTTCCGTACAGCTTACAAAACACCCATTGGGTGCACTCCTTACAAGCTGGTTTACGGGAAGGCCTGCCATTTGCCCTTTGAACTTGAGCACAAGGCCTACTGGGCCTTGAAACATGCTAATTTTGACCTACAAACCGCGGGTGATCACCGAAAAGTTCAATTGAATGAATTAGTCGAGCTTCGTGATCAGGCCTATGAGAATTCTTTGATCTACAAAGAGAAGACAAAGAGGATTCATGATGCTAAAATTAAAGATCGCGTCTTCAATATTGGTGACCGAGTCCTTCTTTTCAATTCTCGATTAAAGATTTTCTCGGGCAAGTTAAAAACCCGTTGGTCTGGACCATTCACCATTACCCAAGTATTTCCCTATGGGACCGTTGAACTTGCTCAACCTAATGGTCCTAATTTTAAGGTGAATGGTCATCGTGTTAAACATTACTTTGGAGGGGACATACCACCCATGGTTGTCCCGGATCTCCAGACTTTCCCCAAGGACGATTAAATTCGGGGATCGAGTCAAGCTCATGTGACTCGGTGAACAAAAACAAGCGCTTCGTGGGAGGCACCCCATGCTTATCCATTTTCATTTTCTTTATTTCTATTTTCTTTAATAACGTGACGTGAGGGGGGCGACCCTTTCCAAATCTTGTGTTTTCGTTGTTGTTGTTTATGTTCCGGAATTTCCCCGAAGTTTGAGGACTCTCGTGCTCGTGGTTTGTCGTTCTCTCCACTCGAGTCTCATCCTTCGCTGCTCTTTCGGAAATTCACCATATCCAAAATCTTATCGACTAACGTTTATCTTTTGGCATACTTAATAAACGGCCTTAGATTTTACGTAGGATTACCTTTTCCCTTAAAACATTGAGGACAATGTTTCACTTTAGTCTGGGGGGGTGAATCTTCGATTCGATTTGACCTGTACCATCGTCTGAGCTGTTAACTTACGCAACTCCGTTTTCCACCAAAAATTTTAATTTTTGTCACCACTTTATTATGCAAAAAAAAAAAAAAAAAAAAAAAAAAAAAAAAAAAAAAAAAAAATGAATGAAAAAAATGAAAAAAAATATATGATATGAATAATAAGATTTGACACCTTGTTTTGACTTTCCTACCGGCGAGAGTAGAAATAAATGTTCCGACTTGACCGGGCGTGTTGAGCCCTAGCTTGTTTCCCTTAACCAAAATAATCAAAAGATTATGGCTAAGCATCCGCGGATCTCATTATTTGGGATTTTAAATTTGCGGAGATCGAGGAATGATAGAGTTTATTTAGAAGTTTCGTGCTATACACGGATCGCATTTCTGGGATTTAAAAAACCCACGAGAGGTACTTGTGGCCTCCTTGTTCCCATCAGCAACGTCACCAATATATAAATAGATGTCTAAGATTAATTAAGGGTATACGGTTTGGGCAATACTTAGTTTTTTCTCGTTCCCAACAAAATCTCTGCATACGGGGGTTTGGTACACATTGAGGTACTGCCAGTGTTACGGTGAAATAGACTATTGCATCTTGCCGGTTCGCAGCCGATGTTGTGATCTTAGTAAAGGCCGTAGGACTTGGGGTTTGGCATATAGTTATGAATATCAATAATAATAGTCCAAAGCCAAATAAAAAGGCAGAGGAATCCAAAGCTATAAAAAAGCAGCGGATAGAAATCCAAAGTCATAATAAAGCTCTTACATCTTGGCGGCTCATAAACCGTTGACTGTAAAAGAATAAAGGACTAAGGACCAAAGTATTATTAAAGTGCTTATGATTATGCAAAAATGCCAAGCTTCGACTCCGGGGGTTTCCCTAATAAAAAGCTTCCGTTTCGGGTATCAAACATGGTATGTCTCGGTCGTAAATAAAAAGGGGGCCTCCACAAATCGTGTTAAATCAGAGACCTTCATGTGGACCCTATTTCTGTATGCAGGGGTTTTCGAGGGAAAGTTTGGAAACTACTTAGCGTTCAAATTTTGTGCTCTTATCGGACTAACAAATATCGAAACGAGAAAATATGAAGCAATTCATTTCTCACAAATTAAAATCTTTAGATACAACTAAGGACCTGGGGACAAGAGGTAATACACAAGTAACTTTTGTGGGCAGTGTTAGCATCTAACTTCTGATAAACAATGATTTCGATTTTACGCTTAGTTTGGGAGCTTGTGAAAAATCAAGGATGACGATTTTTATCCGTATGGTCTCTTCTCTGTGAGAAGTGTTTCTACTCGTTGACCCTGAAAATTATCAACAGATATGAATTGATAATGAAAGTCAAAGCAAACCGTCACTTATATAAAAATGAAAAAGTACAAAAATAGTAGTTGTAGTTATTATTCATGAAAATCGGAAAACGGAGCTTTTTTGAGAATAAATGATTTTACTATCTCTTTTGAACATCATTGCTACTTTACAACGTCAGTAAAGAGAGGTTTTGAAATTATTTATCTCTTAAGCGTGAGGTGATGACATTGCGTGAGGGCACGGCAATACCTTAGTCTGGGGGATTTTGATGAGTGCTTATTCACTCATCCTTTTTAGGCCTTATTTCAGACCAAAAATACCAAATGCTAACCAAAAATGCCAAGAGAATGCATGTTTTTGTATTTGTGTATGTGCAGGTACGAATATGAGAAAAATGAACAAAAACAAAGGAAAACCGACAAAAACGAGCACGAGATTGGAAAGTGTCAAAAGCCGAGGCCGGGGAAGTCAAATGGTCAAAGTCTAAGCTCAAGATGACAAAATCAATCTCAAAGATTCATCATGTTACAAGTTTAGTCCCTGATGAAAGTTTGAAGAAATTACAACATTAGTCCCTCAACTTTCAGAGTTTGGCATTAATGGTCCCTCAAAGATAATAAAAGGAAAAGTCAACAAGTGGTCCTCCATGAATCTTAGAATGGCAATAAATACCCTTGGATTACACTTTTGGTAAATTACAGATTTGGTCCCTGATTTTTAGATTATTACACTTTTGGTCCTTGAATAATTTACTAATCCTAAACTACACTACACATCCGAATCCAAAAGTTATTTTAGTCCAAAATTAAGCCATTCCCACTTACACCCCAAGCCCATAAGAAACCAAAGCCCAATCCAACCCTAAACCCCAACCCGGCCTGCTATGTTTACCTTGGTCAACTCACCCAAAACCCGATCAACACCCGAATACTAAATAAAAACATCCCCAAAAATTATCCCGCCCCCCAATTCCCCCACAACCCAGATTTTCACTGTGCAAAGAACCCTAAAATTACCAATCACCCAATTACCCCACGTAAATCATTATTACCCACTCATTGGGGTTTCTAGAACATGTCAGGCATGTCAGGGGAATGTCAGAAGTGAGCAGGGACGCGTGGACCAATGAGATAACATCACGAGGATCGGTCACATCACATCAATCAATCCAAGGGAGCAAATTGATTGGAAGCATCTAGAGCGTGATCAACGGCTGCAAAGGGACTCAAAGAAGCACAAATGACGCGGATAGGTGACCTGGCAACACCCAAGCTCTCCTCATCTCAGGCTATAAATACCCCCCTCTATTCAGTGTTTAGTGTGTAGGTTTTTAGTAATTGTTAGTTTTCTGTTTCAAAGCTTTATTGTAATTTCCATTTCAAAAGTCTTGTACTGAATTTCTGAATTTAAATATAATTTCCATTTCATCTCAGCTTATTGTCTCTTTAATTTTATTATTATTGCTTATTATTACTGTTTTTTTTAGTCTTGAATTAATATTAGTCAAGCTACTTTTCAATTCAGTTTTTGTTTATACAAAAAAAATAAAAAAATATAATAATAATAAAAAAAAAAAAAAAACATTTCAATTTAGTTTCTAAATCTGAATTTAGTTTCAATTAACTTGTTTCTTTTAAACAAACTTGTTGGAACCATAGTTTTAATATTTTATCAAGTCTCGGTCATTTGTAATAATAGGTTGCTTAAGTTATTATTTGTTTACATTTATGTTATTGTTTCTAGTTTACTAGGCTTAAGTCATATGATCCATGGGCCCTAAAAGCCCACGAAATGATGAGTGGAAGGAGAGGGTGTGTTGCCCTAGCTCCTTCCCTATAAATAGTAAGCTTAGGCCTCTTGTAAACTTGGTTGGTTATTTGAAAACATTAAGGAAACTCTTGCATTTCATTTTCTCAAATTTCTCATAATCATCCCACTCTCATTCTCATCTCATTTCTTTATCAATCATACTTGTGTTTACAAAATGGTGACCTAACAAGTGGTATCATTCGCTAGAGGAAGGTGTAGTTCTTGTTTTCATTGATTTTTTCTCTCAAATTCGTTTTTTTTTTTAATACCGAATTTTTTTGTGAAATTTTAAACTTTTGCTTTGTTTCTTGGTTTTTCTCACATCTTTGCTTACAAACTTGTGTTTAAAATCAAAACAAACCATAAAGTTCCAAACTTTTACAACAAAATTCGATTTCTTCTTACTTGTACCTTTATCGAAATCTTTTCAAGTTTAAAATTTTTCATACAGTTTTCTACTTTACTTAAGATTTACACATTTTATACACAAAAGTACAAGTATCTTGAAAGAAAAACGAATTTAAGGATTGCTTTCTTTGCAAAACAAAACCTACATATTATCGAGATCTTCATAAAGTGCACTCCCTCGTCTTCGTTTGTGTGAACTCGGTATTTTCTTTCTTGTATAAGAAAGTTAAGTACTTCGACTATTGTAAAAGTTTTCGAAATTGTATAATTTCGAAAACTAAGTTTCGAAATTTTCGAACATTATCGAGAAAATTTCTTGGTTATCGAAATCTTATTTTTCGATAAACCTTATTAAGTATCGAAATCTAATTTTTTCGATAAACCTGCTTCATATTGCAATCTTATTTTTTCTCGATAAACTGCCAAGTTCTCGATAAACTGCCAAGTTCTCGATAAACTGCCAAGTTCTCGATAATCTACCAACTTTTCGAAAACTTATTTTCGAAATCTCATTTGAAGTTGGGCTAAGTTTCTCGATAATTGGTTAATTCTACACTTTCCACAAGATCCATTTCTACACAAGTGTTCGAAGATGTCTCAGCCACCGAATCACTACTTTCCTCATGTTCAACAACAACCTCAGCAGTATCAACAACATCATTACCTTCCGCACACAATGAATCAACAACCTCCTAAATACAATCCACAACAACAATACCTTATGACGCAACAACAGCTCATTCCTCAACAACTACCATATCAAGTGCCACAACAAACCACTCAGTTTTCCTCCAAACAACCTCACTGGTTTGACAGAATGTGTGAAGTTATTACAACTCAACAATCCCGACATGAGGCAGGATCACTTGAAACACCTCCAATGCTTACACCTGGTAATTATGTGCAATGGTCAAGTCGATTCCTACGATTTCTTGAACTCAAGAAACCTCATGGGCCATTCTTGAAACAAGTGATACTTGAAGGACCATTTGAGTGGCCAACACGATTTGAAGCTGGTGATCCAAATGCAGATCCTCCACGTCCTCCTGGTGATAGACCCCTTCCAGAAACTGCACTCACTGAAGAACAGAAACTACATCGTGAAGCTGATCAGTATGCAATGGCTTATATACTTCAAGGTATACCCAATCCGATCTATCGCAGTGTCGATGCTCAGAAAACGGCCAAAGCAATGTGGGAACACGTTCATCTCCTCATGGAAGGCACTCAATTGAACAAAGATGACATGGAATCCAAGCTTTACATGGAATACACTGACATCACAATTGAACCTGGAGAGTCACTTGAATCTTACTATCATCGTTTCACAAATGTGGTTAATGATCTGGAACGTCACAAAATCACTGTACCAAGGATCGCTGTGAACTCCAAATTTGTGGGTAGTCTTGGCCCTGATTGGCATAAATATGTGACATTTGTTCGTCAAACGAAGAATCTTCATGATGCTCCATATGGGTTGTTGTATGATTTTCTGAAACACCATGAACCTGAAGTGGAAAAAGATCGAGCTCTACGAGGAGGATACACACCAACAACAACACCAAATTCATTGGCTCTCGTAGCTCAATCTCCCTATGCTCCACCACCAATGTCTAATCATGCATATGTTCAAGAGCAGAACTACTTCAGTTATCCACAATCTTCCACCTCGAACCAAATGGTCCCTTATGATTCATCTCCACAAGATTCTTCTACTCTACTTGTTTCATCAAACAACAATGATGCTGTGTACTACTCCAACTCCAATGATGATGACGATGATGACTTTACTACGTTGAATCAGGGACTTGCTCTTATTGCTCGTGCATTCAGCAAATTCTCCAACAAAACAAACAACCGTCAACGTTCATCTTCAAACACAAGAAATCAAGCTGTTGTTAATGATGGAAGAGTGGAAATTCAGAATCGTAGCTATGGTCGATCTGGTTCAGGAAGCTCTTCTGGAAACTATGGGAATGGTCAGAGGTTTAGTAACAATACCGGGTTCAGAAACAACTCAGCATCTCCTCAACAAAGGTCTGACTCAGTTGCTACAAGGAACTCCAGCTCAGGGAATGCAGTTTGGTGTTACAATTGCAATGAACAAGGTCATATAGCTACAGCATGTCCCAAACCGAGAACTCGGGGTAGTAAGTTTCACAAGCAGGCATTACTCATGGCTCTTCAAGATGAAAAGGATGGACATTTCCCTGAACAAGACAACAACTTCATGGCAAATGTACACAATGATGATGACATGGAAGATCTGGAAGCTAATGCAACTGTGATGCTTATGGCCAACATGCAGGAATTTAAGCTCAATGATTCAGGTCCAGTGTATGACACTGACGGCTTGTCTCAGGTACATGACCTTAATGCATGCTTTATTAATGAAATAGTCTCACCTTCTGCTTCTGAATCAGATACGGCGCAAGTTGTTCCATCTATATCATCTTCATCCTCTCAAAAAGATGAACAAATAAGCATAGTTGTCATATTTGATGATGACACAGTTGTTTCATTTGATGATCCAATTGAGAATGATGAACATGATAATTTAGAACAACATGAACCATCATTTGATCCAGACCCTGACCTCATATTGTTATCTAAACAACTGGATGCTCAACAATTGCAAATACTCAAATGCAACGAGAAAAACAAAGTTTTAAAAGAACAAAATGCATCATTTGCAAGAGACATTGAGTGTTATAAAATTCAGCTTTCAAATCAAGATGAAAAGATTAAACACACTAAAAGTTTTGAAAAAGCTTTTCAAGATTCTTACAACAAAGAACAAGATCTTCAACGCAAAATACAAGATTTAATTGAGTCACACGGAAAGTTGATTTCGAAACTTGAAAGTGAGAAGGGTGAATTGAAAAAACAGGTTGAATGTCTTCAAACTGAACTTTCAAAAACAGAAACAAAGTTGTCAAGTTGTCAAAAAGATTTTCATGAACATAAAATACGGAAAAGGAAGTACATAGACAACTTACTCGGTGATATTGTTGATCTTGAAAAACAACTCAAAGAATTTCGTCACATTGTTTACAAACACGGGAACTCTGTCACAACAATTCAGAAATTTACTTTAAAACCGAAACCCAATTGCGGTTATGCACTTGGTGATTACAATTCAATGTTTCTACACATGGCATTCAAAGAAATTCCAAAAATTTACAGTATGGATTATTTTCTTGATAATACGGTTGTGCGTGCTGTTGTTTTTGATACTGAGGAAGAAGAAGAACTTGAAGATGAGAGTCGATCTAAAATGAGTCAAGTTCAATATTGGACACCATATGACTATTCAAAAGCTCCTCCACTTTCAAAATCTTTTGTCACTCAAAAGGAATTACCTGAAAAATCATGGTTTATCGAAGAGTCATATGTTTCATCTCACAATGCGGCTCCTGTCCCACCTGTAGCACAAATAAATGGTCCTTTACCATCATACGGTGAACTTACACGTTTACCAAAATGTCGTGTCTTAAATTATTTTAAAACCTTTATGGAAGACATTGATATTTTGGAGGAAACAATTGAACGCAATTCAGAAATAAAAATTGAAACTTTTCAATCCGCTTACGAGCGAGAAAAGAGAGATATTTTTAAAAAACAAATGAAACCAATTGTTCAACACCTTCGTCTATGTGCTACACGTTGGGATCAGGAACTTCAAAAGGAGGTCAAAAATATGATAAACATTTTTGATACTGCTGAAAATGAGATTTTGGTCCAAAAGCTACAAACTAAAGTTTTCAAAAATGATGCCGATCGACTCTTGGAACAAGTTCTCTGTGCTGATATTTTGTCTGTTATCATGAATGATCTTTATAATTCTGGTACTTCTATGCTTAAGCATGATCATTGTGTTGATAATATCTTGTTGAATGAGGAAATTGAGACACTTAAACTGGAAAATGAAAAGTTGAGAATTAAAAATGATGATGTGACAAAACAATTTTCAAAAGAAATTTGTCAACTCAATCACAGGCTTGAATGGTGTCAAGCTAAAAGTCTTGAAAGGGAATTGAAGTTTCAAAGCCAAAATGTTTCAAACTCTTGTCAGATTTGCAAAAACAACGAGTCTTTAAAAGGTCGATGTTTCAAATACGAGAAAGAAATTGCGGATTTAAAAATTGAAAACGCCGAATGGCAACAAAACCGCGACGACATCAAATATTGCAATGGTTTACTTGAGTCTGAAATTCAGGACAAAAATCACATCATCATTGATTTGAAAGAGAAAGTTAAGCTACTTAAAAAAGGAAAAATGGTTGACACCACGGTGATAGCACCAGGAATGTATCAAATAAACAAAACTGATAAAGGAAAAGTTGTTCAAAACACTAATGTTGATACCTCCACTTCTACAGGACTAGTCTCCACTTCTAGCGTTAGCAGACCCAAGCGAAAAAGTAAAAAGAAGAATAGGATCTTGCAACGTAAGAGAGGACACCTAGAAGCTCAGGAAGTAGAAGACCAACTTAGGACTTTGAATAAAACTCATGTTGCATCCGATTTAGATTCTAATCTGGCAAATTGTAATCAAAATCTAAATGTAACGAATGATGAACCTTTGAATGTTTTGAATATTAATGCATCTTGTGTATTTTGTCATAAAAGCGTATCATCTGGTGATCATACAAAATGTTTAGCTAATTCTCTTCTCAATCGTCATAAGAAACGTAGGACACGCATTCCTTTTAGGCCCACTAATGCCTCTAAGTCTAACTTAGGAAAGCCGTCTTCTACGGTTTCTAATGATGTCCCAGTTACCCCCATAGGTGCCAAGAACAAATCTAGGACTGAGCCAACTACTAGTGCATTTAACATTAAGAAAGCAAAAACTAGTTGGAACTGGCAACGTTGGTTACAATACAAACCAGATTTTAAATGGATTCCTAAATTGTTAATTACATGTGTTACTAACCAACAGGAACCCGCATTGTCTTTGGGTTCCACCCTTACTTCTGTTCCACCCGTGTCTTCTTCTGGTGATGCAGGTGGTACAGATTGTTCTCTGGATTGTTGATAGCGGATGCACCCGACATATGACAGGCAATCTCAAACTGCTACACAACTTTGTCTCAAAGTTTATAGGAACTGTCAGATTCGGGAATGATCATTACGCTCTTATAATGGGATATGGTGACTACATCAGCGGTAACATTGAAATTAGTCGTGTTTACTATGTGGAAGGCCTTGGACACAACCTGTTCTCTGTTGGTCAATTCTGTGATGGGGATCTAGAAGTTGCATTTCGTGAGAAAACTTGCTTTGTTCGCGACCTACAAGGAAACGATCTAATGTCTGGCTCACGCGGCTCCAATCTTTATACAATATCAATGTCAGATATGATTGCAACATCTCCGATATGTCTTCTCTCCAAAGCAGAGTCAACTAAATCTTGGTTATGGCACAAACGTCTTTCTCACTTGAATTTCAGAACCATGACTGACCTTGCTCGTTATAAACTTGTCGATGGATTTCCAAGATTCCGTTTCACCAAAGATCACTTATGTCCAGCCTGTGAACAAGGAAAAAGTACTCGTGCTCATTTTCCGTCTAAACCTGAGCAAAGTACGAATCATGTTTTACAACTGCTTCATATGGATTTGTGTGGACCGATGCGTGTTCAAAGTATCAACGGTAAACGGTACATACTCGTAATTGTGGATGACTTCTCCAGATGGACTTGGGTTTATTTTCTACGAAGTAAAGATCAAGCTCCTTCGATGATCATCACCTTTCTCACCAAAATTCAAGTTCAGCTTCGAAACACAGTACGAATCGTCAGAACTGACAATGGCACTGAATTCAAGAATCAGACACTTCGGTCTTACTATGAGAAAGTGGGAATTGAACATCAAACGTCTATACCTAGAAGCCCAGAACAGAATGGTGTGGTTGAAAGACGCAACAGGACGTTAGTGGAAGCTGCTAGAACTATGTTGATTAATGCTCAATTACCAGATTACTTATGGGCAGAAGCTGTTTCAACCGCATGTTATACTCAAAACCGTTGCATGATCACAAAACGTCATCGCAAAACACCATATCAAATTGTTCACAAAAGAAAACCGAACATCGATTACTTTCATGTATTTGGAGCACTTTGCTATCCGAAAAATGATCGTGATGATTTAGGAAAACTCAAAGCTAAGGCTGACATCGGAGTGTTCGTTGGATATTGTGAAAATTCCAAAGGTTTTCGGATATGGAATCGTCGTACAAAAGAAATTCAAGAAACCATTCACGCTAATTTCGATGAACTCACCCAAATGGCTTCTGAGCAACACAGCTTAGGACCCGAATTTAACCGTCTTGACTCTCCGGCATCTTCAGCTGAACCTTTACCACTTAACCGCAAAGAATTAGAAACCTTGTTTGCTCCACTATTTGATGACACGATTGAATATCCTCCTACTGAGGTCTCACCAAATTCCGCTGCTCAACCTGAACACATTCCAGTACCAGACTCACCTCAACAAACTTCTACAAGTGTTGAGAGAGACGGTCCTTCAATTGAATCACCATCTACAGCAGAACAAACTGGTTCTACTCCCTGCCATCCAGCTGAAGATCCAACACCACAATCAGTTCCACAACCCGCAGAGCATGATCCTGATGCGTTCATTAATCCGTTTGCACCAGCTACTACAGTTCCTGATATAGCTGAGTCATCAACACGCAACTTGGATCCTACCAACATGCGAGATACATATCAACTACACCCGTCAACACACAAATGGACTCGTGACCATCCACTAGTCCATATTATTGGCCATCCAGATGCACCTGTCATGACAAGACAACGACTTCACACCGATGGTGAAACTTGCATCTACGCACTCACAGTTTGTCATGAAGAACCCAAGAACATTAAAGATGCAATGACTTATGACAACTGGATTGAATCTATGCAAGAGGAATTTCAGCAATTCATAAGATTAGAAGTCTGGAAGAATAAACTTGATGCAGAAGGAACAGTCATCCGCAACAAATCACGTCTGGTAGCGAAAGGATACTCTCAACTTGAAGGTCTAGACTTTGCTGAATCCTTTGCTCCAGTGGCACGACATGAAGCTGTTCGGATCTTTCTGGCTTATGCTGCTCATAGGAATATGGTGGTTTACCAGATGGATGTGAAAACAGCATTTCTGAATGGAGAACTCCGTGAAGAAGTTTATGTCAGTCAACCTGAAGGCTTCGTTGATCCTGAGCGTCCTAATCATGTCTACCGACTCAAAAAGGCTCTCTACGGACTCAAGCAAGCCCCACGGGCGTGGTATGACAAACTGTCCACTTTCTTATTGGCCAATAAATTTTTTAAAGGATCGGTGGATCCCACACTATTTACAAAAACCTACGGGGAGGACTTACTTGTTGTTCAAATATATGTCGACGACATCATTTTTGCCTCAACAAAAAGAAGTTATTCTAATGAGTTTGCAAAATTAATGAAAGATAATTTTGAAATGTCCATGATGGGTGAACTTTCGTTCTTTTTAGGACTACAAGTTCATCAATCACCCCGTGGAATTTTTATAAATCAGTCCAAATATGCTCTTGAAATCTTAAAGAAACATGGAATGATAACTTGTGATACTTATAATACGCCAATGGGCTATACCACAAAACTAGATGCTGATTTACATGGGACTCCCGTTGACCCTACCAAATACCGAAGTATGATTGGGTCCCTCATGTATCTCACAGCTAGTAGACCTGATATAGTTTTTGCTGTCTACATGTGCTCTCGCTATCAGTCTAGACCAACGGAAAAACACCTCAGTGAGGTTAAGAGAATCCTTCGATACATAAAGGGAACCATTAACTTGGGGATCTGGTATCCGAAGGATTCTGGCTTTGAACTAATTGCTTTTTCAGATGCTGATCATGCAGGATGCTTAGACACACGCAAAAGTACATCTGGTGGATTACAGTTTCTTGGAGACAAACTTGTGTCATGGCAATCTAAGAAGCAGGACTGCACGTCTTTGTCATCTACAGAATCTGAATACGTAGCCATGTCGGCTTGTTGTGCTCAAGTCATCTGGATGAGATCACAACTTAAAGACTATGGCTACCTATTCAACAAGATTCCTATCTACTGTGATTCAAAGAGTGCGATTGCTATCTCCTGCAACACTGTGCATCATTGCAAATCCAAACACATCGATCTCCGTTATCATTTCATCAAAGAGCATGTGGAAAGGGGTACAGTTGAACTTTATTTCGTTGGAACTGAATACCAATTGGCGGACTTACTTACCAAATCCTTGGCACCATCCAGGTTTGCTAGTCTAGTTCACCAGATTGGTATGAGATGTTTGACACCAGAGGATCTAGAAAAGTTTTTAAAATACCACTGATTGTCAAACATCACTACTATCTCTGTATAATATTTGTCTTTCTTTCTTTACTATAAACTAATCAAAACCCAAAAAGATTTTTCACAATTTTATTTTCCTTAAAAAAAAATAAATAAATAAAAAAATAAAAAAAAAATAAAAAAAAAATGCAAGTATATCGCTTCCATTCAACACCTTGTTCTTACTTTACAAGTGTTGAGGGGGAGTCACGCGTAAATTTCTTTCACCAATTTTTTTAAATAGGTATACTTGCATATTTCTCATAAGCTTTCGGTTCGGTGTGTGTGCGGATGGTTTATTTCAATACACCTTGTCTCATATGGTTTAAATCTTCATTAGTTACCTTAACGAATGCACATCTCAGTATCTTTAGACTTGCTTGGAACCTTAGAGTTCCAGTTTAAGTACTTAATAGCTAAGGGACCAAAAGTGTCAATGTTTTTAAGGTTCAAATACTTTGGTACACTTGTTTTGTTTGGTTTAAAGTCCAAGGACTATAAGTGACAAAAATTCAAAGTATCATAAGTAAATAAACAAACAAACCGTACAAACCATTCCACCACTATTTCAAAGTTTAAAACCTCCAAAAACCCTTTCTTAAAACCCACGGCTCACATTCAATCTTGCATACCCCGACTTTGATCTTTCAAATTGTAAGTTCCTATGGATTCACTAGGGTATTTTATACATAGGATCTTGATTAATTGGTTTTTCAATGGTTAGATCTTAAGTTATCATGAATTCGAAAACTAGGGTTAGGATTTCGAAATCATGTGTAATCTGTGGTATGAGTTAATTCTTGATGGGGATTTGTCACTAAGCTTGTTTTTATCATTCGGTGTCTTATTTCATCAAGAAAAAAACTTTCTTTTCGATTTCTTAAGAATGGGTCGAAATGGGTGTAAGAGATTCTGTGGTTTTTGAGTTGTGGTTATTGGTGGGATTTGCTTATTAGGTCCCTTATGTGCCTTATCAATCTTGCTTGGATGTCTCTCACTACTCCTACATGTTTCTCGATAAAACGTGAATGCCTCGTTTGGAAAATTATCGAGATACTCTTGTCTCGTGTATTAATATATCTGTAACATGCAAATTTTTGTGGAAACATGATTTGTGAAGTCTACAAAGGAGTAATCTCATGTGAATTCGATTATATTCTTGTATAAGAATATTTTCGAGAAAACTGAGTTCTATCGAAATCTTTTGAAACTTATCGAGAAACTCAAGTTCTCGATAAAATTTAGTTTCTCGATATTCTGAGGAAATTTTCGAGAAATCACTTTCTCGATAAATTTCTTCATTTATCGAAATCTTTTCTAGGAACTCCATTTTTTCGAAATCTTAAATTTCTCGATATTGTTTTTCGATAAAGTTTTTTCGGTAATGATTTTTCTCGATAAAATTTCTTGATAATAATTTCTCGATAAATGTTAAGGTTTTCTCGATAAAGTTTCTCGATAAGGACACTTTCTCAGTAATATTTCACCATTTTCTCGATAAGTTGTTCTCGATAAAATCAATGCTTTTTCGAAATATAAGTTATTTCGATAAATGGACCATGATGCATTATTTTTCGAAATCTTATATAATTGGTGTAATTCATTAGTGTGATGTAATGTGATATTGTTGTGAATTGTGCTTGTCTTGTTGTGTTTATTTACCACATGCATTATCTGACTCATAACTAAATGACGCATTTGTGCTTAATTGTTTCAAGTAGATATCTACATCCAATATCTAAACTGTGCTAACTCCTAACACATTTAGATGTTTGATTTATGGTGATACTTTTCAGAAAAACATGGCTGAACACACTGAGAACGTCGCAGAACAACCTCTTCCATTACTCACCTTGGATGACATCACTCCCGAGAACTACAATGTCACAATTGGCAACAACAATCCCAGAGTCGATTTCAATAAGTTGAATATCACAGAGAAATCATGCAAGATTGTGAAAGATATCCTACTGGCACATCCATGCAAACCACTTCTCACCTGCTCTACTTCAGTTCCACTGTTCTATCTTCATCAGTTCTGGCTTACTGCTCAGACCAACTTGGATAATGAGTCTTTCACTGTAACCTTAGACAGCCAAGATTACTCTGTAGATCATGACGTTCTTCGAACAGCTCTTCTCATGCCACAAACTGACAACGAATTTGCTCCGATACTACCTGACCTGGAACTTCTTGACTTCTTCATTGAATTAGGATATGAGGTTGATGATGATGAACCTCTAATCAAGCTTTCCAAATTCAATGTCAAGTATATACCTCAGCCTTGGAGAACATTCTGTTTGTTGGTTGTTAGATCTATATCTGGAAGGAAAAGTGGTCATGAACATCCAAGGCTCGAACACCTGCAAACATTCTGGGGAATGGTGACTCTGACACCAATTGACTTTGCAGTTCCTATCATGAATGATATCATCTACAGTATTCAGACCGACCATGTGAAGACTATGATACCATTCACCAGATTCACCAAGCTTATCATTGAACATCTCTGCAAAAGTTCTCCAGAATTCATCAAGAGGATGGCTGATCCTAATGAGCCGAAGCACCTCTTCGAGGACGACTTCCCCACATTATTCATCAAATCAACCACTTCCGCTACCAAGAGCAAAGGTATGAGGATTCCCGAATACCTTCTGAATGACAACATTAAGAATAGGGCAAACTTCAAGTTGTATGATCTGGCTTACAAAGGGGAACTGGAAGAAGCAACTACAAAGACTCGTAGCAAAGGAAGTGTAAAGTCTGGGAGTACCACGAGCACCACTGGATCACCGCATACAAGATCTAAGTCTGCTTCAATGGCAAAACCCAAGACTACTACCACACCTAAACCTACATCCAAACCTAAACCTGCTACCAAACCAAAGAAGAAGGCAACTCCTGAGTACTTTATTCGGGATGAACCTACTCCTTCACCTTCTGACACCGAGTCTGAGTTCGATACAGAATCTGACGAAGAAGAACCAGACTATGAACTAAGATACAGAGCACCTGATGAAGGATTTCCAGCAATAGAGATTGCAGTACAACAAAGTCTGGAAACTTATGAAGAAGAGACAAGGAGAAGAAAAGGAGTCACTATCAATGAGCCAAATGATGATGAAGATGAACCAATCGTTGAACCATTAGTTGATAAACGCAAACTTAAGAGTATAGTTGTCGACACTAGAGATGAAGAAAAGCAGCTTAGGAAAGAACAGAGGAAAGCAAGCCTTGAAAGCCGACTTCTATCACACCCTCCAACACCACCACCTATTGATCAGTCAGAACATGTAGGGGCTACAAGCAGTATGGTTCCTCCAACAACATCAGAATCAGCTCCACAACCTGATGACAACGTTAAGGATTCAGACAAGACTGAAGATGTCCACATGACTGAGACTGCTACTTTAGAGGAGAATGTTGGCGGTCAAGAGAACTTAGCTACGGATCAGGAACATGAATATCTTATTACTCCAGAGTTTCTTGCACGAGAAGCAGAGGAAGCAGAGGAACGTCGTCAAAAGGAAAACGAAGAGAAGAACGCATTCGACACCAACATGTTTCTTAAGTCATCTTCTCAGCAGACTTCCTCTGCACAACCTCCACCTCCTCAAGACTCTCCGCCAAAGGATCCAACTCCTCCTGCTTCTTCTTCAGACTCTCACAACGAGTCTTCGTCCGAATCATCACCAGAGCACTCATCACCCACGCCATCTGAAACCGCATCTAAACAGCATTCGATCAATGAACCAAAACAACAAGTTGATCTTCAGGAGCAAGTGAACAAACTCACCGACATGGTTACCAAACTGACTAAACAAGTTGAGGAATTCCAGGATTCTACGCAGCTGATTGACAAGTTCTTGAAATCTGATTACGAAGGTTTTATCAGAACTGCAACACATTATTTTCTCACTGATAATCTGGTTGAGATGATTACTCCTGAAGTTGCAAACCTTCTCAAACCAATCAATGACAACTTGGATCACAGAATTAGAAGTGTTACGAAGAAAATGTTGTCTACTACACCCTTCACACTTCACACCGCAAAATCTTCTACTGTGGCGCCAACCGTCCAAGAATTGTCTCTCAATGACATGCTTGTCAAAATTTTCGACAACCTTGCCACCAAAACCACACAAACAGCTGAAGAAAAAGGCCTGTATGATGCTATGGTAGCTTATATGTCAAAAGAGTCATGCAAAGATGCTGCTGGATCCCGAAAGAGGACAAGAAAAGATGACGATTCTGACCCAAACTCCAAAGGCAAGAAACCTAAGTCTGGAACAGGTCCCTCATCCTCTCTACAACCACAGAAGGACTCCACTCCTCCTGGAACTCAACAACAACCCTCAGCTACTGGTGAAGGTCAAACCGAAGATGAAGAAATGTTCATGGAACAAACTGATGACTTCCAAGATCAACTTGACACCGATTACCGTGCTCCACCTACTCATGATTCTCATGCTGGTCCATCATCACCGTCCAAAGCCAAAGACAAAGATGCTACATCCAAGTCTAAGAAATCAAAGAAGAAAACACGTCATTCATGGCTCGACAATGATGACAATCCTCAGAATGATTGGCTTACAGAAATGGTCCAAGCTCAACCTCCTCTGGAAGAAGAAGAACCTCTTCCTGGTAACACTCTTCAGTTCACCCAGGTCATTATGAAGGATCTTCACATCAACAAACTCACAAAGGCGGAGCTTCGAAGAATCAATAGGGATGCACAAGAATTCCTCAAGAAAAGATCTGGAAACAAAGTCGAATACGAATATCACATGCAGAATATAGCTAGTGCAATGTCTGCCGACATTGACTGGTTAAATCCTGAAGTGAATATCGATCTAAGTTCCAAGAATCATGAAAAACCTTACTTCACCGACTGGACCAAACCATTACCATTGAAAGGATTTCCAGACAAACCCAAGATACCTTACAGCTTCTTCTTCAACAAAGATCTTCGTAACATCCAGCTCACTCAAGAGATATCCAAGAAGAAATATGCTTCCTCACTCACAATCTCAGTACCAGCCGCTAGATACGAAATTCCAGCCATTGAAGAAACCACCCGTATTTTCAGCAACTCCATCGTAGCTTACGACAGAGATGCTCTACACGGAATTCAACATTGGTCTGATCGTCGTCGTCTCGGTTATACAAGCAGATTAGGAGAAACATCATTGGAAAATGTGAAGCAGAAATCAAAGATCATCGCTATCTTGGAGATTCAGCAGTCGAAACGGTTTAACTACTTATTCATGCGTGAAATTGTTGTTAAACGACAAGATGAAAAGAAGTACAAGTTCTCCGAAGCAGACTTTCCCAACCTTTATCTCAATGACATAGAAGATATGTATCTTGAAAAGGTTCAGAGTAGAATGCGCGGATTCGATAGAGACGTTCAGTACAACTTCATGGCATCGCTACTTCTTTACATCCGACGACTGATTGTTCAAGAAAGAGTGGAAGATCTTCAGCTTGGAGTGGAAAGTTACCAACAAAAGATCAATTTGACAAAGCCACAATTCTACTTTGATGGTATCTATGACACACCACATTTTACTCTCATCCAAGAACCATTTGGCTTCACCTACATAAACAGCAAAAAGCTACAAAGCTTCATGAGGTTCGATGAGGTACATAAATTCTGTGATGTTACACTCAAGTTTGTTCGTGATGGGCTTGTCAAAAGGTTGAATGATGATCGACGTAAGATAGCTAAGGGGGAACAACCTAGATGGAAATCCAGCTCCAGAAGACAAGTTCGTAACTTTGTCTTAAAGATTGAAGAACGGTTATTTCGACGGGAACAGATCAGACGACTGGAAAGCTACATCGGTGCCAGACCATCGTTTCCTGTCAGAAACTTCGAAAGACCTGAACCTCAGTTCACTAACTTCAATGCTCCACTTCCAGACGAAGAATAACTTGGTACATTTGATCATATTTTTTTTTCAATATCAATTGTTTCATTGATTGAATCATTTTTTTTATTATGGTTTGTGCACACATAACAGTGTACAACCCGTGCTTGTAATTAAAGGACCCTGAGGTACGCTTCAGTGCCTCAATCCTAAACATAAGGAGCGAAGGCTTCTTACTTTTGAGTAGAATTAATCAAACATTTATGATTTTTTCATAATTCTGCTCAAAAGGACAAGTATTTCACCTCAATAAGACCTAATCACTTGTTGAGGGGGAGCACTTGTCAAAACAAAATACTTTGCTCAAAATCAAAAGTTCTTGATGTATCTCCCCATAAGACTCAAAAGGCATATTTTAATCTAAAAATTTGTCAAAAACACCATCTTATATGCTATTTTTGAGGGGGAGAAAATGTAAAGGTGATTAAAACATACGAAGTCAAAGCGTTAAGTTGTATCATGTGCGAGCTAGACTCAGTATTAACCCAGGAATTGACGAGATAATACAAGTTAGTAACATCGAAAGGACTTATCCTCGACGGGTAATAACATCAAGTTAGTTACTAGAGCTAGTTGTCACCTAAAAGCTGACAATGCATCTCTTTAACTAACCACGTAAGCGTGTCTCGAAAAGGATATGTCTTAGTAGAAAAGTACCGTCTCGAGAAACTTTCTGTGGACTTGACCAGGCCGGGTAATAACTTCAAGCTAGTCTAACTAGTGATGTAAGCGTGTCTCGAATCGGTCCTGTTCACAGAAAGTGGATCAATTCAAAAGTGTTTGCTCCTCCCGCATGTGCAAATTTATTAAATACTTATGAGCACATGTGCAGGGGGAGCCCTTCAAAAGTGTACGCAAAACTCTCAAAGTGTTAACCAAAATATTTGATTATCACAAACACTTTGAGAGATTTTCAATCAAAGGTTTCTTGGCTACTGCCGGAGTTATAAGGTGATTAAGATAGGAATATCCGTCCTATGATCCGCCAGAGCCGGAGGGATCTACCCAAGGACATCTCCCATAGTTAGAATTAGAAGTCCTTAGGTATGATACGAAAAAAGGAGAAATGAATGAAAGGGAAAGAAGGAGTTGAAGAATTAAAAAGAAAAGTAAAGTAAAGGGTGAAAAGAAATAGCCCTCCAGATGATTCAACCTTAGGGCAGACACCGGGTTCAATACATATGCTACTGGTTGTTGCAAAAGACAACACCGGTATTGAAGACAAAGTCGTCATGGACCCAGTGACGCAATGCACTAAACCTTCTTAACCACTCAAGTTCTCTTAAAAGGACTTGTTTCATTCTCACAGGGGAACCCGCGTAACCTATCGACCTATCTCTTAGAGACGGTTGATATTGAAGAAGGACATCCCCAGTCTCCGCATAGGAAACCTAGGTGTGCACTTATAGAGTCTAGAGCCTTGAGATACATCAAAGATCTCTTAGGAACACTTAGTATTTCTACAACTGGTGTTCTACATCAATGGGCATCAGTTGTAAACTATCGAGTCCTTCGCAGATCTTAGCAATCTGCCTAGAACGTTTATGAGAGGATTACGTAAGTACTTCTCAATGATTGAACGGAAATCCTGCCAGGGTCAACATCAAACAGCCCTGACAGCAGGTCACTTCGGTAACCCCACAAGGGTTACGCTTAGTGTTTGCGGTGGTTCCATTACGGTCTACAGTCGTGGAGTGATCCCCAGCGACTCACCCAGTCATTGAGCTACCTAGTAGGTCTCGTAAGCTCCTTCGGGAGTATCTGATATGGGAACGGCCTGGATAAGGATTAGAAGGAGTCTTCACAATATGCTGTTGATGAGCTCTAATTCCTTATCCGTAAGTACCGGTGATTTATTGCTAACTGTCTACTCGCAGGTACCTCACTTCCATGATGACGGATTCCACATGCTCATACATGCATCTTGCAATCATCAAAAGCTCCCTCAAAGATCAAAGCAACACAAAGTTCAAAGTAAGATTCTACACCAAAAAGAAGAATCTACAAAGTTTAAAGACCAAAGATCTTATGTGAAAGAAAGGGACTACGTGCATGTATAAGTCAGAACTCAAAGATGTATGAGCATGTTGGGATGGCGGACAACCACCACAGACGCAGGAGTGACAAATGGCAGATTACTTCATAACATTATCACTACAACATCATCAAAGAACAAAGACAAAGAGCAGAGTATACCCATCATTATTCTTATCATTTCTGAAGACGTCTAAAGCTATGAAAGTCTAAGATTAAGATGAAGACGTCAAGCAACCACGATGACCGACCCTTAGGGGGAGATTGTTGGAACCATAGTTTTAATATTTTATCAAGTCTCGGTCATTTGTAATAATAGGTTGCTTAAGTTATTATTTGTTTACATTTATGTTATTGTTTCTAGTTTACTAGGCTTAAGTCATATGATCCATGGGCCCTAAAAGCCCACGAAATGATGAGTGGAAGGAGAGGGTGTGTTGCCCTAGCTCCTTCCCTATAAATAGTAAGCTTAGGCCTCTTGTAAACTTGGTTGGTTATTTGAAAACATTAAGGAAACTCTTGCATTTCATTTTCTCAAATTTCTCATAATCATCCCACTCTCATTCTCATCTCATTTCTTTATCAATCATACTTGTGTTTACAAAATGGTGACCTAACAAAACTTAAAACCATTACTGCTTTAATAGTTTCTCTTAAAAATTCTCAAAACCTCAAAGAGTCAACTGTTGGTCAAACAAGTGCTTATTGCAAATAAGCTAAGCTTATTAGGAGTTAAAGGCAGCCAATAAGGAGCCCATTGGCCTGTCAAAAGACAGGCAAGCAAAGTGAAACCCCCTCTGTTTGAGCTGAGGGGGTATTGGTTTTGTAAGTCCCATCCATTTTAAATTTCTGTCTTATCTTATAGTAGTAGTAGATTAGATCTGAGTTTGTTTGATTAGTATTGTTAATTACTCTTATTTTGTCCTTTATATTGCTTAAATATTTGTGGTTTTGTCATATGTGATTGGTGTTAGTTTGTGTACTGTTCCATCTGTCATTGATTGGATCTAAGTTGTGTGTTCTGCTTAAGTATAGCATCTGAGATCTGAGTTTGGTATTGTTATTGCTGGGATTTGCTGGTGTTCTGAGTTTTGGTTTATATATTAGAGTTAGGTTTGGATTAACATTTGTTGGATCTGTGGTGGTATTAGAGTTGTGACAGTCAACACAGTTAAGGGGTGTTTGGATAGATCTAGTTTGATAGTAGTAAGTTTATCTCAGTGGTTAACTTTAGTTTAAACATGTCACTTAGGTTCATATAAAAGTAGTAGTAGCATAATATCTATAGTTTATTAGTTAAAAAAGTCAAAGTGCTTATTAATCTAAAAACAGTTAAGTGATAAAAGGATTTAGGATTGAGTAGCTTATAAAATAGTAGTAAACTAGTAGCTGTAACCTTTAGAAATAGTTAAATAGCTTAATATAATCTTAGTAGTTGGTAAATCAGATTCAAAACTCAATTTGGTCAAATATTGTGTTCATCTTAAAAGTCAAAAAGTTTTTGGTAAGTCTGTTTTGGTCAGGATTTCATAGGCTTGTACAGCCCTCAAATTTGGTTCAAAATACTTTTGGTAAGCTGTTTTGTGGAAGTTTGGTAGTAGGTTATAAAGTATCAAAAAGAATTTTGAGGTTTGGAGCCCTCTAGCTTATCTGAAAAGCTCACTTAAGTTGGCTGTTTAGCTTATGTATTGCCCTGCACAACAGTTCATGCCCTCTTCTCTTGGGTACTTTTTAGACTAGTAGCTTTGACCTAGGTTCCATTATCAAGGTGGTTTTGTGATCTCTGGTAGCTAGACAGTAGTTAGAATCCATTAGTTTCATCTTATCAGCGTATTCTCTCAGCTTATTCTGTCTATTAAGTTGGTGGTTTCACACTAGTTTCTGAATTCTCTAATAGGGCTGCTAATTGTTTGTATCCTTCATAAGTTTGATTTTATTGATCATCTGAGCTTATTAGTACCTTAAGTTGCTGTGTGCATTGGTTTTTGGATTCTGCTTATCAGTTTGAGCTTATTGCTTATTCCTCATAGCTTATTTGATCTATTGTTGCCATAACTTGTGCTTCTGAGCTTCATTTTGGTTCTAAACTGTTTCATTAAGCTTATTTGAGTTCAAAAAATCACTTGGTATAAGTTTCAGGTCAAATAGTCAAGATTTGCTTATAAATAAGCACTTTTCAATAAGCAGTTTTGGTCTAATCAGCACTTCCAGTGCTTATTTTCAGATTTTTACATTTTTCCTAGATTTAGAATAATATTTTAAATTTTCCCTGAAATTTTCATATTTTTCTGAGTTGATTTGCTATTTTTCTTATTTTATTTTCAATTTTAATCATTTTTAATTACTTTTTAATTACCAAAAATCCAAAAAAATCAGAAAAACCCCAGAAAAATCCAAAAATATATTAGAAAACTATTTTTAGTTATTTTAGAATTTTAGAAATTTATTTTGCATTTTTCTCAATTTATTTACATTTTCTCTTAATTTTTAATTACTTAAAATAGTTTTTAATTCATAATAAATACATAAAAAGTCAAAAAAATATTTTTCTTTTTCTCAAAATTTTCTTTTATCATTTTTAATTTTTGAAAATTATTTCCAAGTCCGTAGGAGTAGCGTAGCTTAAAAGTCGCGTTTTATTTTGTACGGTTACGTTTATTTTACGTTTTAATTTACGGTTTTCGATTCTACGTTACGTTTTTGGTTTGTTTAGTTGAATTACGTGCTTAATTGATTATTTGTGCCTCATTTAATATTTCATTAGTGTAATCTCATTCATATCACTTTTTACCACTTTTCACGACACGTTTTCCGAATCAGAAATTCGGAATTCCATTCACCCTTCACACGGAATACGACCTCGGGTTATCCGTATTTCTTTGCGGATCTCTTGAGCTTATATCTATACTATAATATTGATATTGTGTTTTTCAAACTCAATCACTCTCTCTAAAATACATCTTCATCTTTCTAAACCATCTAATATGTGTGAAATGATATAAACTTGGGTCCTAACACAAACAGTTTTGGCTTACTGCTAAAGTCAAAACTAGGAATGAGGAAAAATATGTTAGTGCTATAGTAGATGGTCAAAAGGTTCGTGTAACTGAATCTTCTATAAGGGAAACTCTTCTCTTAGATGATGAAACAAAGACCACGTGTCTTGCAAATTCTGCTATTTTTCAAGGTTTAAATGATTTAGGGTATAAGGGAAGACATACAAATTTAAAATTTCAAAAAGCTCTCCTCTGTCCTCAATACAAGTTTTTGGTTCACATTCTCCTTCATTGTTTGAGTCCTAAAACTTCTGGGTGGAATGAGTTTAGTGCTACTATTGCTTCTGCTATGGTATGCCTAAGCAAAGGACATCCATTTAATTTTTCAAATATGATTTTGGAGGGGATTGTTAAAAGTGTTAAAGAGTCTGGTTCTTATTTGCTTTATCCAAGATTTATCCAGCTCTTTATAGAAAACCAACTTACCAATTTCAGATCACATACTGCTACTTATGATGCTCCCAAATTGGTTTCCAAAACTTTTACTTTCTTGATTAAGCATGGAAAAGGTTTTTCAGGCACACATACAAATATTACACCTTCTGTGGTGCAACTTGTGCTAAATATTCAGGGTGAAGGATCAGGAAATCCCACTGATTCCCATCACACACCCAATTTTACTGCATCTGCTACATAACCCAAAATACACTATACCCATAGGAAAACCAAAAAGAACACTGATCTACCTCAGGATAGTGTTAGTATGGCTGTACCAGATGAGGTTGTCCTAGGTGATGGAGGGGACATGTTGGTAAGGGCTGTCACTACTGCTTCTAGCTTAGCAGCAGAGCAGGACAGTGATAACATCATTAAGACCCAAACCAAGGCAACATCTAGAGAAAAGGATTCTGCTGAATCTAATTCTCAGGATGGTAACCCTAGCCAAATGGAAAATATAGGGGGCTCAGATGATCAAACTAGGTTTGATACTGAGTTTATGTCCAAAGATTCACCTCTCGGACCAGGTCACACAGGTTGAAGTGATGAAGACAGGACAGAGAAAAATGAATTGACGGAAAATCTTGTACATGATGACAATGTCAATGATTCACCTCTCGGACCAGGTTACACAGGTCGAAGTGATGAGACTACCATGAAACTTATTCAGGAATTGACGGTTACTTGTACCAATTTGGAGTTGAAGTGTACTACATTGGAGGATAAAGTTCTTGGTCTTTCTACTGTTGTTGATGGTCAAGCCAAGCTCATCACCAAATTGCAAAAATAGATCAAGAACTTAAGGAAATCAAGATCTTCAACCTCCTTAAAAAGAATGAAGAAAGTGGGCACTTCTCAAGTTGTAAGTTCACCTGAACTCTCTGATCATTTGGAAGAGGATGCTTCCAAACAGGGGAGGAATGAAGAAATGGGTTCAGGGGAGGCAAATTTGAAGAAAGTTGATAGTGCTCAGGATATGGATGCTGGAATGGTTTCAGGGGAGGTTCCAGAGGTTGGAGATATGGAAGTGGAAAGTCCTCAGGATGTGGAAAATTTTGTGATTGCTGACAAATCAGGGAATGAGGTTGTAATGGAAAAGGTGATTGCTACTCAAGAAAATGTGGTGGAAAAACTTAAGACTTTGGAGCCTGAGCAACTAGTGAAGGCAACAGGGTTAATGGGTGAAGCTTAATGACTTTGAGTGATTCTGTGGCAAAAGAACTTGATAATGCTGCTATTACTAACAAAAATGATGACTCTGCTGCTGCTCAAGACTCTACTGCTAAGGATTTTGCTGATCCTCCTGCTAGTGGAAAGGTCAATTCTACTGATGCACAAGTCTCTGCTGTTGGGTCTAGTGACAATGCTGCTGCTGAGGCTATGGTTTTGTTAAGTAAGAAGACAACAGAGGTTCCATCTGAATCATCTTCAAAACATACACCACTACCAACTCAATCACTACCACAACAATCAACAACTACAATCACATCATCTACACCAAGAATACCTCAAAAAGGAGTTGTAATTAGAGAACATGCAGTTCAACAAAAGAAGATTGTTTCATCATCTTCTACTGATAAAGGGAAGGGCAAGCAAGTTGAAGATCCAAAGTTGATGTATAAGGGGATTGATTACTCTGAGATACCTTTTCATTGGTGGCCCGAGGAACTACAAGTTGAACATGATTCAGCTGTAGCAATGAAAGAACAAGAATTGCTTGATCAAGAAGAACAACAGTTGATTCAGGAGGAAAAGGAAAGGGTTGAAAAGGAAACTGCAGACTTAAAGAGGTATGAGGAGTCGGTTGATGAAAAGATAAGAATAGATGCTGATATAGAACTCTCCAAGATGATTAAGATTGAAGAAAAAGAAATTCCAACTTTTGATGTGCAATCTTGGATAAGAGAGTTCACAGCAAAGAAAAAGAAAGACGATGCTGCTGTTAGAAGAAAGAAAAAGATTCTCAGGGGTCCAACACCATTGCAACAAAGAAGAGAGCAAGAAAGATACCTGAAGAATATGAAGGGATGAAAATTAGTGCAGTTAAAACCTAAGTCCGATCAAGAGGTTTTTGACTTGTATCAACAAGCTAAGAAACAAACAGATACCTTCTATCCTATGGGTTGTGCTGAAGACTTGGAACATATTGCTCAAATGAATAAAAAGTTGGTACCTAATAAAGTTATTGAAGCAGAGCATGTACAAGAGGCAGATGTTGTTAAGCAGATTGATGATATTGCAATTAAGACAACTTCTTCTATTAAAAGTGGTAAAAGAAAAGGTGTTGTTCATAAATCCTTTGCAAAGAAGAAGAGAAAAACAGGAGAAGAAAGCAGCTCTAAGCCTGAAGGAGATGAGTTCAAGAATGATTATGATCATATTCCTTCTGAGCATTTAAAGCAATAGTTGAAGGTTCTCACTATGGTTGGTAAGATGGAGGAACCTGAAGTAGTTGATGCCACACCAATAGGAATCAAATATCCTATTATTAAAGTAACTACAGGATATGATACTAAAATTGGAGCATTTCATGATGTTGAGAGATCTGATGGAAAGACTCACATGTTTCTTAGATTTCAACAGATGCTATATTACTTTGATAGAGAGGATGTTGATGATCTGTGGACGTTATATAAGGAAAAGTTTGGAGCTAAGAAGTTTGATGGTAAAAAGTATGAAACAGAGAAAATTGATTACATTAAGATTATGGCTGATAATGTTCTCTGGAGAGCTCTGAAACTTATGTTTGAACCTTCAATGGATGATTCTGAATGGACAGAGATAGTAGGATATAAAGTAAGAAAATGGAGACTTTTTCAAGATTCTGGAATTCATGTCTTGGAAATTGGACCAATTACTTTGTATATGTTGGCTGAAAAGGATTATCTAGTGGTAAGATATTGAAATACTGTCAATCAGATGGTTAATGGTGCTGGATTACTCAACTTGCAGAAAGAATATGACACTGATGATCAAGCATTTAATTTGCTGTCAAAGTATAAGAAGATACTTGGTCAACAGACATCTCAAGATTTGAGTGTTTGGAAGCATCCTCCTGGTGTTTAAATGAGCTTTGAAGAAACTTAATGATTTAGAAATAAATATTAAGTTTAGGGGAGGATTGTTGGGTTTTGGATTCTGCTGCTGAGTGAAACTGCTGCTGTGATGAGAATGCTGCTAAGGTAAATGATTCTGCTGCTGGTGTCAAAGTGTTGCTATGGGAAAATGCTGCTAAAGGAATCTATTCCTAAAGTGATAAACATGTATTCGAAGTAGATAATTATAGAATAGATTGTGTGTATATTATATACGTCTAGAATATTCTTATCTTGCATAGAAAGTTATTGTAAACCTAGTAGGACTCCTTGGCCTATAAAAGGAGGATCCTAGGGTTAGATTGAGTACGTATTGTTTAGTTTTCGTTTACACTTCAAGGTTGTAAAACCCTAGCATTGTTGAGTGCTCGTATTAATAATATTGAAGTGTTGATAGTTAAAGTGTTCTTCTTAAGTTAAGCTTTTATATTCCGCATTCTAGCTTAAGTGTTTAATTCAAGTCAACTTCTATATAGGGTTTAGGGTTTAGGGTTTAGGCCCTAAACCCTAAACCCTAAACCTTAGATCGTTTGCTCAACTGGGATCAACAAAGAAGAAAATTCTGATGCCGTCAACCCGCTGCCCATAATAAAATCGGATTGCCTAGATCCAGATCTGACACCGACAAGAGTAAATTTTCCTTGGCCGTCATGAGTAATGGGGCCATGACGGCCTATGGATACGTCGTCATGTCCTTAGTGCAAAAACATTCTGGATCGTCATGGACTCTACCCTCTTCACCTCTTGTTTTCCTCTTGACGCCGTCATTAAGAATTTGGTGACGCCGTCATGTACTGTTCCCAGCAAGGAAAATTAAGATTTTACTGTTTTCTTCACTTTAATGCTCCAAAAACGTCCAAAATGCTTCCTTTTCCAGAATTCACTCCAAAAGTACCTAAAATCACAAAAGGAACGATTAGGGCAATATTTGATCAAATAAATTCAATTCCGGGCTTAAATGACCCCTAAAAACGGATCATTTTTTGCCTCATCATATACCCTTACACTTGAGATTTGCTTGTCCTCAAGCAAATGCGCTTTTATTCTAATCAAAATACAAGTTAGGGGTCATTTAACACTAATATAAAAGTAATTACAACAAATAATTGTTCAACTAAAGACCAAAGACAAGCACGGAGGTCATACACTAGCACCTCACAAATAGTGTTTAGATACTCACATCTCTCGGGTGTAATAAAGTATATATCACAATATAGAAATGGAAAACATCTCTGACTACCTGTCATAACAAAATAGATTACCGTAGGCTTGGGAAAGGATCAAACCTCCACCACATGGCGTAAGCACCTAGGATAAACTATCAAAGAGGTCTTTCAAAGGGTTAAAATGTTAGGTGTAGGGATATGGAATACACGGTTTTGTTGGATAAAGGCAATCTTTACTGGTGGCGAGTTAATCATCTTGGTTAATTACATGTACAATATGGCGTTGCTAAGCCAAGACTAGACTCGACTTAAGCTAATAAATAAAAAATAACAAAAATAAAAAACGAACATAGAATGAAACGGGATGGTAGTCCGTATGTTTTTCTCTTTTCTTTTTCTATTTTTTTTCTTTTTCTTTTTTTTCGACTTTTTTTTTTTTTTTTTTTTTTTTTTTTTTTTTTTTTTTTTTGCATACACTTTTACCCTAGCATATGGGGGTAATAAATGATGTTCTTCCCCATTACTCCATAACACAAGTACTTTACCCATGAGTCCCAATCGTCCCAAAACAATATGTACAAGGATATGACTCGACTTAGCAACCATGTAATCAATTAGATAATTAACTAAGGGTTTAAACATATAACAATAATGCACTAAAGATGAGTGCATACACGGAAGGTTAAGGCGATTTGGTTATACATTTAAGTGGGGTGTAACAAATTCTTCCTTTAAGTAAGATGCTTAAGTTAGAAATGAAAATATAGGCTTGGAGGGGTGTACTAGGGGTTTCGTGTACTAAAAATGAGTACAACGCTAAGGGTGTGGGAAAAATTAATTGACTTAACTAGCCAAGTAATATGACTTAAATGGTCAAGTAATTATAATATGGGTTTAACACAAGGGTGATCCTAATGCCTCTTATCATGTAGTAAATCCTACTACACGAATGTAGTCTCACTAGCGGTCTCGGGATGCATCACTAATGCAAGTTCTAGAATCTAAATGCTACCGGTACACTCATAAGCACTAATAGTGAATGCTTTTCCTATCAAATCTAAAGGCGAACCTCACATATTTGGGTGGGAAATTTTTCTGAATGGTACGGTTTTGTGCTAGTCGTACAATCTCCAATCCATGAGACGCTTACTAAGGCTAAAGTTTCACTCCTAAATGTTGTAAAAAATTTTAAATTTGGCGCTAAAATTACACTAACAAGTATTTCTCATAGTTTTATTACACACCTACCATCAAACAAACAAACTCAAGTGAAAGTGTATCCTATAAGGTATCATCATTTACCCTCCCCTTACACTTAGGATGAACATTGTCCCCAATGTTCAATTAAAGAATGTAAAAGTAAAACAGGTAAAAGAATGAAATCAAATACTCCCCTGATTCGTTCGGTGTGGATAGTGTGGTAACAAGGTTAGATCTTCCTCCAAGAAAATGATCAATCAAAGCTTCCCTTCCAGAAATATAAATCATCTTCATGTCATACATAACCTATTAAACCTGAGAAAACAAACAAGGCAACCTCGCGTAAAATCGGCAGCAATCTAAATATACTAACAAATCCTAGAAAACAATGTAAGATATAATGCTTGTGGAATGAATGTTTGCAGATTTCCTGGAGTTTATAAAACTAAAGATTTAACAAAAACTTTAAGACTCCATTAGAAAAACAAAACTAGCAAAATTTCCAGAATTTTACACATGGCGCCGTCAGGAGTTAATTCCTGACGCCGTCAGAAGTGATCTGCAGAAATCTTTATGTTAAGTTTCTAGAAAATTTCTGGAAAACTTATGTCCTACTTCCTGGAAAATCCTGCAAAACATCATTATGACTCGATACAAGCATTTGACTCTAACAAATACTAATACACATGTTCATTTAATATTGTGGAGAATCATGATCAACTTTGTTTCTAAAAAAAAACATATTTGGGGTTTCCCCTTACACTTATCTTTTGCGAAATACCTTTGGATGAAGTTAAGACTAAGCCAAACGACAAAATAAAGTATTTTCACCATTTTAGTTTTGAAACATGATCTACCAACAATAAAAATAAAGCATGCATACGGAAACAAATAACAATCAAACAAATAAAAATCATACAAAGCATGGGTTGCCTCCCAAGAAGCGCTTTTCTTTATTTACGAGTCTTGTAGCTAGACTCAAGGTTATGGGCTACGTTTTCCTTTCCCACTTTTGTGCTGACTCAAAACATCTAACCCAATTCTCATCACGCTTGTACTCAGGGCCTAGATTCATGCAACCTGAATAGTATGGTCTCCTCCTCTCATAATAAGCATCATCATCAATTCCATCTTCCTTAACCTCATAAGGTCGAATCTCATCAATTTGTAAATTCTTGTTGCCCTTTAATTCTTCCTTCATGTGAGGCATCATAAAAGTAATCTTTTCTGTCCCATCAGTAAACTGAACTATTCCCTTCCCATGATCACAATACATCTTAGTCTTCTCAACAAAAGGTTGTCCTAGAACCATTTCTCCTAGGTGTGGATCTATAATGCCTCTAACATCTTCTAGGATTACAAAATCGCATTGATAAGTAAAATTTCCTATAAAGATGTGTACCCCTTTAACTCTCCTGACGAAATTACATAATCTATTAGAGTTGTAGGGGTCTTTTCTAGGGCTTAACCTTTTATTCATTATCCAGTTGTAGTAGAGCCTAGACATAATATTCATGGGTGCTTTTAAGTCAATGTATGTATTCTCTCTAGACATGTACCCAATCATGCAAGGAATTTTTATGTTCCTAAAGTTATGCCTCCTAATCCATGGTATCTTTCTATATTTTGAGGGGCAGGGGTGTTGTAAAAGAAATCTATGGTAACTCAATTCATCAGGGGTTGGAGAGAAGTCAGTAAACTCAATTTTCATTTGGAGGGGTTTATTCAATTCCTTAAATGTGTTAACTTCTCTCTTTCTTCTTTTACGCGCTATAAGCCTCTTGCTAACTTCTAAACGGCGACTCTCTAAATCCATAAAGACCAACCTAATACAAACAAAGACACGATGAAATAAGATAGACTAAAGAAAACCAAAAAATAAAAATAAAATCTTACTAGAAAGGAATCTAGCAAGTAGACCTAATAAAAAGAAATCCTAACCTAGACAATAACTATTACCCGGGCTGCGGCGCCAAAAATTTGATGCGTGGGAATTGCACCAGGCTTTACCTCTCGAGGGATCTCGAGAAGCTTACAACCCCCACCAGGCAGTGTACCTGATCGTTGTAGTATAGTATAGTGACAAGTACCGGGGGATTGATCGTTCAACTCAGGAATAGTGTCGCTAAGATTAGAAAGTCTAAAAACTAGGTCTAGAGGTGAGGGATGATTCTTTTTGTATTTTTATATTTTATGAAAAGCAAGTAAAATCTCAGGTTTTGGAAGAGTGGGCGGAATTAGTTGCTAGTCAACTAACCCAATAACTAAAGATGCAATAAAATAAAATAACAAAAATGTAAATAAAGCTAATTAAACTAGTGGTGTGAACAATAAATGGGAAAATTGTGTTTACTTAGATTTCATTACTCCCTAGATATCTTTTACAAGTTGATAGTTTGTTACAGTTGCGTGGATGACGGGTTATATTCCTTAATACGAATTGTGGGGTGGCGTACGTACTTCCCCAACTCTATAAGCTCCTACTTCACTCCTATGTCGAGCCTGCAAGAAGCTCCTAACATGGGATCACTAGAATTCGCTCATGCATTAAATACAACCATAAAAACCTAGTACGCATTGGTTCATGCTTCTTAAGACGTTCAAGCAAGTTACACTATGGAATTCTGCCAGTTTTCTTAAGCCTAACATCGAAATGATTCATCCATTACAACTATAAACAAGCAATCAACCCATAATCAACATCTAGGTTTCACTACATCTAAGCAAACACACAAGAGATCTAGCCTAGCATGTTAAAATCAAGACAAGCGTAAGATATATTCAAACAACACATAGACATATTGAATGAATTGAAAGGTTACTTATCTTAATTGAACATGAAAGGTTTCAAGGGGTGAAAACCCTTGAAAATACTGATAAAATTGTGCTAGGGTTTCTCCAAGTCGTCCCTAAAATTGTCCTCTCTAATGAATGGAAATTACAAAAGTATATATAGATTTTCCAAGGTGGCGGCGTCAAGAAGAAAATTCTGACGCCGTCAACCCGCCGCCCATAATAAAATCTGATTGCCTAGATCCAGATCTGACGCCGTCAAAAGTAAATTTTCCTTGGCCATCATGAGTAATTGGGCCATGACGGCCTATGGTGATGCCGTCATGCCCTTAGTGCAAAAACATTCTGGATCGTCATGGACTCTACCCTCTTCACCTCTTGTTTTCCTCTTGACGCCGTCATTAAGAATTTGGTGACGCCGTCAGGTACTGTTCCCAGCAAGGAAAATTAAGACTTTGTTGTTTTCTTCACTTTAATGCTCCAAAAACGTCCAAAATGCTTCCTTTTCCAGAATTCACTCCAAAAGTACCTAAAATCGCAAAAGGAACGATTTAGGGCAATATTTGATCAAATAAATTCAATTCCGGGCATAAATGACCCCCTAAAAATGAATCATTTTTTGCCTCATCACCAACCTTGTTGTTATCACCACTTCGGTTTCCCCCAAAGTTGTTCCTTCCACCATTATCTCGGTTTCCAAACCGATTTCTTCTTCCAAAGTTACCACCTTTCCTAAAGAACCTCCGAAAGTTCTTAGCCATAAGATTATACTCTTCGTCATCCATATCATCTTCTTCATTGCTATCCTCTTGACCATCACTATCATTACTAGTTTGAGTACTAGTAACTTTAGCTTTAAGAGCCAAAGACTTAACCTTCTCCTTCTTGTCTTTGGTACTTGCCTTGTCGTTCTCAAGAATCATCTCATAAACTTTGAGATTTCCAATGAGCTCGTCAAGAGGTAGTTCCGCCAAATTCTTGGCTTCTTCTATGGTCGTCACCTTTGGCCTCCACTTAACCGGAAGTGCTCGAAGAAACTTTCTTACATGGTTCTTGTTATAGAAGTTAGGATCAAGAGCCGTGAGACTAGTGATTATAGCATTGAACCTTGTGTACCCATTATCAATGGTTTCTTCATCCGAGATCTAGAACTTCTCATATTGTTGTATGAGTAAATCGATCTTGCAATCTTTCACTTGAGAGTTGCCTTGATGAGTGATGATGAGAGAGTGCCAAATTTCCTTGGCGGTCTTACAAACATGAACCCTCTCGAACTCCCTTCGAGGTAGAGCATTATAGATCAACATCTTGGCTTCATCATTCTTACTAAGCTTTCTTCTTTCATCATCATTCAGATCCATATGTGGCTTTTTCACCAACAACTTTGTTTCTGAGTCTTCTACCATGAACTCAAAGTTGCCATTTTGGATGATTTCCAACAAATCAAGATCTTTGGACCTAACATAGGTCTCAAATAGGATTTTTCCAAAAGAAAAACCCATCGGTTTCTAGCAAAGGTGGTCTTTGCATAGAACACCCCTCAACATAGTTGACTTAAAACGACTTCTCGGGAAGGCTTTAATGCTAAAAACTTGAGTATACCGCTCTGATACCAATTGTAGAACCGTAGAGGGGGGGGGGGTAAATACAATTTCTTCGGCTTTTTAGATGTTTGAAAACTTTAAGCCAAAAAGAAAACCAAGTGGTTGTATAATCAATCCAACAACCATTACCACAACCAAAGTATATAAAGCAAGTAAAGAACACAACGATATATACTGGTTCAGGATGGGGGGTTTATACCATCCGTACATCCAGTTGCGAATCCGCGACTCTGATACTATTCACTAGTATAATCCTTTCGGTGGACTACAAACCGTTACAATTCATTCCACCGATATTCACCAATATCGATGCTCATAAATAAGGAGTTACTCACCAACAGTATTCCGCCCTCGGAAACCACCCAAAAGAATCTCACGATTCGACTTCACCTAAGGATCACAAAGATCACTACCAAGACTTCCACCCAGAAGTATCAAACCCCAACTAGAAACCCAATGATCTAGGCTTGGTCACCAAGACACAAGACTTCCCTTACAAAAAATTGAATGAATGAATATTTGTTTGTTCAACCAAGGCCTAACCTAACCTAGAGACTCACTTGTAATACAAAGGGTATAAGAAAGAAGACCCACGACACAATCACAAGAGTGGATTAGGTTCTTATGATTCTTCCCTTGCAAATAGATGTATTCTTCCAAAGATGTTAATGTGATAAACAAGAACACAAGATTAGAGATAGAGAGATTTGAGAGAGATTGAGAGAAAGAATCTAGAGAGAAAGAATAATGGCAAGGGGTGAGGAATACAAGAGGCAAGGGTGGTATTTATAGTCCAAGAACCCAAACTTGGGAAATTTTACCGAGGCCGGCGCGTCTCCCGCGCATCAGCGCGCGGGCAGCGAGCCAGGCTTCTGTAAACTTTCCTTAGTGTTGGGTGTTTGGATCTTATAAATACCTATCCTTGCTAAACCCCCAATTGAACTTCATACTAAACCTTAACATTAATCATTCTAAGGTTTACCAACTCAAATAGCCAATTTGGAAATCATTTGTCAAGTGTTTAAAGAGAAACCAAATTACCAAGGGTTTAAAGTGTAGATAGGGTAATTTGGAAGGGTATAAGTGTATCTCCTCACATGGCATAGAAAAGAGAGAAATAATATGCCAAGGAGTATTCCAATGCTTGGGGGGAAGAATGAGATGGAGGGTTGAGATGAAATGGTTTGAATTGGATGGCTAGGATCAAAGGGAGCCTCCCTTGGTTTTCAAACAATTTGGCATGTGTGGAATGTGGATGGTTGAGATGAGTTCATTTGAAATGAATGGTTAAGATCAAGCATGCTTAGGTTAGGGTTGAGGAGGATATTCTAAGGAATATGCTTTGCTTGGGAGGGAAGGGTGAATGGAGGGTTGAGATGAGTTTATTTGAAATGGATGGATGAGTTCAAAGGGAGCCTCCTTTGCTTGGGGGGAAAGGTTGGATCAATGGTTGGGATTGTTTTGGTTTGAATTCAATGGCTAAGATCAATCACATGTAGTGGCATAGATAGGAGAGATTGGATGGATGGTTGATATGGGTTTAGTTTGAATTCAATGGTTGAGATCAAACCCATGTGATGATATAGAGATGAGGGGTTGGATGGATGGTTGTGATGTGTTGTAATTTGAAATCAATGGCTTGGATGAGAGGAGCCATATTAGGGTTTCCAACAATTGACATGTGTTTAATATGAAGGGTTGGGATGTGTTGTAAGGGAATGGATGGTTTAGATGTAGTGTGTAAGGGAATATGTAAGGGTGTAAGAGATTATATAAGAGATTATGTAAGAGAATATTTGATTTGGATATGATTGGATATGATTGGTTTTGTCTTTTGTATAAATGGGATTAAGAGAGGATTAAGACATAATCTAATTGTCATTAAGAAGAAAAGGTTTAGACAATTAAGATTATAAGTTGAGAAAATCATAGATTACTTATAAGTTCAAGTAACACAGCGTCGAGAACCCATAGTTTCATATCTCGTGACTTTCCACGACTCGATGTTCTCAACTAATACCTTGGTTCAAACAAGTTAAGTGCTTTGCCTTGATGTAAAGCATATCCCAAGTGGGAAAGGATGCGTTTACGCAAAGTGACCTTTGACTTAGTTTGACCAATAAGGGAGTAAACCCGTTACGTAATTAGAGAAGACGTAAGCACGGGATATGAGCATATGGATGCTTCAACACGATGTTACGTGAAATATACAAGCTTCCTAAGTTTAGAAAAGCCTTGGCTAGAGGCGATAGTTAGAAAACATGAGTTGGCGTTTTCCCGTAAATAGGTGTTTTAAAAGTAGGATCTCTCAAGTCTCAAAACTCGTTTCGCGTGTTCTCAATTAAGCACATAACATATTCATACCTGTATTGAAAGATCCACAGTTTTCGAGTAATGGGAAAGCCGACTTTCAAAATTCGCCCGGAACCATACAGACTCCTGGCGCATCACCCGGGTGTTGACGCGCAGGCAGCGCGCCAGGAGCAGACATTGGCTCCGGTGATTTTGAGCTAACGTTTGTTATTTTATGTGTTTCGATGGTTTGTTTGTCATCATTAAAACATAAAGAGATCTTGATCATGTTGCCTCAACAATCTCCCCCTTTTTGATGATGACAAATAAAAACCGAAAGCAAATAAAATTACCAAACTTAGCGAAGACAAAGCGCGCCTTTGGTGTAGCTTTGCGTCTTGACCTTTGCCTTGCAATTTGGTGAAGCCTTTAACATTACTTGAATGGTCTTTACGCTTCTTGCTCTCTTTCTTCCCCTTTTGTCGAATCAAAAAGACGGGACCGAATGTGCTCCCCCTTGAACATAGCTCCCCCTAGATTGTTGATCCCCCTTGTGACAAGGCGGGGATCCATGGGTCAAGAGCCTCACCTTTACGATGGACTAGCTACACATAGACATCACAACATGCAACCAACAAGAAATCCTCACATGTGAAAGTTCCAAAATGGGTTAGGTTACCATTTGGAGACTTGTAACATGGGTTAGTCCACATTATAACAATAAGTATATTTGTGTCCAAGATGACTCCACAATCCAAATGTTGAGCACTATATAAAAATAGAGATGATTGAAACATGATTTTCTCATATAAGCCATAATACATTTTTTATCACATAGAAAAGCATAAAGCATACAACAAAGACAATTCCTAATACAAGCTAGAGGCACTAACTACAACACCTTATACAAGCATAATATCAAACACATATAATGAAGGACATACAAGAAGAACATCATTCTATCCTATTATATTTTATTCGTACAAGCTTGTGAGAAGGCCAAGATTGTTACTACTAGAGCAAGTTTTTACTACTTCACTCTTCATCCTTTTCTTGAAGAAACACCCTTGAGATATCTTTAAGAACGGCAGTCATTACCAACATGTCATTGTTGATAGATTTGTGTAGTTCTTTAATTTCCTCACGTAAATTGAGAATGTTCCTCTCAATCACATCATTGGTAGTGCAACCGCACACCTACGAGTGTGATCATTCTCAAGGGGTTCCCCAAGTTTTCCTTCAATCTTGGCCCAAATATCGTCTTTGACAAAACAAAGTTTGACAAAATCTTTCATAATTGGGATATCCGCACCATTAATGTTGTCCCAATCAATGTTTTCCTCTTCTTCCCTTGTCATCATTCTCCTACCATTGTTAAAGTGGTATGATGACCCAACAAATTCTTCTTCCATATCCATTTTGAATGTGTTTTAAGTGATTTATTTTAAGCAAGTTTTGTTGTCATGGTAGCAAACAAGATTACACCTTTTATAGATGAGTTAAGTTGGTAGTTAGGATACTAAACACATAAAAGTTGGTCATGTTATTAATGATAGATGCTTGATAAGATGTTCAACCTATCTAAATCATGTACTAATATGCTTGGATCACATGGCATTGGGAAGAGATATTCAAGAAGAGATGAGTGATCTAGTTAGACAAAGTTGAGGTTGGGTGGACTAGATACACATGTTAGTTACTATCATTTCCCATGCATGAAACTACAAGTATTTAATTATTACAAGATAGCATTATTCAATTTAATTTAAGCATGCAACATGTAGTTTATCACATAAGGTAAACAAGAAGAGCTAGATATAAAATCTTCAACGCAAGTGTGAGTTGCGATGAATATCATATCTAATCTTGGGAGCAATCACAAGATCAATATTATCGAGATTAAGCAAGATAAATTGTGTCAACTTTTCTTGTTCAAACACATAGTATAGACATGTAGAATCTTGGATACTATCAATCATTGTTTGAATAATGAGTTGATGCATATCTTTCCTCTTGGAAGACATTTGTATGATCTTCCATCCATGCCTCCACATAAGCCTTAATCACATAAGCTCTAATAGCACCTAAAGATTGTTCTCCCAAGATGCATGTTTTAGCATCAAAATCTATCCCAAAGCAATTTGAACTTTTGAAAAATGTCATGCCAAAACTTAGACTTGTTTGTTTTGTGACCTAAGTGTCCTTTTATTCAAGTCACCAATGACTTGTTGTATAGGATGACCCTCGCTTCTCTCAATTCCTTAGGATTTCCTTAATGCGAATCATTAACTTGTAATGTTGGTGACCTTTTTTGATCTTGAACTAAAGGTTCATTGATCACATCATCTTCTACCGAAGGAGATGATCTAGGCTCGGGCATGCTCTCATCAAAGGTCACATTGAGAGATTCCTCAATCCTCATAGTTTCCTTGTTAAGCACTATGTATGCTTTACTAGTTTGAGAGTATCCTAGGAACACACCTTCATACGATTTGGGTCGAATTTGGTGAGATATTCTTTGGTGTTAAGTATAAATACTTTGCAACCAAATACTCTAAAATACTCTAGGGATGGTTTTCTATTCCTACATATTTCATCAGGTGTTTTATTAATTACCTTTCTTATGTAGACTCTATTAAAAATGTAACAAGCGGTATCTAGGGCATGACACCAAAACTTTTGTGGAATGGATTGCTCGTCAAGCATTGCACGACTCATCTTTCTTAACTTACGATGTGTTCTTTCAACAATCTCATGCGATTGAGAAGTGAACGGGCCCGATAAGTTATAAGATATTCCTTGTTGTTCACAAAAGGTTCCAAATTGCATTTTATCAAATTCGCTACTATGATTTGTTTTAATTGAAACAATTGAACAATCAAGTAGGTTTTCAAGTTTCTTTCTTAAAATGTTGAATTTATTTAAAACTCCATCCTTGTTTTCTAAGAATAATATCCAAGTGTAATTTGAATAATCATCTATGATCATTAAAGTGTATAAGTTACCTCCATAACTTTGGATCGGAGATGGACCATACAAATCCAAATGAATTAATTCTAAAACTTTACTAGTTGTCACTTCCTTTTTATTCCTATTATTGGTTTGTCCTTGACTCCCTAGACATGTGTCACAAAAATGCCTTTCAAAGCTCAACTTTGGTAGATTCCGTACTAGCTCGTTAGAAGCTAGGTTTTGGACTAACCTCATATTGGCGTGACCTAACCTCCTATGCCAAAGCGTTGAGTTGTCCTCCATGGACGTAAGACATATGTGTTGCTTAGAGTTATCACCCAACTTGCATGTATATAAGTTATTTCTCCTATGACCTTTTGCTAACACAACATCATTTTTACTAATAGCGCAATCTACCTTAGTAAATTTGACTTCACAATCATCATCACATAATTGACTTACACTAATCAAATTGAAACTTAGACCCCTAACATGCTCAACATTGGAAATTTCTATGGAGTCATGAAGAACATTACCTTTGCCGACAATTTTGCCGTTAAGTTTGCTTCCAAAAATGACTTGATTTCCATTATACGTCGTGTATGATGTGAACAATCTTCTATTCCCGGGCATGTGTTTAGTGCAACCACTATCCACTACCCACTCATCCGGTTATAGATCACTTTTGAGGCAAACCTCAAATTTTTCTTGAGCCATAAGACACGAACGTCATTTGTTGGTTGGTCTTCATCTTCACTATCACTCCACGCTCCTCCAACGAATGCCTTGTTCACCCTAGGCTTAGGGCATTCATTGATGAAATGACCTTCTCTCCGCAATTGTAGCATCCTTGGGTGTGTCTCGAGCTTTCACCAACCTTGTTGTTATCACCACTTCGGTTTCCCCCAAAGTTGTTCCTTCCACCATTATCTCGGTTTCCAAACCGATTTCTTCTTCCAAAGTTACCACCTTTCCTAAAGAACCTCCGAAAGTTCTTAGCCATAAGATTATACTCTTCGTCATCCATATCATCTTCTTCATTGCTATCCTCTTGACCATCACTATCATTACTAGTTTGAGTACAAGTAACTTTAGCTTTAAGAGCCAAAGACTTAACCTTCTCCTTCTTGTCTTTGGTACTCGCCTTGTCGTTCTCAAGAATCATCTCATAAACTTTGAGATTTCCAATGAGCTCGTCAAGAGGTAGTTCCGCCAAATTCTTGGCTTCTTCTATGGTCGTCACCTTTGGCCTCCACTTCACCAGAAGTGCACGAAGAAACTTTCTCAAATGGTTCTCGTTATAGAAGCTAGGATCAAGAGCCGTGAGACTAGTGATTATAGCATTGAACCTTGTGCACCCATTATCAATGGTTTCTTCATCCGAGATCGAGAACTTCTCATATTGTTGTATGAGTAAATCGATATTGCAATCTTTCACTTGAGAGTTGCCTTGATGAGTGATGATGAGAGAGTGCCAAATTTCCTTGGCCGTCTTGCAAACATGAACCCTCTCGAACTCCCTTCGAGGTAGAGCATTATAGATCAACATATTGGCTTCATCATTCTTACCAAGATTTCTTCTTTCATCATCATTCAGATCCATATGTGGCTTTTTCACCAACAACTTTGTTTCTGAGTCTTCTACCATGAACTCAAAGTTGCCATTTTGGATGATTTCCCACAAATCAAGATCTTTGGACCTAACATAGGTCTCAAATCGGGTTTTCCAAAAGAAAAACCCATCAGTTTCTAGCAAAGGTGGTCTTTGCATAGAACACCCCTCAACATAGTTCTCTTGAGCCATGGATCTATACTCTACTTTACAAAAAATCTTAGTTAGGATTTTAGATTTTTGGAAAAGAAGTTTTTGACTTAAAACGACTTCTCGGGAAGGCTTTAATGCTCAAAAACTTGAGTATACCGCTCTGATACCAATTGTAGAACCATAGAGGGGGGTGAATACGGTTTCTTCGGCTTTTTAGATGTTTAAAAACTTTAAGCCAAAAAGAAACCAAGTGGTTGTATAATCAATCCAACAACCACTACCACAACCAAAGTATATAAAGCAAGTAAAGAACACAACGATATATACTGGTTCAGGATGGGGGGTTTATACCATCGATACGTCCAGTTACGAATCTGAGACTCCGATACTATTCACTAGTATAATCCTTTCGGTGGACTATAAACCGTTACAATTCACTCCACCGATATTCACCAATATCGATGCTCACAAAGAAGGAGTTACTAACCAACGGTATTCCGCCCTCGGAAACAACCCAAAAGAATCTCACGATTCGACTTCACCTAAGGATCAAAAAGATCACTACCAAGACTTCCACCCAGAAGTATCAAACCCCAACTAGATCCCTAATGATCTAGGCTTGGTCACCAAGACACAAGACTTTCCTTACAAACAATTGAATGAATGAATATTTGTTTGTTCAACCAAGTCCTAACCTAACCTAGAGACTCGATTGTAATAGAAAGGGTATAAGAAAGAAGACCCACGACACAATCACAAGAGTGGATTAGGTTCTTATGATTCTTCCCTTGCAAATAGATGTGTTCTTCCAAAGATGTTAGTGTAATAAACAAGAACACAAGATTAGAGATAGAGAGATTTGAGAGAGATTGAGAGAAAGAATCTAGAGAGAAAGAATAATGGCAAGGGGTGAAGAATACAAGAGGCAAGGGTGGTATTTATAGGCCAAGAACCCAAACTTGGGAAATTTTACCGAGGCCGGCGCGTCACCCGCGCGTCAGCGCACGGGCAGCGAGCCAAGCTTTTGTAAACTTTCCTTAGTGTTGGGTGTTTGGATCTTATAAATACCTATCCTTGCAAAACCCCCGATTGTACTTCACACTAAACCTTAACATTAATCATTCTAAGGTTTACCAACTCAAATTGCCAATTTGGAAATCATTTGTGAGTTGTTTAAAGAGAAACCAAATTACCAAGGGTTTAAAGTGTAGATAGGGTAATTTGGAAGGGTAGAAGTGTATCTCCTCGCATGGCATAGAAAAGAGAGAAAGAATATGCCAAGGAGTATTCCAATGCTTGGGGGAAGAATGAGATGGAGGGTTGAGATGAAATGGTTTGAATTGGATGGCTAGGATCAAAGGGAGCCTCCCTTGGTTTTCAAACAATTTGGCATGTGTGGAATGTGGATGGTTGAGATGAGTTCATTTGAAATGAATGGTTAAGATCAAGCAAGCTTAGGTTAGGGTTGAGGAGGATATACCAAGGAATATGCTTTGCTTGGGGGGGGGGAGGGTGAATGGAGGGTTGAGATGAGTTTATTTGAAATGGATGGATGAGATCAAAGGGAGCCTCCTTTGCTTGGGGGGAAAGGTTGGATCAATTGTTGGGATTGTTTTGGTTTGAATTCAATGTATAAGATCAATCACATGTTGTGGCATAGATAGGAGAGATTGGATGGATGGTTGAGATGGGTTTAGTTTGAATTCAATGGTTGAGATAAAACCCATGTGATGATATAGAGATGAGGGGTTGGATGGATGGTTGTGATGTGTTGTAATTTGAAATCAACGGCTTGGATGAGAGGAGCCATATTAGGGTTTCCAACAATTGGCATGTGTTTAATATGAAGGGTTGGGATGTGTTGTAAGGGAATGGATAGTTTAGATGTAGTGTGTAAGGGAATATGTAAGGGTGTAAGAGATTGTGTAAGAGAATATTTGATTTGGATATGATTGGTTTTGTCTTTTGTATAAATGGGATTAAGAAAGGATTAAGACATAATCTAATTGTCATTAAGAAGAAAAGGTTTAGACAATTAAGATTATAAGTTGAGAAAATCATACGTTACTTATAAGTTCAAGTAACACAACGTCGAGAACCCATAGTTTCATATCTCGTGATTTTCCACGACTTGACGTTCTCAACTAATACCTTGGTTCAAACAAGTTAAGTACTTTGCCTTGATGTAAAGCATATCCCAAGTGGGAAAGGATGCGTTTACGCAAAGTGACATTTGACTTAGTTTGACCAATAAGGGAGTAAACCCGTTACGTAATTAGAGAAGACGTAAGAACGGGATATGAGCATATGGATGCTTCAACACGATGTTACGTGAAATATACAAGCTCCCTAAGTTTAGAAAAGCCTCGGCTAGAGGCGATAGTTAGAAAACATGAGTTTGCGTTTTCCCGTAAATAGGTGTTTTAAAAGTAGGTTCTCTCAAGTCTCAAAACTCGTTTCGAGTGTTCTCAATTAAGCACATAGCATATTCATACCTGTATTGAAAGATCCACATTTGTCGGGTAAGGGGAAAGCCGGCTTTCAAAATTCGCCCGGAACCATATAGACTCCTGGCGCGTCACCCGCGCGTTGACGCGCGGGCAACGCGCCAGGAGCAGACATTGACTACGGCGATTTTTAGCTAACGTTTGTTATTTTATGTGTTTCGATGGTTTGTTTGTCATAATTAAAACATAAATAGATCTTGATCATGTTGCCTCAACAAAAGGCATGGCTACTTGTGGCGCGTGCCACACATGGGTATGCCATGTGAAGTGTATATATTTTACATTTTTGTGTTTTGACTGATATTTGTATGTGTGGTTAGTGTTACTGTGCTACATATGTATATTCCTCATTCATTAAAGCCCAATTATTTATTGTTAGTTATAGCCAAGCAAAGCCCAATTAATTATTTATTAGTTATAGATTTTCTTTAGTAATGATTCAATCACTCAGTTCTTTCACTTTTTGTTATTTGTGGCCATAGAAGAACAAAGCAAAAGCATAAGTTATGAGGATTATTGATGAAGTGTTGAAGTTGAGCGTAACATGTGTAGCTAAAAGAAATCGAACAATTTGCATAAAGAATTGACATTATTTTGAGATTGACATATTTAACTTAGTTTTGGATATGCAAATCCAAAAGTTTGGTGTTCGTTTTAGCACTTCTAGTGTTGTATGTGTGTGTCTGTGATGGGACGAGAGAAAATTGGGGGGAGTGGGGGTGGTGGTGGTTTAGTATGTTAGCTTTGAGTCCACATGCTTCATTTTCTATATTTGATGCCTCAAAGCTCATTATTTTGACCACTTTACATCCAGATGATTTTACCGATTCTGAAAGGTTTCATCTTATGCGGGAACTTGACCTATATCATGTGAATGTGGTTCAAAATGAAGATTTTTGAAAGTTGAATACTATTATAGAGCTTGTTAAGGAGATGGTGAGATTAGATAAACATAACTCTTTTCCTTTGATATATAAGTTATTGAAGCTCACTTGGTTTTGCCAGCTGCAATAGTTGAAAATGTTTTTCCATAATAAAGATAAAGTCGGATCTCCGTAATCGAATATGTAGTATATTTTTTACCATGCTCTAGTTTGTAGCATAGAGAAAGAAGTATTCATCAATGTGAAAAATAAAGATGTGATGAAGTGTTTCCAATCCATGAAAGATCAAATTGATTTAGGGCGATCGATGTAATTTTGTTAAGCTTTATATAAGTTGTGTAGATATCGTACTTTTTATTCTATATAAGTTATAACTTGAGGTAAAATATATTTTTTGTGCTACACCTATTTAATTTTTTGGATCCGCCATTCAAGTGTAAAAAAATATGCAATCTCTCAGCCAATATATTTTGGATTAGAAAGAGGTTAATTATCAATGTATAACCGACACTAATTTAGTTTGCTAGATATAAAGTTAAGCGAGGATGGTATATGCCTAGGGCTGAGCAAAACCCGACCGACACCCGAAAACCGTCCCGATCCCGACGTCCTAAATCGCCCCGAATCCTGAACCGACCATATTCGGGTCGGGACTCGGTTTGGGTTTTTCAGCTTGTTGGGATTCGGGTCGGTTCAGGAGTCCGGTCGAAGTCGGGATTACAAAGAAAAACCATACAAATCGGTTTCGTTTCGGGACTCGGGACGGGATTCGGGACAATTCGGGCTAGACTCGGGTCGGGATTCGGTTAGGATTCGGGCTTCGTCAGGATGGGTCGGGTTCCTGCCCGATGCACACCCCTATATATGCCTGTATCATATGTCTAAAAATATGCATAAAATAACAATTGACACTTAAAATGAAAATGAGAAGTATGAAATTATTTGTAAAAATGGTAAAGAACACATATATGATCACCCAACCAACCTCCCATTTGATGATCTTATTAATAACAATCAAGAACCTCCTCAAACGAGTTAGTTCAACAATGCAAAGACAAAACTGATATTCTTTAGAAGGACACCAAAAATGCTCACTACAAACACTTAAGTACTCAGATATGAAGAATCAAATAAAGAGATTGATTCTTCACTAATACAGACATAATGATATCAAAGATGATATCAACAAGACTAAACAACTTAGACAATACTAAAGAGAAAACAAAGACTGTGTAAAAACTGTAAGCGAATTATGAAACCCTAGATTTGGAAAAAAGTATATATACACAACATTTACTCTTTAGTCCTTGAGCTTCCTTCACTTGTTAATTTAGCTCCCAAAGTCATTAAGCAACTAAATAACTTTAGAATTTGTCATAACTAGTCCCTTAAGTTGTGGTGACTTTAAGGTTGACCTTACTTCTCAACATTATTTAATCATGTGTCAATAGCCAAATCCATACACATAAAAAGGTCAAGGCGTATACATCTTTTATCATAGTAAAAAAGGTTATTTTAAATCCGGTCGTAACGCACAGGTTTAATCAACTAGTTTTGCTTATATAGTTAGTTAAGGCTTGGGGTTTGAGGGCATTTTGATTATTTTCATGCGTTTTGATGCTTGATGTGGTGTTTGCAAGACCTCACAAGAAAGTTTTACAAACCCCTAGGCAGTGTACCTAACCGTTGTAGTGTAGTATAGGTAAGTCCGGGGGATTGATATTCTCTAGTGGAATAGTCTCGCAATAGTTGTGGAAAGGTCGAAATGTATGTCGAGATAGGTCTAGAGGTGAGGGATGATTCTTTTTGTGTTTTTATATTTTATGAAAAGCAAGTAAAAATCTCAGGTTTTGAAGAAAGGGCAGAATTAGTTGCTAGTCAACTGATGAGGCGAAAAATGAACCTTTTTTATGGGGTCATTTAAGCCCGCATTTGAATTTATCTGATCAAATATTGCCCTAAATCGTTCCTTTTGTCATTTTAGGTACTTTTGGAGTGAATTCTGGAAAATGAAGCATTTTGGACATTTTTGGAGCATAAAAGTGAAGAAAACGGCAAAGTCTTAATTTTCCTTGCTGAGAACAGTACCTGACGGCGTCAAGAGTCCTTATGTGACGGCGTCAAGAGTAAACAAGATGTGGAAGTGGTAACGATCCAGAGAAATCGTGACGGCATCAAGCTTGGCCGTCATGGTTCAAGATATGGTGACGGCCTACAACTAAATTACACATGACGGCGTCAAACTTGGATCTAGGCAATCCGATCTCATTATAGGTGGCGAGTTGACGGCGTCAGATATTCCTTCTTGACGCCGTCACCCTGTAAAATCTATATATAGTTTTTCAATTTTCATTCATTATATGTAACTTTAGAGGGGGTAACTTTGGAGAAACCCTAGCACGAATTTTATTGTTCTTTCAAGGGTTTTTACCCTTTGAAACCTTTCATGTTCAATTGAGATAAGTATCCTTTCAATTCATTCAATATGTCTATGTGTTGTTTGAATATATCTTACGCTTGTCTTAAATTTAACATGCTAGGCTAGATCTTTTGTGTGTTTGCTTAGATATAGTGAAACCTAGATGTTGATTATGGGTTGATTGTTTGTTTATAGTTGTTACGGATGAATGATTTTGATGTTAGGCTTAAGAAAACTGGCAGACTTCCATAGGTAACATGCTTGAACGTCTTAAGAAACATGAACCAATGCGTACTAGCTAGGTTATTATGGTTGTATTTAATGCATGAGCGAATTCTAATGATCCCATGTTAGGAGCTTCTTGCAGGCTCAACATAGGAGTGAAGTAGGAGCTTATAGAGTTGGGGAAGTACGTACGCCACCCCACGAATGGTATTAAGGAATATAACCCGTCATCCATGCAATTGTAACAAACTATCAACCTGTAAAAGATATCTAGGGAGTAATGAAATCTAAGTAAACACAATTCTCCCTATTATTGTTCACACAACTAGTTTAATTAGCTTTATTTTCATTTCTGTTATTTTATTTTGATTGCATCTTTAGTTATTGGGTTAGTTGACTAGCAACTAATTCCGCCAACTCTTCCAATACCCGAGATTTTAATTGCTTTTATAAAAATATAAAAATACAAAAAGAATCATCCCTCACCTCTAGATCTAGTTTTTAGGCTTTCTAATCCTAGCGACACTATTCCTGAGTTGAACGATCAATCCCCCGGTACTTGTCACTATACTATATTGATGGATCTTAACACCTTGATCTGTGTTGGAATGATACTTTGAGTTATATCACTAAGTATGCGGAATCTACTTAATAACACTTAGAAGTTTGATTGTGAATGAAACAGTTGTATATGAATGAGAATAATGTATGTATCAAACGGTTAGCTCCAATATTATTAATAATAATAATACGAGTGATCTTTGTATCACTAGGGTTACAACCTTGAAGCTCTAAGAAAAAAATGTATGTCTACTCTTAGCCTAGGACCTCCTTTTATAGCACAAGGAGTCCTCTTCTACAAGATACGTATAACTCTAATAGAATAAGATATACACAAGATCTATTCTATATTTATCTTTACAAGTTTCCTAACAGTTATCCTAACAGCAGTGGTAATAATATGTACTAGCAGTGGTAATGAGTTTCCACTGCTAGTGCATTCTTCAGCAGTTGTAATCTTCATACTTAGCCGTGGTAACTGTTAATATAATTCCCAACAATCCTCCCCTAAACTTATGATTAACATATAAATCAACAAGTTTCTTCAAGTAGTTAATAGATATGAGGATATGGGAATTCTTCCAAACACTTATCTTCTTTTTCTTAACTCCTTATCAGCTCTTACACTTTGATCATAAATTCTCTGTAACAAATCTTCTATGACTTCACTTCTTTCCCAACATCTGAGCCTAACTGACATCATAACAGTGAGAACTCCTGCTCTCAATGGATAATCCTTCTTAGCTAACATAAACACATCAACTCCATCTTGAGTAGAAACATGATGTACAACACTTGAATCATAGAATGTTCACAGAGTATTCATATTGTGAGCTCCAAATCTCCAATACCTGTCACTTGGGTCAGGTTCATATAATCATCTAAAGTGAACCCACAACTCTTAAGCTTTGACATCAACAAGTTCATCTTTCTTGGACTGATCTTGAATAATCCTCCACAAAGTATCAAATCTTCTCTATCACAAGATCTAACAATATCTTCAAAATCTCTGAAATACTTGTGACATTTCCAGTTCTGATAATCTTCCATACTACACCAAAATCATCAGAATAGATTTTCCAACCAACTACTGGATATCTTGTTTGTAAAGGTTCTATATTAAGCACATCAGTTTCAATATACACCATATTGGTAACTTGTTCTTCAGTCAGCTTGCTAATACCTTCTTTTGCTTGAGATGACTCCTGAGTCTTCAATTTCTTAGCATCTTTTGATTCAAGACTCACTCCTGACCATTTTGACTTCATAAATGTAGGTTCTTTATCCATAGGGACAAAATGACTATCCTGTCTTTTAACCCTGTAGTAAATACCTTCAATCCGATCATGTGTCATACCTTTAAATTGTGCCATCTTCATATTTCTAACATGACAACAATAGGTCTTCATCTCAGCAATAATTTGTGTCTTTGTAGGTTGTCTTGGTTTCTTTTAACCCTTTCTTACTGTGCCAATGATGTCATCAAGAGCCTGTTGATTCTTCATCTGAATAAAGTCCTTTAATTGTGCAGACCTTTGATCTTCATTAAGAGTTGTATTTGCAATGAGCTCAATTGCCTTCTTTCTAATCACTGGATCATTTTCAATCATGAACTCAATTTCTTCTTCTGTAGACACATAAGTGAACATTGGAGGTTTCTCATGTAATATTGTTGGTGGAATGACAGAAAGTGGTTCTTCCATCACTGTTTCCAATTTGTCCAACCTCTTAGCTTCCATTAAACTTGCAATCTCATCCTCCTCTTGCTTTTTCTTCTTTTCAATTTCAGCTGCTGCCAATTCTGCATCATAATCTATCTGAGCTTGTTCTTTCTTTGAAATCTTCTTAGATTGCTCAGATGATTCATCAACAACTTGAACTTTTCCTTTTTCTATTCTTTTTCTTTGAAATTCTGCATTAGCAACATCCATTACATCTGTATCTTTTTCCACTGTGACTTTATGAGTTTCCACTTCATCAGTTTCCACTGCATCAGCAAAAATTTCTTTAGAACCCACAACTGCATCTTCCTTTTCTTGAACATTATCAAAATCATCTAATTCAGCAAACTCTTGTTCAAAATTTAGTCTCCTCCCCTTAAACTCTGCTTCAGTTCTAATCCTCCCCTGTTTGGGAGAATTCTTCAAATCCTCACTAAAGTAGACTGAGTCATCATCATTATGAGGTGGAGTGGAAGATCTATGCTTCTTGAGACTTTCAAATTCATCCTGTAACCTTTGAATCTCTGCCTTCATTTGATTAAGCTCTGTGGCATGTTGTTGCTTGGTCATTGCCAGATCTTTCTCCAGAGCTGTAACCTGTTTGACTAACTTGGTACATAATTCCATCAATTCAGGGGGTTGCACACTGCCCTCAACACTTCTAACTGTGTGACCTGTTGAGAGAGGTGAATCATAGGGCATTGATTCAGGCTCTTCTCTAGTTGGACTAGGAGGAAGCCTTGAACCACCACTGCTTGTTCCTAAACCAAAAGGTTCAGCAACATGCAATGTTGAGATGAAAGGAGTTGGCTGTTTTTGCCTCCTCTCATATGTGTGAGTTACTATAGGGGTATGTTGAATAGGTGGAACTACAATAGTGGGTGTGTGTTGGGATACAACTGGGATGGTTGCATCTTCACCCTATACCTGTGAAATCTTTGAAAGCATTTCAGAAAAAAGTGATTTAACCTCCTCATTCCAAAGTTCTGAAGCCTTACACATATTTTGAAAAACTTTTGGCTTAAGACAGGGGGTTTCATAAACTCTTTTGTAGGTTTGCAGTTGAAATTCATTTAACACTGCTTGCACAAACCTTGGATACATCAAAATTTTATATGAACTTTTTACATTGCCTTTCATATTATTGAAAATAAACTTTGAAAAATTGAAAGTCCTATCAGTAGCCAAGCAAACCAAAGGGTAAGCCATGGTTGATGCAAATTGCTCATAAGATGTTTTCTTAGGACTTAGGCAATGTAAAAGAGTATGTATTAAAAATCTCCAATGGGGACAAAAACATCCTTTTCTGAAAGTAACTTTTTGATCAGATGTATCATACCCCATGGAAGCAATATTTTTGAAAATATCTGAATTGGGTAATGTGATGATACCATTGAGATCATCCAATTGGAGAACTCTCCTCAAGGATGACTCAGTAACATCAATAGTTACCCCATCCACTGTGGCTCTAAGAGCTTCCATAGTTTCTTGTGTGTCTCCCTGTTCAATAGTTATGGACTCCACAGTGTTCCAGAACTGTTTGATATGAGAAACAAAGATTGTGGGATTAACAGTTAAAGCATACCTTATATGGGTTGTACTGAGAAAATCCACAATCTGATGGAAAAAAGGACCACTCTTTTCGTTTGACTTTAGTAAATAGGCCACTTGGTTGTGCTCCTCAACAATGTTTAGAATCGCCATGATATTATGAAAGAAAGATAAAAGTGTTAGTAATCGATAATAAGAATCAAGCCATATGATGAATAATTTATACTAATAGGGTTTTGAGGAGTATGCGTAATGTGAATTATCTTAAGAAAGAATTTATCTTTGGAAAAAGAATAAATTAAAATTGGTAAGTGGATAATTCACAAAAAGTTACCCTATTAATAAGGAAACACGGTTATTTTACAATGGCAAGTTAAAAAATAAGATTACTGACACAACAGTTGTAATGGCTAGTTCACCAATGGTAAAAATTACTCTTGTAGTGGTAACTTGTGAACTAGCAGTGGTAAATTTTCACAAAAATATCAAAGAGTAGTGGTAAGTAAAACATGTAAAAGTAACTGCTCTAATCATAGTTTTTAGCAAACTATCAGCTATAAACGGATTTGATATGTCTTTACCATGAGCCGTTTGCTATGGACTAGCCAACTCTTCATCACATGGAATATGGTGAGTTGATGACCATATAGTTTTTGGTAAACTATCAACCATAAACGGATTTGAGAAGTCTTTACCAGTAGCCGTTTGCTCTGGACTAGTTGATTCTTATGTTGATTAGACATGGTGAATCAATAACCATTTGTTGTGTGTCTGAGATACACACCTTATAACTCCAATTACCCATACAATATTGGTTTGCATTCTACATAAGTATGAAATACCAAGCATAACCAATATAATTTAACCCAAAGTAACTTTTTGACCAAGTTACTATTCATAAAAATATCTTTCCAAAGTCAACCCGATAATATCCAAATTTACTCCTCCAACCTAACAAAACAGAGAAGAGTAAATATCCTTCATTAATTGTACTTCAACCTTGACTTTGCTTATAAAAGAGGGCACACAACACAGAATATTGCATCAAAACTTATCTTCAATATCACAAACCCTACAAATCATCATGAGTTGGTTTCCTTTAATCTATATCTCAGCGGATGACACCTCTGATGAGGAAATCAGTTATTGCTCTGACTCAGAAGAACTTTCAGCTGGATGGAGTGATTATTTCCCACCAAGTGCTGCAATAGCTACATCCTCCAACATGAAGCCTAACAAGAAGATATCAGCTGCTCCTGCTCCATCTCTAGAATTTTATTCAAGCTCTTCCTCTGATGATGATGATCCAACCTATACCTTATCTAAGGAACTTCCAAGAGCCCTCACTACAGCTTTGGAGTCAGCCATAGTCAACATGAAGTGGCCTACTATTGAGAAGCCTTCACAATTGCCAAAGCCTCCCAAGCAAGTGTTGGGCGTTGCTTGTCCAAGAAAGTAACTTTCTTTTGATGACAAGAGAAAGAAAGCTTCTAAGGGCAAGCATGAGTATGAGGGAAAAGGGAAGAAACCCATGGAGTAGCTGGTTTGAAGGTGTAGGTGTTAGGTTGTGAATCTCTATGTTCTGTGTTGTTCTGTTTGTGGTTAGACTCTCTGAATGGATGTACTTTGTTTTCTCATGAATGAATTAATAGAAGTACTTTTATCATTTTCTTTTGTCACTGAGAGAGCAAATCTTTCCACTGTTGTATCATGGTTTCCACTGTGCTTTAATTCCTCTGCATACAAGTTAGTAGAAAACCATACAAATATATACAAACAATATTAGTACCTAAAAACTAGCCTGCAACACTGAAAAGTTTTAGACATCAAATATTTATGGATTTAGCATTCCAATACCTGTTACCAAGTACTGAAACCTACCCACATCAAGCCCTTTTGTTAATAAATCAGCATAGTTGTCATCAGTATGAATTTTGTCAACATTAATAAGCTTTTTCTCAAAACAAACTCTGATAAAAGGATGTCTAATTTCAATATGTTTAGTTTTAGTTTAATAATTCATATGGTACTACTATTGTCTATATAGATAATGGTGTTCATGAAATTGTACCCATAATCCAACAATTGATTCTGAAGCCATAAGATCTGAGCACAACAGCTAGCAGCAGCAACATATTCTGCTTCAGTGGTTGAAGTAGCCACCATTGTTTGTTTCTTGCACTGCCATGACACCAATCTACATCTAAGAAATTGACATCCACCTGTAGTTAACCTTCTATCCAAACTTGCACCAGCATAATCACTATCTGAGTATGTGATCAATTCCATAGGGGATTCTCTTGGTTTGATAATCTTTCCGAAGAACACCCAATTTCTAATCTTTTTGAACCATTACCCATGGCTGACGATTTACCCATGTGGGCCGCCAATAGAACCGTAGCACCCACTCCTGGAGCTGCTATTGTTGTTGCCGAACTTGGTGAAAACTTTACCGTTAAAGGTCACCATCTTTCTATGATCAAAGACCGTCAATTTGATGGCCGTTCGCGGGCCGATCCGCATAAACACATTGCCAAATTCATTGAAATTTGTGGCATGTTTCGTTATGGAGACACTAATGTCGATGCTATCAAGCTCAAACTTTTTCCATCATCACTCGCCGAAGATGCCAAAGTATGGTATAACGAATTAACCCCAGGAACTATTAATACTTGGGAGGAGATGAGGCAAGCTTTTGTAAGCTGATTCTTTCCACCTGCCATGTATGATAGATTAATGGGAGAAATCCGTGCTTTTTCACAAAATCCTAATGAATCTCTTGTTGAAGCTTGGCTTCGCATGAAAGATTTGCTTCGAAGTTGTCATGGTCATAATTTAGGACGAGGAACAATAATCCAAATCTTTTATCATGGTCTTGATGAAGCATCTCAAGCAATCCTTGATGCCGAAGGAAATTTCCTTTACAAAACACCAAATGAGGCATATCAACTTCTTGAAGATCGAGTACTTCTTAAACTCGATTAGTCAAAATATTCCAAAAACAAACCCTTACGGAAAACCGTTGCTTTTGCCGAAAGTTTAGATAATTCAAAACTCATGGACAAAATAGAAGCCTTGTCTTCTAAAATGGACTCGCAATACAAAGATATAAAAGGAGAAATGAAAGAAATGCGAGATGGCTGTAATAATTGTGGAGGAAATCACATATCATCCGAGTGTGATGACCGACCTATGAATGGACCCAACGAAGGGGAAGCCAATTATGTCCAAGGAGGATATCGTGGAGGAGGTTTTCGTGGTAATTATTACGGAAGAAGTTCTGGAAATTGGCAAGATCGCCAACAAATGGATAACAACCGTGATTTTCAACCTCGAACAGAAAATCCAAACCCAACAAATTCAGATAAAAAGGAAGAATCTGATTTCGAAAAAATGATGCGAGAATTCGTAAATGCTCAAAGAACCACAAATGAGTTCGTAAAAACTTAATTTTTCAATCTCAAAACCAAAGTTGAGCAAGGTCAGAAAAATCATCAAGCTTCTATTCAGGATCTTGAACAAAAATTTGGTAGACTTTCTGATCAATTTTCTTCTCGAATTCCTGGTACATTACCAAGTAACACCCAATCCAATCCAAAACCATCTGGATCAAACGATAAGAATTAGCGTCCACCAAACAACAGAAATGAGCATATCAATGCTGTATTCACTCGAAGTGGTCTCTCATATGATCCACCACCCATTCCTATCGATAATACTCTTATTCAAGAAGAGGAGGAAGAAGCTGAGGAAGAAGCAGTTGAAAAAGAACCAACCCAAAAACCAACCGTTCCACCAATAAAGCCTTATACACCAAAAATACCATATCCACAAGCCCTAAGAAAAGAGAAAAGAGATGAGCGAAATAAGAAGTTTTTAGAGATGATAAAAGAAGTTAGAATTAACGTACCCCTCGTTGATGTTCTAGCTGGAATGCCCAATTATGGGAAATTTTTGAAAGAACTTCTTAATAATCGAAACAAGTTAGAACAAATTTCCGCTACCGTTCTTAATGAAGAATGCTCTGCTATAATTCAAAACAAAATTCCACCAAAACTTGGAGATCCCGGAAGTTTTCTTATACCATGTACCTTAGGAAACAACATCACATGTGATGCTTTGGCTGATTTAGGTGCAAGTATCAATTTGATGCCCTATTCGTTGTATTCTAAACTTTCCATCAATACATTGAAACCTACTAAGATGAGTATACGTTTAGCCAACCATACATACCAATATCCTGTTGGGGTTGCTGAAAATATGCTTGTTCAAGTTGGTAAATTTGTTTTTCCTGTGGATTTTGTTATCTTGGAAATGGAAGAAGATAGTCGAGTACCCTTAATCTTAGGAAGACCTTTCTCAAACACTGCTGATGCAATGATTAAATTTAAAGGTAAAGAACTAAATCTTGGAGTAGGAGAAGATCGAATCACATTCTTAATCGATAAAGCAATGAAATATCCGAATTCCAGTGATGACACATGCTATAACATCGATGTAATTGATGAAGTTGATGAGTGCTCAAACACTCATCCTTTTTGGTCAAATCTGAACTGCAAAACATACAAAAACACTCAAATATGCATCAAAATACTGAAAATATTCTAAAATTGTGTTTTATATGTTTTAGATGCAAAATGAGCAAAAACAGGTGAAAAACGTACAAAGTTTGCAAAATTGGCAGTTTCAGTCCCTCAACTTTCAAAAATTGGCAAAAATAGTCCCTGAGTACTTATTGGAAAGAAAAGTCACCAAAGGTCCTTTTGAAATTATAAGTTGTCATATTTAGTCCTCTGGTGAAAAATTTCAAAAGTTTTGAGAATTTACAAGTTTGGTCCCTGGAGTTTTAGAAATTGACAGAATTGGTCCTTGGTGAAATACTTTTGATAAAAAGTCATTTTTGGTCCTTGGGAAATCACAGGTTGGCAACATTGGTCCTTGGAATAGAAGTTTGAAGAAATTACACTTTGGTCCCTCAAGTTTTCAAAATAGCAGAAAATACCTCCGGAGGTGTAAAATTGGAAAATATTCATTTATGACCCCTGGATTATTGGAACTTGCCAAATATTACCCTTGGAATAACTTCAAACATTTGGCAGAAGTGGCCCTTTGATTTTCAGAATTTGCATCAATGATCCTTGGGCTTTATTACTACTAAACCAAACGGATCCCATGTTTACTAAACACTTAACCCTTTTAACCACTACCCAATCCAAACATAAACCCAAAATCTTCCTAGGCCCAATCATAACCAAGCCCATCCCATTTTATTTAATAAACTCCCCTGGTCATCCCCTCCCCTTCCTTTCCCCCGCCAAAACAAAACAACACCCTGACAACCATCCCTGCCATCTCCAACAAGATTGTTTCCCCTCCACTCTCTAACACACCTACACTAACCACCCTATAACACCAAATGTCAACCCCCACTTGCTAATAAACTTTCCCCCTCCACTGCCATGTCATCCATCCACACAAACCCTTGGGCGCCAAAAGAAATTATACGGCTGAGATGATCTCAAAGCAATCCAATGGTGGGGTTATACTGAGAGAAAACACAAGCAGAAGTGGACAAGGCATCAAGTGGGGAGAAAACCCTAAAAATTTAGTATAAGTAGTTCATTTGTAAGCCATTTGATGGCAGTAGGTTTTTAGGGTAGAAATAGTTAGTTTAACTTAATTTAGTTTAAGTTTTTAAGTTATTGGAAGCTTCTGTATTTTGTTAAAAAATTCAGCTCAATACAATTTCAAGTTTTCTTGTATTACTTTGCAAAATTTGCTTTTTTCTTATTAGCTTATATCACTGCCTATTTATTGTTTACTAATGCTTATTTAGTCCCACGTTTTGCTTATTACATGTTTTCCTGTTTAACCATTAGTTTAAGTTTGCTTGTACTAGCCTAGGTTTTAAGTAGTTTCACCATAGGGAGTGTTTGGCACAACTTTTTATTGCAAGTTCTGTTGACTTAGGGTCTTGAAACTCAATTGCTTCAGCTGTAGTTTAGTAAATTTAGTAGAACACAAGTTAGTTTTAGAGTAATTGATTAGTTTTTTTAGGATTGGATAGTTTTTCTTTAAATTCATATACTAAATTTTTAGTCAAACTGTTTTTTTTGGTTCCTTGGACTCAAGTTGTTTTGACCCATTTGGTTGTCATCTTTGGTTCAACCTCACTTAGAATAGATTAGTTCATCATAATATTTGTCTAGTACCTTAGTTTAGTGGGTCAAAAACTCATCTCTGACCCAAATTCTTACCTGTTGCTCTGTCCAAAAATCTGTTGCTTTGGCCTCCTTTTGGTCTTCATCTTAGTTAAGTCATGATTAGAATTGGTTGCTGAGTATTGGTTCTTAACAGGTTAATGCAAGTTTGTGTCATCTAGTATTTAGATCTCTAAGTCAAATCACTTTCCTTTTTACCCATTCCAACCCATAACAATTAATTGTTAACTGTTTCATTCACTACCCAACAGCCCCTTTGAGAAGTATTTTTAACTTCTTCATATGTTGGCCAATTGACATGAAAATTTGTTATTTAGCTTATTTGTCAGCTTAACTTCATGTTACTATTTTTATTTTATTTTTGTGATTTTTCTTTACAGCTCACTTAGTAGCCTAAAGTAGCCCATTGACTGTTGCAGCCATAGTTTAGAAATACCATTATGCGCTTTTAGTTTTTTTTTATTTACTGCTTATTCTGTTTCCTTAAGCTTATTAGGATTCCCCTAGGTTGCCTTTGCATGTTTTCCCCTTAGTTAACTTATTTGAGCTTTAAGCTAGCTCATTGATTGAAATAAGATAGTTGTTAGCAGGTTGTTTTCAACTCCTTTGTTAATTGCCACTTGTAATAAGTTCATACAGATTATTTTTGAGTCTTTAGATAAGTAAGGTAGTATTAGTTACTTTAGGAATTATTGTTAGATTTTCACAAGCTGGAGAAGCTTTTGTATAGCATGATCCTACGCTTGTGCCTGCTGGAATGCCCTGCTACAACAGTCCCCAAACAGCCCCAATTCAGCAGCCCCCATAAGCTCATTTTCAGCCCAAATTAGCTATAAAATGGAAGAGAAGCTCTTTGATAGGTTAGCTTTAGGTTTGTTAAGTTTTCATGCAATGGCCTTTTAGTTCCCTAGCTTATCTTTAAGCCCAAAGTTGGCCTGTTTGACCATTGATACATCAGTCCCACCACCCCTCTTTCATGAGCTCATTAAGAGCTCATCTGTGGGTCCCACCACCAGCTTATTAGCTTTTTGAAAAGCTCTCCTAGCTGGCTTTCCTGAATAAGCTTCACCTTGGTCCCTTTATCACCCCTGTGGGTCCCACGATGGGTTGAGTTTAGACCATTTGTCCTGTTTGGGCAATGATAATTGGATTTGCTTATTTCCTAATGCTAGCTTATTCTTTGTTCTTTTCTCTTTTCTTTGGTTTGTTTTAAGTTTATATCATCTGTCATTAGCTTGTTTTCCCTTTTGTTCCAGTTTACCAAGCTTATTGCAAGCTTTTACTAGTTTATAATCCAAGTTTAGCTTAATTAGATAATTTGTTGATCCAACAAGCTCTTACAGAGCTTATTTCAAGCTTTCAAAAAGTTTTCATTTACTAAAGTTAGTTATAATCAGTCATTAAGTAGTTTTGTAAAGTTAAATATCAAAAAGAAAAATAAAAAGAAAAAAAGTTGCAAGACAGAATCGAACCTGGGACCTCCATGTATCATAAACCTCACACACAACACGCCTAACCAACTGCCCTAGGGTCTTTAATCATTCATTTCTTTCTTTCCTTTTTATTTAAATACATTTTGTTCTATTAAGCTTATATAAGCTTTTCTGCTTATTTTCCAGCTTATTTATAAGCTTTTGTCCACTTTTATATTTTTCTTAGCTTAATATTATTATAAAGTAATTTTAGGAAAAGTTTTGTAATTTTCAAACTTAATTTAGTATTTTTAATAATTTAATTTAGTTTATTTAGTAATTAATTAATAATAAATAATTAAAAAGTCAAAAAAAATAATTTTCTTTTTTCTAAAATTTTCTTTTATCATTAGGTTCGTAAAAATATAATTTTCATGTCCATAGGGTTAGCGTAGCTCAAAATTCAGTTTTTATTTTGCGCACTCGCGTTTTATTTAAATAACTTTTATGTTTTTTTAAATTTAGGTTGCGTTAGTAAAAGTAGTTTGTAAAATAAAGAAAAACCAAAAATAAAAAAAGTGATAGCTTCTATTTAAGCCCTTTTGGCTTATTTTTTCTGCTTATTTATAAGCAAACTCTGATTTTAAATTTTTAGATTACGTTTTAGGTTAACTAGGTTTCACGTTATTGTTAATATAGTTTGTTTAGATCGTTCTCATTCGCATTTCCTTAGTGTAATCATTCAAACCCTTATATACCTTTTTCCGTCCAAATTCACCCGAAACCCGTTTCGATTACCATCACACCTCGTCGGGACATAACGACCCGGGGAAACCCTGTACTTCCACGGAGATTGACTCTTAGGCTGTTTGACTTAGTTGACCATTCACTTGGTCTATTAGGTTGACCGTTTGGAGCCAATCAAATTTTGGCGCCGTTGCCGGGGAGGTCATGCGCGTATTCTAAACAGTTTTACAGATTAATGAATCTGGATATACACTCATTGTATATTTACCATCCTTTGTTCATATTTTCCTATTATAAAAACAAAACTGTTCCCGAAAACATTTTAAATCAGTTTTCAACGAACACAAAAACATTTTCTTTCTTATTTTTACAAAATGTTTATTCAAAAATCCAAAAATAATCACCTTTACCCTCTCACATCTTTGATTCTTCATCCCTACCCCTCTGTAAACCTTTGATTCTTTCTATGTCGTATCCACACCATTTTGGTTGCCAATGGTATGGTGGTCCTCATAATGGTGGGAATTGCCCCAGTTGTGGCATGATAGAGTCAGGAAACGGGTCTGTCTATAACTAAGATCCCTATTCCTATCATGACACCACTGATTCATTCCACCAGCTACCACACCATCAGTCTCAGCAGTTTTACTGTTGTGAGTACTGTGGTGGTTCACACTACAGTTATGATTGTCAATCAGGAAACACGTTTGTCTATGAGCAGTTTCCTGATAACGATTATAACTTTAGCACATACGACTCACAGCCACATCAGTTTTACTGTTGTGATTACTGTGGAGATCTACACTTCAACTCCGATTGTCAAACAAGGAATCCATTTCCTTGTAACAATTTTGACACGTCATATTATGACGAACCTCCACCTCAGCCAATTCCTCAAAGTCTTCTCCTTGATCTTTTGGATTTAGTGAAAGATTTGAAAGGAATCACACATACCCCAGATAATCCAAATCAAAAATCGATGGAAGAATTGTTAGCTGACGAACAGGCTGCTAAAATAAATTCCCAGGATGCTTATGAAAGATCCATTAGGGAATCAATTGCAAAAGAAAAAGCAGCCAGATCTAGCTCTCGATTTCGTTTCATTCCTGATGACAGTGATGATGAAGATACCCTTGATATCCTTGGATTTTATAAAGATTCATCAGGTTCATCAGATGAAATTCCATCAGTTGAGATTTCATCTCAACCTACTGTTATCACACCCAAGGTTCACACTCACTCTCTGAGCATGGGGGACGAGCATCTTGACACTGTTCCTGAAAGGGAATCGGACGAATTCATAAAGTCTAGTGTTGAGAACCTTGTCCAAATCCCAAGAGAGTCACAAGGAATTCTTGATCATATGTGTGATATCCATCCTCCTCTTGTCTTCCCGAATGTTGATGTTGAGATGTTCTCCGATTCTACTAATGACGATTCGTTGTCTTGTGGAGACATCGTTTTTATGGAAGAATTACCTTCTAAGCTAGTTAGCTTAGAAGAAGAGAATGATGAGATTGACACTGAAATCAAGGATGAAGCACTTCGTGCAATATTATTGAATGTCAATCTCCTCATTTCTAAAATTGAGGCTTTCAAAAAGAAACCTATTTCATCTCCTATCCCAATTAAGGATAGTGACATTTTCTCCGATGATCCTATTCCGGAGTTTGAAGCCTTTACTTTTGATCATATGGGAGAGAAGATTAGTGGCAGTACCACTTCTCATTCTCAAAATTCTCTCCCCGAATATGATTCATTCACCTTTGAGGAGTTCTCCGGTGAACTCACTCATATCATATCTCCACCAGAGTATGATAACTTTCACTTTGATCTAGACAAGCATAATCTTTGTGTTCCGGAGGGAAATATTCTCAACCTTGAGAATTTGCTTGATATCAAAATCCCAACCCTCCCACCCTTAATATGTCTAGATCATACGAGCCTAAATGATGAGATTCATGATACACCAATTATGGATTCTCTTGCTGATGATGATGACTTTATCTTGATTGTCATCAAGATCTTTCTACCCTTCTTCACCTACCGGGTGACTTCTCCTGTTCTTCATTCCTTCGGGAATGAAGACATTATCTTTGACCCCGGCATCACCGCTTATAGTTTATACTATCTTAAGCCAGGGTCATTATATCTCATCGGTGTGGAACTTTCACGTGCTTCAAATGTTTGTCCAAACATCCTGAATGAAAGTCTGATGGAGATTGTTTCTTCCACATCATGCTTCCCTAAGAACAAATGAATTCGGGGTCGAGTCAAGCTAGCGACTCGGTAAACAAAAACAGTAGCATGCTTATAGGGTTTTCACCCTAAGTGTGGGGGAGTTACCCCTGCTGTGGTTACCAACAAAGTGAAAGAAAAAAAACTAGTGTTTCCACATTTAGATTGTAATGTTGCCCTTTTACGTTCAAAGAGTCGGCATAATAGCCGGGACTTTGAATACTGAGGACAATATTCATTCTAAGTGTGGGGGGTATTTCGCTATTCTAGCAAATTTTATCACATTTTACTATCTAACACCCCCGTTTTTGGCAAAAATTTAAAAAAAAAAAAAAAAACTTCACTTGAGCTTCAAAATTTTTTGTGGTTATCAGTCCGCCATGTCTAAACGACAAAAGGATTGGCTAATCCAGGAGCAAACGGCTCTTGGTAAAGATATATCAAATCCGTTTACGGCTTGCAATTTGCCCAAAATTGTATGGTATCTCAACTCGCCATATCCTAAAAAGTGAAAGAGTTGGCTAGCCCGCAAGATTATGGCTTGTGGTAAAGGCAGTGGAAAACCATAATTGGTAATCAGCTCACCAAGATGTTGACTTTGTCCATCAAGAGTTGGCTAGTCCAGAAGCAAACGGCTTTTGGTAAAGACGAATCAAATCCGTTGACAGCTGGTGGTTTGCTCAAAATCACATGGTTATCAAGTGGACCATAGTTCTTACTTGAGCTGATACATTTGGCTACTCCAGAAGTAATGGCTTTTGGTAAAGAGATTAAAATCCATTAAGTTTTCAAAACAGTTTATTGCTAGGGACTAGCAATAGTTTAGTGTGGGGGATTGATGAATGCTTAAACACTCATCATTTTTAGTCAAATCTGAACTGCAAAACATACAAAAACACTCAAATATGTATCAAAATACTGAAAATATTCCAAAATTGTGTTTTATATGTTTTAGATGCAAAATGAGCAAAAACAGGTGAAAAACGTACAAAGTTTGCAAAATTGGCAGTTTCAGTCCTTCAACTTTCAAAAATTGGCAAAAATAGTCCCTGAGTACTTATTTGGAAAGAAAAGTCACCAAAGGTCCTTTTGAAATCATAAGTTGTCATATTTAGTCCTCTGGTGAAATTTTTCAAAAGTTTTGAGAATTTACAAGTTTGGTCCCTGGAGTTTCAGAAATTGACAGAATTGGTCCTTGGTGAAATACTTTTGATAAAAAGTCATTTTTGGTCCTTGGGAAATCACAGGTTGGCAACATTGGTCCTTGGAATAGAAGTTTGAAGAAATTACACTTTGGTCCCTCAAGTTTTCAAAATAGCAGAAAATACCCCCGGAGGTGTAAAATTGGAAAATATTCATTTATGACCCCTGGATTATTGGAACTTGCCAAATATTACCCTTGGAATAACTTCAAACATTTGGCAGAAGTGGCCCTTTGATTTTCAGAATTTGCATCAATGATCCTTGGGCTTATTACTACTAAACCAAATGGATCTCATGTTTACTAAACACTTAACCCTTTTAACCACTACCCAATCCAAACATAAACCCAAAATCTTCCCAGGCCCAATCATAACAAAGCCCATCCCATTTTATTTAATAAACTCCCCTGGTCATCCCTTCCCCTTCCTTTCCTCGGCCAAAACAAAACAACACCCTGACAACCATCCCTGCCATCTCCAACAAGATTGTCTCCCCTCCACTCTCCAACACACCTACACTTACCACCCTATAACACCAAATGTCAACCCCCACTTGATAATAAACTTTCCCCCTCCACTACCATGTCATCCATCCACACAAACCCTTGGGCGCCAAAAGAAATTATACGGCTGAGATGATCTCAAAGTAATCCAATGGTGGGGTTTTACTGAGAGAAACACACAAGCAAAAGTGGACAAGGCATCAAGTGGGGAGAAAACCCTAAAAATTTAGTATAAGTAGTTCATTTGTAAGCCATTTGATGGCAGTAGGTTTTTAGGGTAGAAATAGTTAGTTTAACTTAATTTAGTTTAAGTTTTTAAGTTATTGGAAGCTTCTGTATTTTGTTAAAAAATTCAGCTCAATACAATTTCAAGTTTTCTTGTATTACTGTGCAAAATTTGCTTTTTGCTTATTAGCTTATATCACTGCCTATTTATTGTTTACTAATGCTTATTTAGTCCCACGTTTTGCTTATTACATGTTTGCCTGTTTCACCGTTAGTTTAAGTTTGCTTGTACTAGCCTTGGTTTTAAGTAGTTTCACCATAGGGAGTGTTTGGCACAACTTTTTATTGCATGTTCTGTTGACTTAGGGTCATGAAACTCAATTGCTTCAGCTGTAGTTTAGTAAATTTAGTAGAATACAAGTTAGTTTTAGAGTAATTGATTAGGTTTTTTTAGGATTGGATAGTTTTTCTTTAAATTCATATACTAAATTTTTAGTCAAACTGTTGTTTTTGGTTCCTTGGACTCAAGTTGTTTTGACCCATTTGGTTGTCATCTTTGGTTCAACCTCACTTAAAATAGATTAGTCCATCATAATATTTGTCTAGTAACTTAGTTTAGTGGGTCAAAAACTCATCTCTGACCTAAATTCTTACCTGTTGCTCTGTCCAAAAATCTGTTGCTTTGGCCTCCTTTTGGTCTTCATCTTAGTTAAGTCATGATTAGAATTGGTTGCTGAGTATTGGTTCTTAACAGGTTAATGCAAGTTTGTGTCATCTAGTATTTAGATCTCTAAGTCAAATCACTTTCCTTTTTACCCATTCCAACCCATAACAATTAATTGTTAACTATTTCATTCACTACCCAACAGCCCCTTTGAGAAGTATTTTAAACTTCTTCGTATGTTGGCCATTTGACATGAAAATTTGTTATTGAGCTTATTTGTCAGCTTAACTTCATGTTACTATTTTTATTTTATTTTTGTGATTTTTCTTTACAACTCACTTAGTAGCCTAAAGTAGCCCATTGACTGTTGCAGCCATAGTTTAGAAATACCATTATGCGCTTTTAGTTTTTTTTATTTACTGCTTATTCTGTTTCCTTAAGCTTATTAGGATTCCCCTAGGTTTCCTTTGCATGTTTTCCCCCTAGTTAGCTTATTTGAGCTTTAAGCTAGCTCATTGATTGAAATCAGATAGTTGTTAGCAGGTTGTTTTCAACTCCTTTGTTAACTGCCACTTGTAATAAGTTCATACAGATTATTTTTGAGTCTTTAGATAAGTAAGGTAGTATTGGTTACTTTAGGAACTTTTTGTTAGATTTTCACAAGCTGGAGTAAGCTTTTGTATAGCCTGATCCTACGCTTGTGCCTGCTGGAATGCCCTGCTACAACAGTCCCCAAACAGCCCCAATTCAGCAGCCCCCATAAGCTCATTTTCAGCCCAAATTAGCTATAAAATGGAAGAGAAGCTCTTTGATAGGTTAGCTTTAGGTTTGTTAAGTTTTCATGCAATGGCCTTTTAGTTCCCTAGCTTATCTTTAAGCCCAAAGTTGACCTGTTTGACCATTGATACATCAGTCCCACCACCCCTCTTTCATGAGCTCATTAAGAGCTCATCTGTGGGTCCCACCACCAGCTTATTAGCTTTTTGAAAAGCTCTCCTAGCTGGCTTTCCTGAATAAGCTTCACCTTGGTCCCTTTATCACCCCTGTGGGTCCCACGATGGGTTGAGTTTAGACCATTTGTCCTGTTTGGGCAATGATAATTGGATTTGCTTATTTCCTAATGCTAGCTTATTCTTTGTTCTTTTCTCTTTTCTTTGGTTTGTTTTAAGTTTATATCATCTGTCATTAGCTTGTTTTCCCTTTTGTTCCAGTTTACCAAGCTTATTGCAAGCTTTTACTAGTTTATAATCCAAGTTTAGCTTAATTAGATAATTTGTTGATCCAACAAGCTCTTACAGAGCTTATTACAAGCTTTTACTAGGGTTAGCGTAGCTCAAAATTCAGTTTTTATTTTGCGCACTCGCGTTTTATTTAAATAACTTTTACGTTTTTTTAAATTTAGGTTACGTTAGTAAAAGTAGTTTGTAAAATAAAGAAGAACCAAAAATAAAAAAAGTGATAGCTTCTATTTAAGCCCTTTTGGCTTATTTTTTCTGCTTATTTATAAGCAAACTCTGATTTTAAATTTTTAGATTACATTTTAGGTTAACTAGGTTTCACGTTATTGTTAATATAGTTTGTTTAGATCGTTCTCATTCGCATTTCCTTAGTGTAATCATTCAAACCCTTATATACCTTTTCCCGTCCAAATTCACCCGATCACAAACCCGTTTCGATTACCATCACACCTCGTCGGGACATAACGACCCGGGGAAACCCTGTACTTCCACGGAGATTGACTCTTAGGCTGTTTGACTTAGTTGACCATTCACCTGGTCAATTAGGTTAACCGTTTGGAGCCAATCAGAAGTCACTGAAAAAGAATTGGATGCATTACTTGACGATTCGAAACCATTCATGACTACTTCAGAAAAGATTAGTGAAACAGATTCTGATAAAGAATTTGAGGAATTCATGGAAATAAAATTAGAAGAAGAGGAAGAAGAGAAATTTGAAGATATCATTGAGAAAGATCAATTGAAAATCAAATCATCTCTAGAAGAACCACCCACTGATTTGGAACTCAAAACCCTTCCCAATAATCTCGAATACGCTTACTTAGAAGAAAATTCACTTCTTCCAGTAGTCATATCGTCGTTGCTCGAAACAAATCAAAAAGAAAGACTCGTTTTTGTTCTTAAGAAGCATAAACGCGCTTTTGCGTGGAAAACTTCTGATATTCCAGGAATTAGTCCTGATTTTTGCAAACACAAAATCAATTGTGAAGAAGGTTCTAAACCCGTTGTAGAAAGACAACGTCGACTCAACCCAAATATGAAAGAGGTTGTTAAGAAGGAAATCATTAAACTTCTTGACGCAGGAATTATTTATCCTATCGAGGATAGCCCATAGGTGAGTCCAGTTCATTGTGTTCCAAAGAAAGGAGGAATGACTGTAGTGACAAACGAAAGGAATGAGTTAGTTCCTACTAGAACTGTCACTGGATGGCGAGTATGTATTGATTACAAAAAACTTAATAAAGCCACCAGGAAAGATCATTTTCCTTTACTCTTCATGGATCAGATGCTCGAAAGATTAGCAGGAAACAAATACTTTTGCTTCCTTGATGGTTTTTCGGGATATTTCCAAATTCCTATCGATCCAACCGATCAAGAGAAAACCACATTTACATGTCCTTTTGGAACCTACGCTTACCGGCGTATGCCTTTTGGTCTATGTAATGCACCTGCAACTTTTCAAAGGTGTATGATCGCAATATTTCAAGATATGCTTGAAACATCTATGGGCATTTCGTACGGCATATAAGACACCAATTGGTACGACACCGTACAGACTCTTGTATGGGAAAACATGCCATCTACCGTTCGAACTTGAACATCGTGCTTACTGGGCGTTAAGAAGCTGTAATCCTGATTTAAAGATAGCTGGAGAAAAGAGATTTTTGCAATTACATGAACTTGATGAGTTAAGACTTCAAGCTTATGAAAACTCCAAGCTATACAAAGCAAGAACCAAAGCTTATCATGCTAGAAAGCTGAGAATTCGAAAACAATTCAAAGCTGGAGATAAAGTTTTGCTTTTCAATATGAAATACAAGTTTAAAGCTCCGAAACTCAAACCAAAATGGTTTAGACCATATATAGTGAAACATGGATTTCCATCAGGTTATATTGAACTTTATGACAAACATGGTGGAAGTTTCATTGTAAATGGGCACCGAATTAAACTCTATTATGATAAGGAGCAATTAAACATGATTTCTAATGAAGAAATTTCGTTTGAATTTGAATATGAAGCTATCACATTCATGGCTCCACACAAGAAAATGGTTCCTTGGGCACACAGTAATGGTTTTATCTATGATGCTCTTCCTAGAGTATGGGAGAATGTTAAATTGGAAAACATAGATGAAACAGGATAGGAAATTGTGATAGGAAATGTTTTGTATATCCCTAAAAGGAAACATAACACTAAAACTTCATAATCTATTTCGAAGTTTGAGTCCGGCTGAGGACTCGTTAATAAAATAAGCGCTTCTCGGGAGGCAACCCGTGTGTTTTATTTTTATTTTTGTTTTTGATTTTCAGTGTTTATACCCCAAAGTTTTACTACTTGGTCGAACTTAAGTGTGGGGGTGTGCCACTAATTTGAATAAAACTGCAATGCTTTTTGTTTGTTTGTTTTTGTTTCTAATAATACAGGTGTTGACTACAAGAAACAGAAGATTGGATAACACCGGATATCATGGTTTATTTTCTCATTTTCCCTACTTTCATGCTTTTTCGTTTATCACATTGAGGACAATGTTTAACTTAAGTGTGGGGGGGGGAGGGTGAGTAGGTAAAATAAGAAATTAAGTCTAATATCGATTTAATTTTTAAATTTTGTTTGTCCTTGTAATCTAGTTGTTTTCACGCTTTTAGGAATAATTTATTAGAATAACTGGATCAATCCACTGGTGAAATTAGTAATTTTTGAAAAATTTGAGATGTGTCCCGATTAATATTGCAATCCATTTCTGGGATTGATAACATTTGCTAGCGCATATTATAACCCTTTCCACTAAATTGTGAGGATTTGAGCCTATTTCATATCTAGCATACATCTTTTATGCTTGAATCTTTTGTTATGAGTGTGCCGGTGATTTTATTTATTCTAGAACTTGTGCTTGTAAATCATTACGAGACCGTTGTGAGATTACATTTTTGTAATATAAGTATACATAAGTGATAAGAGGCAACCTTAGGATTTTAACCAAATAGCCTTCATTATTGATTTTTAGCTAGTCACATTGATTAGTTAATTTCCAATTTTTAACCCTTTTGTTAGCGTTCATTTTTAACGCTAGATACCCTTAGTTACACCCTTCGAGTCATCCTTTTCGTTTTTGATAAATCCAGAAAAATACAAAAATATTTTACACTTTAAACCTTAGCCTATCCTGTCAAAGTCTAAATAGTGGGTTGCTAGTTGCTTGGTTGTTGGATAGTTTCTGATGATTATTAGTTAGCCACACTTCACCAATTATGTGTGTGCCATTCCGACAAAGACGGAGACTGCAGCTTCTTATTTGTATTGTTGTGGTGATGCTTATGCGAAGTGTGGGGGAGTTTATTTGTCAAAAAAAAAAAAAAAAAAAAAAAAAAAAAAAAAAAAAAAAAAAAAAAAAAAATCATCGTAACTATAAGGTGACAATTATAGCAAATGTGCTATATATGTGAATAAAGGAAATTTTGTGATATGTTGTTAGCCAATGTGCTAAGTATGTAGAATATTGTTATGGCAAATCGATATATCGTTATTTGAAGAAGAGGAAGATTGTAACTATAATCATTCACGGGTTCGTGGATTATTTGGTGACTAGCAACAATGGGACTTAGACTTTATTTTATTTTTCTTTAAAACCAATTTCGTAAATATTCCCATGCCTTATCCCTACCCTTACCAAATTACTTTATCTATCTGGATATTGTAATGGCTTTGTGAGAATGTCAAATGCAAGAATATTGTAGTGATCATCCGGTTTTTGAGTAATCAAGAATTCGCGCCAGTAATCTATTATGTTTTTGTATGAGATGTTTAAACATAAGCTTGGTACAACCCTAAGCCTTACATTATAACCCGAATAAAAGACCTCTTTGATATGTAGACTTGGTGCTTACGCCATTGCGGTGTAGTTTTGTTTCTTGTACAAGCTTATGGTAATAATTAGATCATGACTGAGCAATGAGTGTGATTTCTCTTATATTTACTCCACTTCCTAAATAAATGAGTGATTGAGTGAATTATACTTCGTTCCTTCTTCGTGAGGTGTTTAGAAATGTTAATCAAGCAAGAAAATCATTGGGTATTGTCAAACATCTCGAATTTTCACCTTTCAAGCTTAAAAAGGATGAATCTCATCTTGTACTTGTACTTGGTGGATTTGCATCACATTTTTCTAATCATTTTTGGTTACCATGTGGATATTTAGTTTTCTTCTAGATTTGCTTGAGGACAAGAAAAGTTTAAGTGTGGGGGATTTGATAACGCTCAAAGTTAACATGTTTTTATAAGCGTTATTAGTGTTTTTGTGTATGTTATTTGGTTGTTTTTATATGCTTTTGTCACTAAATCGTATCAAAGTATGTTTTTGTAGCATATGTAGCCAAATGCAGGAAAAATGGAGAAAAAGTGAAGGAAATGAAGTATACGCGATTACACGAAGATTCCCAAGCTCAAAAGTCCAATCTATGAAGTAATTCATATGAGAACCTAAGTTTTGTCATCTCAAAGTTCCAAGTTCAGAAGTTAATCAAGTTTGGATAGTACATAAAGAACTACACAAGTCAAAGTCAAAGTCCAAAGCTGCCAGAAATTACCATCCGATCGGTTGGTGTGAAACCGATCGGATGGCCATAATTACCTCTCACCAACCGATCGGTGCCAACCCGCAACCGATCGGATGGCCGAAACTGCATGTTTTTGCCAACTTTTGTGCACGAATCTTGGTCTTTTGTCCCATGGTTCTAGGCCCTTTTTAGTGTCTTATTGTCCAAGTTCAAGCATTTAAGTTCCTATTTATTACCATGAGTGTTGGACAAGCCTATAAGGGACCTCAAAAGTGCATAACTCAACACCATTCAACACACAATTGAAGATACCATTTACTCTCATTACTACACACAATTATTATCATCTTCTAGCTCTCTAAGGAGGAAAATTCATGCAGAAGGAAACAGGAACTTTGGAGGACCAAGGAAGCAACATTTGGAGTCCGAAAATCTCAAGAAATCATCACCAACTCTTAGGTTATCAATACCTTGTCATTAGTTATCAATTTCAAAGCATTGTAAGACTTATAACCATGGATTCATATGTTAAATATTCTGAGTTTATTTGCATGTTTGTCATGAGTGGCTAGTAATCTTTTTACACTTGTTTTGATGATGTTTAATACTTAGTGATAGTGATGATTGTGATAACATGTTTTAATTCAATTTCAAGTCAATCCTAAGAACCAATTGTACCTTAAGTTTCATCGTGACATTTGTTTAGCCAAGGTTAACTAATTGATAATAGTTTCAAAGGTCGAAAGATTTGTTATTACTCAACTAGTTATAATCATTTGTCTATGAATGATTGTTTTTCACCATAATTATTCTTGACTAAACAAAGAAACAAGAAGTATGATTGTAATAAGAATTCTTTTATAACATCAAATCGGATTGTTTGTAAACCTTTAGTAGGACGAAAGTTTAAATGTTTATAAACGATTGTGACCTTTTTGTCTATGAAGAGGTTACCTTTTGTATTGACCATTTCCTAAGAGTATTTGATTGGTAATAAAAGTTTGTCTTGTGTTTAAGATATCCACCATACCTTTTGAACCTTGGATAGATCTTGAATTGATTGGTTTACACCTAAATCTTGTTTTTATGAACTAAACTCTTGGCCGAAGTTTAACTTGTAGAAACAATAGATTAGATCACCATCTAATTATCTCAACCAACATGTTATCAAAAGTTATCACAATCATGTGTGTCATTAAGTAGAAAACTAATCTAAACAAGTGTAGTTTTTAATTTATTGAATTTGCTTATTATCATATTTGCGTACATTAGAGATTTACTTTTAGACTTATATTTTGATTCACTCACAAATCCCTGCGAACGATCCCGACTTACCATCATATCTTGCTATAACGGACAAGTACACTTGCTCGTATGTGTTGTTTCTAGATTTGGTAACGCATCCTTATAAATTTAAAACTTGCACTAACAAATAGCACATCACATCCCGAGACCGCTAGTGAGACTACATTCGTGTAGTAGGATTTACTACATGATAAGAGGCATTAGGATCACCCTTGTGTTTAAACCCGTATCATAATTACTTGACCATTTAAGTCATATTATTTGGCTAGTAAAGTCAACTAATTTTTCCCACACCTTAGCGTTGTACTCATTTTTAGTACACGAAACCCCTAGTACATCCCTCCGAGACTATCTTTTCGTTTCTAACTTTAAGCATCTTACTTAAAGGAAGAATTTGTTACAACCCACTCAAATGTGCAACCAAATCGCCTTAGCCTTCCGTGTATGCACTCATCTTTAGTGCATTATTGTTATTTGTTTAAACCCTTAGTTAATTATCTAATTGATTACATGGTTGCTAAGTCGAGTCATATCCTTGTACATATAGTTTTGGGACGATTGGGACTCATGGGTAAAGTACTTATGTTATGGAGTAATGGGGAAGAACATCATATTATTACCCCCATATGTGCGTTAATCTTAAAAGTACTCCAAGTGTTTTGATTATCTTGATTTGAGTCATTAGATTAGTTTATTGTAAAGTATGTAAAAATTCAAGTGTAAGGGGAATATTCATTCCCTATGATGTATTATTTTGGATGGTAGGGTAAGAGTGTAAAAAAAAAAAAAAAAAAAAAAAAAAAAAAAAAAAAAAAAAAAAAAAAAATCGAAAAAATTAAGAAAAAGAGAAAAAAAAAAAGAAAAGAGAAAAAACATACGGACTACCATCTCGTTTCATTCTATGTTTATTTTATGTTTTTGATATTTTTTATTTATTAGCTTAAGTCGAGTCTAGTCTTGGCTTAGCAACGCCATATTGTACATGTAATTAACCAAGATGATTAACTCGCCACCAGTAAAGATTGCCTATATCCAACAAAACCGTGTATTCCATATCCCTACACCTAACGTTATAACCCTTTGAAAGACCTCTTTGATAGTTTATCCTAGGTGCTTACGCCAAGTGGTGGAGGTTTGATCATTTCCCAAGCCTATGGTAATCTATTTTGCTATGACAGGTAGTGAGAGATGTTTCCCATTTCCATATTGTGATATGTACTTTATTACACCCAAGAGATGTGAGTATCTAAACACTATTTGTGAGGTGCTATTGTATGACCTCTGTGCTTGTCTTTGGTCTTTGGTGGAACGATTATTTGTTGTAATTACTTTTATATTAGTGTTAAATGACCCCTAACTTGTATTTTGATTAGAATAAAAGCGCATTTGCTTGAGGACAAGCAAATCACAAGTGTAAGGGTATTTGATGAGGCGAAAAATGAACCGTTTTTAGGGGGTCATTTAAGCCCGGATTTGAATTTATTTGATCAAATATTGCCCTAAATCGTTCCTTTTGTCATTTTAGGTACTTTTGGAGTGAATTCTGGAAAAGGAAGTATTTTGGACGTTTTTGGAGCATAAAAGTGAAGAAAACGGCAAAGTCTTAATTTTCCTTGCTGAGAACAGTACATGACGGCGTCAAGAGTCCTTATGTGACGGCGTCAAGAGTAAACAAGATGTGGAAGTGGTGACGATCCAGAGAAATCGTGACGGCGTCAAGCTTGGCCGTCATGGTTCAAGATATGGTGACGGCCTACAACTAAATTACACATGACGGCGTCAAACTTGGATCTAGGCAATCCGATCTCATTATGGGCGGCGAGTTGACGGCGTCAAATATTCCTTCTTGACACCGTCCCTCTGTAAAATCTATATATAGTTTTGCAATTTTCATTCATTATATGTAACTTTAGAGGGGGTAACTTTGGAGAAACCCTAGCACGGATTTTACTGTTCTTTCAACGGTTTTTACCCTTTGAAACCTTTCATGTTCAATTGAGATAATTATCCTTTCAATTCATTCAATATGTTTATGTGTTGTTTGAATATATCTTACGCTTGTCTTAAATTTAACATGCTAGGCTAGATCTTTTGTGTGTTTGCTTAGATGTAGTGAAACCTAGATGTTGATTATGGGTTGATTGTTTGTTTATAGTTGTTATGGATGAATGATTTTGATGTTAGGCTTAAGAAAACCGGCAGACTTCCATAGGTAACATGCTTGAACGTCTTAAGAAACATGAACCAATGCGTACTAGGTTATTATGGTTGTATTTAATGCATGAGTGAATTCTAATGATCCCATGTTAGGAGCTTCTTGCAGGCTCGACATAAGGAGTGAAGTAGGAGCTTATAGAGTTGGGGAAGTACGTACGCCACCCCACGAATGGTATTAAAGAATATAACCCGTCATCCATGCAATTGTAACAAACTATCAACCTGTAAAAGATATCTAGGGAGTAATGAAATCTAAGTAAACACAATTCTCCTTATTATTGTTCACACCACTAGTTTAATTAGCTTTATTTTCATTTCTGTTATTTTATTTTGATTGCATATTTAGTTATTGGGTTAGTTGACTAGCAACTAATTCCGCCCACTCTTCCAATACTCGAGATTTTAATTGCTTTTATAAAAATACAAAAAGAATCATCCCTCACCTCTAGATCTAGTTTTTAGGCTTTCTAATCCTAGCGACACTATTCCTGAGTTGAACGATCAATCCCTCGGTATTTGTCACTATACTATACTATAACGATCAGGTACACTGCCTGGTGGGGGTTGTAAGCTTCTCGAGATCCCTCGAGAGGTAAAGCCTGGTGCGATTCCCACGTATCATCAAATAACACAAAAACTGTTAATTAAACTAAATAAATAAGAAAAGGTAAATTGGTAGTAACTCTTATGATAGGAAAAGCAGTGTTTACTTATACATCGTTACTCCCTAGTTATGTCTTACTGATTTGTTTAATTGTCATGTCTTTGTTTTAATTGAAGTGTTGTATTCCTTAATATTGGTCGTATGGAGGTGCCAAAGTCCCCAACTCTATGAACATTAATCTCCTCTAAAACCCTTAAAGTCTATTAAGTTTTCTAGGATCCATATGCTGTAATTCACGCAATAAATACAACGAGGAAAACCAATAGTGCAGTATATGGTTGCGTTTTATAAGACGTTCAAGCTAATACATATGAGAACTTAGCCAGTTTTCCTATCCTAACGTGAGACAATAAATTATACAAGAGACGACAAATCAATTATCAATAACTAGGTTTCATTATATCTAAGCAAATACTAATTAACTTAAGCAATCATGTTAAAGCAAAGACAAGATAAACAAATAATCAAACAATACATAGACATATCGAATGATCATCTCTATTGAAACATGAAGTTCAAAAGCTGTAAAAGCCTTACAAAACCTGTAAAATTCGTCTAGGGTTTGCCTCTCCAAAGTGTTACACGAATTATGAAAAACATGCTAAAGTATATATAGATTTACAACTGTGACGACGTCACTTTATAGGTGTGACGCCGTCAGATCGCCTCCAATTAGAGTTTCGTCTTCTCCAAGTCGCCATTGTGACGGTGTCACTCAGAATCTCTGACGCCGTCATGTATTGCTCTGACGCTGTCCCTTAGTAAAAGCTCTGGGCCGTCTCTTGTTAATTTTGTACGAAATCTTGGTCTTCAAATACACCTGACACCATCAGGTTATAAGTTCTTCAAATTTGTCCGAGGCGTTGCTTATTAATTCTAAGCCAAAAATCCAACTTAAATTGCAAGTGACGGTGTCACGTTGTAGCTTGTGACGCCGTCAGACTCCCTTGTCTGACAGAATTTGGGACTTCGTCGTTTTCTTCACTTTTTCGTCCAAATAAGCAATAAATGTGCCGAATTCCAGATTTTTCGTCCCAAGTATCTAAAATAAAAAAAGAAACGATTTAGGGTAATATTTGATTATATAAATACGACTTCATTCTTAAATAACCCCTTAAAAAGGTACAAAATAATTCCTCATCAATGCTCTTTTACGGCCTTTAATAACTCTTCAATAATCATTGTTAAGTTTCCAAAATCTCGTTCTTTTGCTTCAAAATCTTCTTCACGTACCTAAAATATAAATTAACAACTTTTAAAAGTATATGCTATGGTTGTTAAGATCCCTATCCTGATATTAAGATCTTACGGTTTTACGATACTATATAGCAAAAATAATCCCGATCCTACGTAGGATCTCTACAAGCTTAAGATCTTATAAGATCCCAATCTTGACCATACAAGATCTTAAGATCTAATCCGATTCAATATTATTTTTCTCGAACAACAAACTAAAAAACTATAAAAAAGCTATGGATTATGTTTTATAAACTTTAAAAAACAACATGATCTTCTTGAACATTCTATAATTATAATTTAGGACAACATATTCACGAAACATTCCTATAATTTTATCTATACTACCTTATAATGTATTTAGGACATCTATATTTAGAAGTCTTAAAATGTTTAAGACCAAAAATATTTTTTTAATAGGAAAGATGTATACACATATAATTAAAAACCTAAAAATTTAAGTGTCTTTAAAAAGTATGGGTTATTACAAGTATCTATACTACTTATAATGGAGGAAGGACTCTCTCTCCAAAAAATTCAGATGTACACAAAATGATGCATGGTTTACAACACTTTAAAGCAAGCAATTTTCATAATTACAACAACCAAATCATTGTGTACAACAAAAACTAGCATGAATCAAAATTCAGACCACTTTTCTTAAAATTCTACATTAATAGCATTAAAAACACTCCTACACCCAATATTACAATTATTTAAATACAATGTACAACCCTCATTCTACATTAATAGCATTAAAAACACCCCTACACCCAATATTACAATCATTTAAACACAATGTACAACCCTCATTTTACATTAATAGCATTAAAAATACCCCTACACCCAATATTACAATCATTTAAACAAAATGTACAACCCTCCATCTTAACCTAGACACGAACCCGTGACCAAGACTCGACTCAATAAAACTCGACCCGATACACAAAGTTGTGACCAAGCAAATTTAGGTGTCGGAATGACATCCCGTGACATTTTTATTAATTCCATTGAAAATTTTTATTTCAGGGTACCCGCCGCTTCAACGCGCGGGTACCCTGCTAGTAGCTTTCAATGCTTGTAATCTTTTAAGACTTACAAGAAAAGAAGCATAATGTACACCACTTTAATGCACACATTAAAAAAATATTAATGCTATTTAATTTAGTCAATTAATTAACTGATCAATAAATACAATTAATACAATTATTAAAATACCCTTTACATAAGAAATACAAATTATCAAGCATATTATACAACAAAATTAAACACAATTTCTACATTAAATGTCACTAATACAAATAATAAAGCACCTTATACAAACTAGATGAGTACCCATGCATAGCAACGGGATTTTATAGCGGCAACTAGTTTTTGTGATAATTTTTTTTTTATAGATTATAAATGAAAAATAATAAAAGTTTGAGGATTTGGGGATTAAATATAATGTTTTGAAACCCAGTTCGACCCGGGTAGTTCAACAGGTTGAATCGTTCCGGTCAAAAATGGGTCAATTTAAACTGGGTCAACCAGACGTAGGGCTGAGCAAATCCACCCGAAAACCGACTCGAACCGAAAAACCGGCCGAAACCGGACCGAACCGACCCGACCTTTTTCTGTTCGGTTTCGGTTTTGTATATTTATTGCAGTTTTAGTCGGTTTTTTTCAGTTCGAAACCCGAAAACTGACCTGAACCGAGTTATTCGGTTCGATTTTGAGATCTATTTCTAGGTTTGGTTCTCGGTTTGAGTTTTTTCCTTTTTCGATTTTTGGGTCGGGTCGGTTTTGGCCGGGTTTGACCTGATGCTCACCCTTAACCCAACGGGTTGGGTCGAAAAAAGGGTCAAATTAAACTAGGTCAACCAGTCGAGTTTGAAGCGTCCCGGGTCAACCCGGTTTTTGATGTGTATTAATAGTTTCCTTTTGAACATATATTTTCAACATTTCCTTTTTTAGGGTACCCGCCGCTGCAACGCAATTCACCGAAAAATTTAGTTTTAGGGTACCCGCCGCTACAACACGCGGGTACGTTGCTAGTATTTTTATGATATATTAATAATTTGTAGATTTGCATAAAAATAAAAAAACTATTAAAAAAATGACATTATAATAGGATATTAAGATTTTGATCTTAAAAATAATAATAATAATAATATTGAGTAGCATCCTGATCTAAAAATAATAATAATAATAATAATAAAACTGTTACATACATGATACATGGCCATCTGCCCAACTCAAAGTTTACAAACCTTTGCTCTAGTATTTGGGCCTAAAAGCCCAAAACTCAACAATCTAACTTCTTCAAACCCGTTCAACAACTTTACATAATAACCCGACCCGTATCAACTTTAAACAACAAAACAAACTCCTTCAGTTGCAAACTTGTTCAGCAAGAACACAAATCGTACTTCAAATTCACAAACACCAACCTTAAAAAAAACATTGAGTTATGGAATTAAACTTAGAAGAAAACAAACACCTCAACAAAGAATGTTCAACTTTAATCCTGGTAACTTCTTTTTAATCTCCCACTTAGGGTTTCATAGTTTTGATTTTATAAATGTATTGCAGTTATGGTTAGAGGGTGTTTGTTTAAGATTAATTTGTGGGCCTATGAGCTTATTTGATTCCGTCTTATATTTCATAAGCTTAAATTTTTCGGCTTATTTTGAGACTTATTTATATAAGCTTATTATACCATAATAAGTGTATATACGCCCGTAAGTCTCTAAATAAGACGAAAAATTTAGGCTTATGAAATATAAGCCGAAATCAAATAGGCTCATAAGCACACAAATAAGCTTAAACAAACACCCCCTTAGTATGTTTTTTAATTAATGATGTTGATTTTGTTTTGTTGGTTGGGTGGTTAATGTAGCCAGCGTTGTCTATTGGAAATGTGGGACAATTAGCTGTGGATTTGTTGATTGCTTCGAGTAAAGCTGAGCGAATTGGGTGTTTAGATGATCCGAATGTGCTTCCGTGTGTCGGAAACGATGCGTATAGTTTCTCGACTCAGGGGGACCTTGTGCTGCCACTTGAAGGTTGTTTGTCTTATATGTTTTTTAGTTTGTTGTGTGTTTGTGGATTCATGTGAGATAAGTGGCGTAGGTTATAAAAATTTGTCGTTAAAAAACAAAATTAGTTTATGCGTCGGTTAAGAAAATTTGTTTCAAATTAAGTGTATACCATACAATAGGAAGTTTCGTGTAAGGGTTGTTTGGGAGTGCTTATTTTTTTCTAGCTTATCTGGTTGCTTTTAAGCATATACAGTTTTCTGTCGTACAAAGTGCTTCTGCTTATCTTTGTTTTGTGAGGTAAAATAAGTGGCAGGTAGGAAGGGAGCTGCTTATTTCAAAATTATTTTCTTATTTAAGCTTGAACAGTCCATAAATGGATTTGATTGAAATTTTCTAACAAATTGGTATTTTTGTGGAGTGTTCTTGTTTTTTCTATAATAAAAGTAAAATCAAACACTATTCTTGAAATTCTTAGAATTAAGCAGTTTATAAACGTACTTATTTTGTAAGCAGAAAGAAATAAGCATTTCCAAACACAGCCAAGTTCTAAGAATTAGTAGAGTATTAAGTGTCGGAAGTCTATATCTTATGCATGAACGTGTGTTGTGAGGTTTTCGTTATGACCTTTTTTGTTTCCAAATTATAAGCCTTAAATTTATTATGCAGCTTATGAGTCGCCTTCTAATGCATTGAGCCTTATTCAACAAAGATCACCTGTTGTTAAGGTAAGCCCAGCATTTTTTATGCCCTTTAATTGTTTACATAAACTCATTTTCATAAGCCTAGCTTGTCTTATAGTTGCCACACCTACTAATCTGGATGCTGTTATAATGCCGTCTCAACCTGCTTAATCTGTATGCCATCTTTTTTACTTGTTTACGAATCTAGCAAATTGGTAGCTGCACTGCAGTATTGTTTTTAGTGGATAATAGATGTCTTGTCATTCTTAAATGGCGAGTAACGGAATTAGTGAATAAAAAATAGCACCCCATCACAAGGAACGTATGCAACATTGAATTTAGTATTACAACAGAGAACATACATGCAGCTGATTTTATTAGTGTGGCAATCAAACAATCAAAATAAAATCATATCAAATGCAAGTCGGGCTTTACCTTGTTTGAGTCTGTGTGGCGGTGGGTTGAAACCCCATAGATTAGTCGGTCAAAAGGTCGGAAACCATGGTTACCAAAAAAAAAAAAAAAAAAAAAATGCAAGTCTTCCGCTAGGCTGAGCTCGCATCTATAACTTGTATCGAACAATTATCATGTAAGTTTAAACACTTAAATATTTAAGAGTTTTCTCATTCAATAATGACCTTCCTTTAGGGCAGTTACTGTTCACTACTCACATAATCCAGATTGAACACGGTAGAGGCTACTATGATAACATGTATTTTCCATAAATTTGGTCTAAACCTTATCCAGATTAAAGAAAAGATACGTTACCACAAATTTGGTCTAAACCTTTAACCTTATCCAACCTCTTGTTGGGGTTTCCTTAAATTTTTTATGAAACCTTAAAAGAACAAAAAACCCAGCAGATCATAAACAAGTTTGGATAACAAGACTTCACCTATTGGTGGAACATTGTTGATCTTTGAAATTTAAAAATATGATCACATGTTTAAAACTGTTTGAAAGGAGAGTAATGTCGAAAACGTGCTTTATACTATTGTATTGAGATGGAGAAAACGAGGTTATCCTGATTTATTGTACTTGGTTTTCTCTCGAGGGGATATCAAAACCCAAATCGTATTAGCAAGAGTAGAAGAAAACTAGATGCTAATTGAAATTTGTGCTAATCAGGGACTGTACATTTAAGTTTACTGTTATGTGATATGTGTAACCACCAATCTAACCATTATATATTGGCGATTATACTCTAGGATTTTTGCATAGTAACATTAGACCCAACACTTGATTTTTTATGAGATTGACCTGTAATAAAAGCCGCATCACTTAGATAAGGTCTGCATAAGGGTGAGCATTACCGACCGACCCCCGATTACCGGCCCGATTCCGACCACCCGACGGCCCGATTCCGATCCCGACTAGCAAACGGGTCGGGAGTCGGTTTGCTATTCCGGCGAACTCGGGAGTCGGGTCGGGACGGGACGGGTCGGGACGGGATGATTCCGATCAATAACAAGCTAATCCGGCCCGATACCGACTAACCGATACCGACCGATTCCGATACCGACTAACCGAACACAATCGGGATCGGGAGTCGGTTTGAGATTCCGGCCACAATCGGGATCGGGCTTGTCGGGACGGGTCGGGACGGGATCGGTTCCGGCCCGATGCTCAGGCCTAGGTCTGCACAATATGGAATTACACCTTGCAATAAGGGTGCGGTGTCCTACACCTTGTACGGATAAGAGCTTTCTTGAGGACCGGAAAGCTTTCAGGGGTTTGAGAGCTCTTGTGTGTGAGTTTAATGATCATGAAAATTGCAGTCTGTGAGATATCTAGAAATTCTTTTGTACCTGTTGATTGAGACAGCCAAAAAAATTTTTTGGGAGAGCATTTTTATGATCAAGAAACCATCATGGTAGGAGCGTTGCTACCTCTCATTGTATTTGTTGTCCTCAAGCGAGCTTTCACCTATAAGAGATGCAGGACACAGCACCTTAATGCGAGGTCTAGATTCATGCAACCAAGACCACAGTTACTTTAGACTACACACAATATTGGTTTATACTTTTAAGCATGCATAGGTGCATCTATTGTTAATAGTAACTGTATATATTCTAAGTGATCTAACTTTGTAAAGAGGTCAAGGTCATCTATTATAGAGTATCAGGTCTTATATGTGAGTTTGTAGAATCCTTGAGTATAACAGCCTATCTATGATAGGGATTTTTTTTTTTTTTTTTTTTTTTTTTTTTTTTTTTTTTTTTTTAATGATTACACAACAATATTATTGAGTGTGACTATTGATTAACGTACATTCTAGTTGGGAGTTCAACTTTCTTCTCTCTATGGGTCTACATATCCCTGAGAATCAAAAGAATCATCATCTCATTTTGTTTCATCTCAATAAAATGGAATCAGATATGTTATACAAATATCACTCCTTACAAAACAATGTTCTGGACAAGACAACTGATCAAATTTGTATTTTCTGTTTTTGAAGCATTTATGTTTGGTTAGATTGGCACCATTGGATAATTGAATAGATAAGTGATATAAATGGTTATGAAGTGGGATTTCATGGTCTCTGACAGGTGGGGTTCAGAGGGTGTTTAGGATTGTTTATTTTTTCTTAGCTGTTTTTTTAAAGCAAAAAGTAGTTTTATAGTCCAATCATTTTCTGCTTATCTGCTTTTATTTAGGCAGTTAAGCAGTTCTTCATAAGCATGTAAGGAGCTACTTGCTTATTTTTTATTGTTTATTTCAATAGTGAAATAAAATTAACTTTTAGTATCATGTTTAATCCAAAACTTTTTATAAACGGATTTAACTGAAAATTTCTATCATATTGTTATTCTTATCATTATTATTGCATTTGCTTACAAAATAAACAAATTCAAATACTATATCCAAAAGTACTTATTTTACGCAGCTTATAAGAACTTATTTTTAAGCAGCTTATGAAATGATGCCTTATAAGAGGTTAGACCTTTAGTTGTAAACTTTCCATACCTCAGAAATTTGACAGTCCCATGACACGTCTTTGTATAGAAATATAATTATCACGTAGTGTTCAATAATTGGTTAGCTGCAAATGTCCCTTGTTCTAATAGCTCACGCTATTTAAACCATCTATTTTACACACAGCTATGTTCACATGTGGGTTTTTGTATAGCATGCAAACACATCTTCCTCTTTAGCTACATAACTTCTGTTGAATAATGATTATTGACCAACTGAATTCTGATTGTCTATAAGCAGGGAATGATGGTTGAGTTTGCTAAAAATCTGGCTGATTTTGCTGTTGCTTCTGGAAAGAAGCACGTCATAATACTCTCTAGCTTAGACTTTGGCCGATGGCAGACAATTGATATGTCAAGGTATTGAATGATGTAGTTTTCTAGCAATGAATGTAGTTTTAATTTCTGTCACTAGCATGTAGCAACTTAATTTTATTATTTTAGAAAAATCTGTTGTGATATGTTATGATATGCTAGAAACGATGACATAAACTTCATTTAGTGCTTCTCTCAATCAAGTCTTTTAAATTATTCAGTGCTCTGTGGAGCTCTTGAAATTCAGTTGTGGTTTTTTGTACTCCAGAATGACTGTAGTGTTAATGACCATCTTTGATATTACTCCATCACAAGTTAATGTCTATTATAATTGGTTGAAACCAATATCTACGAAGACATTAAAACTCTAGTTTCGATTTTTTTTTTTTTTTAATAATTATTAATCAAAGGTGGTGTTCACTACCTATTTAGTTTCAGAATGATTGAGATGCCTAAAAATATGACTATAACTTGTGCCTAAATCAAAGGTGGGTCCTACAGCTGTCACCAATAGGATATTGCCACATAAGATTAGGCATACATTTAGGCATGCCAATCAATGCTTAGTTTTATAGAGAAGTAATAAGATATAGGTGTGTTGAAGCGCAACAGTATCTTTGTACCCATAAGCATCATATGGTTGTGTGCAAATAATGTGCATTTAAGATTTCCATTTGTCTAAGCAATTTGCTGCGCTTATGCATAAGTTTAACACTGCCCATTTTTCACAATATTTACTGACCTGAGGTGAACTTTTCAGTGGTTTGCAGATTTATTACCTATCTAATACCAATGCTGATGGAGCAGATGACCAATGTGAAAAACTAGGTTGGAAAAGAATGAAGGAATATGATCCTAATCAGAAACTATGGAAGTATCTCGATAATTTAGCTGAAGGCAATGCTAGCCAAGATGATGTTTCGCTTCTTGAAGATGATCTGGGTGAAGAAGATTACTATCCAAGTTTGCCTTTTGCTGCAATGTTTTCTTGCTTTAAGGTGAACCTCATATGCCATTGCTAGTATTAAATATTCCGTTTTCCCAATAGCATTGGAACAAACAAGTCACTCCCTTCTTATGGATAACTTGTTACATTTAAACATATTCATTAGGTGAAAAATCAGTTACATTTAATTTTACTTTATTGAGATATTTGTGTACTCATTATGGTTGACATTTGTTAATTGCTTATGTCTAATATTTCTTTTAATGACTGCCCAGGCCAAAGATATAAAGGTCACTTGCTTGCTATGTTATTGCTCTGAAGGAGACAACATCCCCGATGCCTTTCATTTGGCAGAAGCAGCGTGCAATCTTGTGGGGCTGAGCCCTGGTACCTTTAAAGGTGAGTTTGGCTGCTTGCAAATTTTATATCTGATTTTTTTTTTATATTGTTATTTTTTGTTCAGTTGTGTTATACTATGCTTAATTTATCTGGTGTATTTTGATAATTTGTTCAGGAAATGAGGGTGGTAAATGGGTGATCCCGTTTTCGTGGCAGAGTGTTTACGGGCCACCTCCAGATATGTCGCTCTTCTAACCGTCTTGACTTCATTTTCTCATCATAGTCAAAACATTACATTTTCTTTAAGTTATGTAACATTTAAACGTTTTCATTTTCACGTATATGAGAAGAAATGAGTTGGGACCGTGGGTTCGAGTTACTTAATAGGTCGGCCCCAAAACTTTATTTTGACTATGACGTTACTTGCCACGATATAAAGAAATGGTACCCACAAAATGGAGATAGATGTGTACTCGAATAGCAGCCAGATAGGAAGAGAACTATTCAAAGACAAAACTTTAAGGTTCCAATTGTGTACTAAGGTCGTATTGCCAGCTTGTTAATTGGGATATTATTGAACAGCTCTTTATTATGCAGCCATTACTTCTGAACTTCTCTAACACCTTCTTAGAAATGTATCAAGTATAAATTATTCATACTTTATCATCATTAAACAACAAGTTGTAATTTGTAAACCGTTTTTATTATAAAATGGAAGAAGAATTGTGTTGCAATCACATTCATATTATCAAATGTTGGAATAATCAGCTTGATAATGTAAATTCAAACACTCTCTTTATATATTGCTTAACAAAGGTTGACGTGTAACACTAAGCAACAAATTTTCAAATAAATTGTCATGGTATTTAACACTTTAATGACTTTTCAGTTTATAGTTGTCAAATTAACTTTAAAAACACTAGTCTTATTTTGAAATATACTTGGATTACTGGAGATTCATGTTGATATTTATTCAAGTAACTCCACAAATTATTGATCTCTTCACGTTTACATAAACACGTTGCCAAATAATTTCATATCACATTTGTAGATGGGTGAAATAGTTTAACATGATTTAAAATGTAAGTTTGTGAAAATGATGTATATTGAATGACACTAAAGGACGCTTATAAAACTTTCACACTTTTGACATCTAACCAAAGTTATAACTTTAAGGAGTGGAGATTTATACAGTATTACAATTTGTTATTTGTCAATATATATTTAGGAACAGTTTTGGACAATTATCTTCACGTCAAATGCGAATGTACAAAGTGTAGATAATGTTTATTGTTAGTGAAGGACTTGTCCGGTAGCCCGGTAGGGTAATGCTTTTCAACCAAAATTTTAACAAAATTGTTAGTGGGGTAAGTCATGTTTGTGACACGTGAAATAAATTTATGGTGTGTATACGAATATATGATAAGGTAATAAATTTTAGAAAAAGGAATTTTTTTTTAATGTTTATGGTAAGAGTTTCATTCGTGTTCATTTGTTCTCTATGTTCAAAGACATTATTATTATACTTTATAAAATGTACAACTAATAAAATGATTTAGACAAGAGTGCATACAATATTTCGAGTTCACAACAAATTATTACATTCATTGCAGCTTGTGGGTGGTGTCAGCAAGAAACGTATTCTATTTATCTATTGATTAAAATGATCTGGACACATGTGACAAATATAAAAATAAGGGAAATATGAAAAGTAATATCTTTCCAGAAAAGAGGCTTCTTGTTCCGGTGTTCTCGTAATCATTTTTCTAAGCGAAATTAGAAGTCATTATTAGAAATACAACGCCGACACGTTATGGATTAAGTTTACTTTTCCTATTTTTATAATTCAAAATACTGATACATTAAAATGTAATTGAAATACTACATTTTAATAATTCAAGTTGGATCGTTTTGCTTTGAATGTTCAATCATATTATTATCTTATCTAACAATTAATTCCTTGTCACCCTTCACGAATGATTAGGAATGATCATTTAAGATCCTAGAAGATTTTAACATAAGAATAAAGGTTTAGGTAACGGTCAAAATGAGTGAGTTTAAGTAAATATTTTCCAAAAAACCAAATAGCATCATGGCCTAAAAACACTCGGGATGAGATCAACTAAATAGTTGTGAATTTAAATCTTACTGAGAATCAACAGATATGTATATATTTCTCAAATGACAGTCGCCATATTTCCAATCTGTTCGGGTTTCAGAGTTATTACCAAGACTATATATAATTTGTGTTGTCATGTTTAATACTATAAAAGCTACGCAAAAAGGTTAAGGTTTCAATAATTCATGGTTAACAATTATTTCGTAACAATGTCACTGGCATAATATATTACTTGGGTGCAGCGGCGGACGCAGAACTCTTATCAAAAGATATGCAGTATTTATTTGAGATCACTACTTAAAAAAATACACTACAATAGTACGTACAATGGTGGTTTTTGAGTATTTGCATGCAAACCCCCTGGCATGGCTCATCTACGTCTACACCTCTGCACGGATGGTCCAATGAACCATGCTCTATGCAATTGTCTCAAGTTCCAAGAACTGTCATTTAGGATGCGATTTGCATACATGTGTTGGCTGGATAAAGTCAATATTTAAGTAAGTGGCATGGAGTCAAATAATTGTGCAAATGGTATTTTCACTATTTTGGTTAAACATATAGAAAGCAATATGGGTTAGTCATTGGACGCATTCTGAGGAGAAGTTGGATAGAAATGGCAAAACGTTTTAAATTAGGTAGCAGACTTGCAGCAAGGACATTTAGAAATGGCATGAGTTAACCGGACCCCCCGATAGGGAGGGTTTGTGGAAGACTGTGCTGCCACCGCCTGTACTGTCTGCATTAAAACTTGTACATTTTGACTAAAGTATGTGGACCCCCATAGTAGGGAGGGTCCGGTTAACACATCCCGAAGAAATAATTCAAAACTAAATCACATCGATTACTTTTCGGAAAAAATCTCTAGGGTAAACGTATCCGCAACCTCCCTATTTAAGATGTGGTGATTTGCATTGTACATTCGATATTATTCAATTGTTTTTCATCATATATGAAAACTGGAGTCGTTCTATAATAATCAACGGGTAAATGAATTAGGTTTTCCTTGTTCAAGTTGCCAGTTGCCCAGAAAGAATGAATCACTTTACACTTAAGAATTTAATTAACTCATTAATGAATGTAAAACTACTTCGTTCAGTGGAAAAACACATATATTAGAGTAAGCCTAATTTTAATAAATAGATGTTACATATTGTCAGAATTAACAATTGATAATCAAATATAAAGAACAAGAGAAGAAACAAGAATCACAAATTTGCGGAAGCTTTTCTATATTGTAAAACGAAATTCGAAGGTACAAAGTTCTCATCTTATGATTCTCTATTTATAAGCAAAAAACAAACCGACCTAAACAACCGACTCATAATACTTAATTTCCTAATACTAAGATACGAAAAAATACCAAACGACCTTTAGGAGTTCTAATCACCTTAATAACACATATAATTAAGGGAACATACTAATATTTTGAAAGGATATAATTAAGACTATGCAATTTTGATATGCTTCTTGTCAAAACAACATAGTCTCGAGTGACTTATATATATATATATATATATATATATATATATATATATATATATATATATATATATATATATATATATATATATATATATATATATATATATATATATGTGTGTGTGTGTGTGTGTGTGTGTGTGTGTGTGTGTGTTAAGGTAACATGATCAAGATCTCTTTATATTTTAATGATGACAAATAAAACATCGAAACACATAAAATAACAAGCGTTAGCTCAAAATCGCCGGAGCCAATGTCTGCTCCTGGCGCGCTGCCCGCGCGTCAACGCGTGGGTGACGCGTCAGGAGTCTGTATGGTTCCGAGCGAATTTTGAAAGTCGGCTTTCCCCTTACCCGACAAATGTGGATCTTTCAATACAGGTATAAATATGTTATGTGCTTAATTGAGAACACTCGAAACGAGTTTTGGGATTAGAGAGATCCAACTTTTAAAGCACCCATTTACGGGAAAACGCCAACTCATGTTTTCTAGCTATCGCCTCTAGCCAAGGCTTTTATAAACTTAGGAAGCTTATTTATTTCACGTAACATCATGTGAAAGCATTCATATGCTCATATCCCGTGCTTACGTCTTCTCTTACGTAACGGGTTTACTCCCTTATTGGTCAAACTAAGTCAAAGGTCACTTTGCGTAAACGCATCCTTTTCCACTTGGGTTATGCTTTACATTAAGGTAAAGCACTTAACTTGTTTGAACCAAAGTATTAGTTGAGAACGTCGAGTCGTGATAAGTCACGAGATATGAAAGTATGGATTCTCGACGTTGTGTTACTTGAATTAATAAGTAACTTATGATTTTCTCAACTTATAATCTTAATTGTCTAAATCTTTTCTTCTTAATGACAATTAGATTATTTTCTCTTAATTACTTTCTTAATTATCTTCTTCAACAAAATACCACTTACCTCAAAACCATCAAACCTAATACCACCAAATCTCCCACAATCCTTCTCAAATATCCTTTCCAACATTCTCTTACACCACTTACACAAAAGTGTACATTTGTCTCTTACACACTTTTAATCATAACCATTGAATTCAAATTCAATCCATCTCAACATTTCATTCTCTTACAACATCACATCTCTTACACATCCCTTACACATCTCTTATATTCCTTACACATCTCCAATCTCAACCATCTAATTCAAATAAACACATCTCAACCACTCATCCAATCTCCTCTCTATTATATCACATGTGTTTAATCTCAACCCTCCATTTCAAACCCAAATCAATCTCAACCCTTGGATCACCCTTCCTCTCCAAGCCAAAGGACACTATGATCTCATCCATCCATTTCAAACCAAAACCATCTCAACCATCTAATCTCTTACAACACATCTTAACCTTCTCTTTCAAACCCAACCATGGTTCACCTCTTCCAACCATGGTTAGTTCTCAACATACAACCCTAACCCAACCTTGGTTAACCTAACCAACATACTTCTTAACCCAACTATGGTTACTTCTCTACACCCAACCATGGTTATCTCTTAACCTCACCAAGGATGGAACATTCCCTTGAGTAAACCTCTTAACCTAACTGATGACGTATAGTCTATAGTTGGGCTACGAGCCCAAATGATAGACATTACTAAGCCCAAACCCACCACGAGTGGGCTATCATGACAAATGACTTGGGCCATAATACCAATGGCTTGGACTCACGAAGTCCGAAGCCCAACCAAACTACCCGGTCATAGGATAAGGATCTTCTATTTACGGAATAGATATCCTTACCCCGGATAAGCACTACGTGTGCGAAGAGTAAGGAGCAAGAAACCTACACGGTCTCTGCGCCCCTATATATAGAATAATATATTCTCATTAAAGGTACGATTCACACAATCCCTAACTCTTCAACAAAACCCTAAAACCGATTACTTACTCTCACGCCGGAGTCTAATCGTGGGAGACAATCCCACGATAAGCCTAACGGTGTTGTTTACTTTCTTAGTGCGCAGGTTTCAAGCATTAATAGGCGAATTGGTACGAGAGCAAGAGCCCAAACTAGGAACGCCCAACTTTTGTATCAACAAGTGGCGCCATCCGTGGGACCCACACTAAGAACTAAGGAACTAGAATGACGAAGAATAAAAATTCAAGCCAGCGGACTCCGCAGTTGGAAAAAGCACGTGACCCCCAGAGGAAGAATCAACAAGATTCGACCCCTAGGCAGGCCTCTGGGACAACCAGCGCGCCTGGTCACCAAGAAACAGGACCAACCCAACCTCTCCCAGCGGTGGAATTGCCTGTAAGGACTACCCACATCACCACTGCAGTCCCAAGCGTTGAAGATCTCCAGCTCACTCTCTTCAATACTCCTCACCAAACGGCACCTACAGTGGACAACATTGTGCCGCCAGGCGCACCTAACAGAGATAGGGTGCCCAATACTGAGGCAGATATCATTGCAGCGAATGAGGACACGCCTGATCTAACGTTGGGTAATTTTGTATCCCAAAATTATGAAACCCTAACTGCACTCAAGCAAGAAGAAGCAAGGAGAAGGTCGAGTACGAGCCTACTAGCCCGGCTCAACTTTGGTCCTGAACGTGAAGCATCATCACCGCGCCACCCACGAGGAAGACGCGAAAATAACAAAAAACGTACCACTATCTATGATAGGCTGGGTACGACATCTGACTCACAATATTCAGAGGAATATGAAGACGGCGAGAGGCGCACTAACATTCATCCCAGACTTGGTAATCGAGGGATACAAGATAGATTAGGACCTCAACGTTCACCAAGCGAAGGTTCCTCCAGGTCTAGGAGCAAAAGAATTCAGGACAGATTAGGGAGTAGAAAATCCCCAAATGAAAGCCCCTCAAGTTCTTCTTCTGAAGGAAGCCAGCGCAAGCGCCGCAAAAGAGACTACTCCTCCTCCAACGACTCCTCGGACAACGAGGATAAGGAAACAGGACATTGGAAGTCAAGAGGAAGACGTCGTGAAGAAGAAGACGAAGACATGTCCCTTCCATGGCGTCGCCAGAAAGTTGATGCATTTACACGACGCATCAGCGATTATTCTGATCGCAAGAGGAGGCGCATGCCCACTAATTTCAAAACATATGATGGGACAGGTGATCCGGATGACCACCTAAAAATTTTCAAATCAGCTGCTACTATCGAAAATTGGCCACAACCTGTGTGGTGCCATATGTTTAACTCGACATTAGTAAGGAATGCGCGCTCGTGGTTTAGCAAGCTCCCACGACGGAGCATCAACGGGTTTGAAGAATTACGGAAAGCATTCCGTTTAAACTTCACCCAAAGAAAGAAGTGCGCTAAAAACCCGGTTGAACTAGCCAGAGTAAAACAGCGCCAAGGGGAATCAACTAGTGCTTATATGGAACGCTTTAAAGATGAGTGCATACATGTCAAAGCATGTCCTGAAATCCTAAAAATTTCAGGGTTCATGAATAGGATTAACAACCCAGAACTCATTCGGAAGCTAAATGACAAGGTTCCCCAAACCTTTGATGAGCTAATGAAGCGCACAAGATCCTTCATACAAGGAGAAGCAGCCGCTGCGGACAGCAAAAAAGGCTACTCAAATTATAGGCAACAAGAACAGCCTAGGAGACAATCCAATGATCAGAACAGCAACCGCATCAAGAATTATCGCAGTGGACGAGATAATGACAAGTATACCCCTCTCACAAAAACTCCGAGGGAAATATTTGTTACAGAAGGAGCAAACTTCCCAAAGCCTCCGCCAATGCGTACCACAGAAGACAAGCGCATAGGGAATGGATACTGCGAATATCATAGTCAAAAAGGCCATACAACTAACGAGTGCGTCCAACTACGACAACTAATTGAAAAATTAGTAAGAGAAGGTAGAATGGATCACCTTGCAAAAAATATTAAAGAAGGGAAGGACAAACAAAAGAATGGGGGCAAAAAAGAACCTTCCAAAGACAAAGCGGACGTCATCTACATGATACAGTCATGGCAATGCAAAACAAAACAAAAATTCAGTCAAAGGTTCTCTTCAGAAAAGAATATATCCTTCCCCACTTTAGCTGCGGACAACGCAGTAGTGGAGCCACTAACTATTGAGATACATACGGGGGAACACGAGATTCGCCGCATGTATATCGATGGAGGGGCATCCGCAGATATTCTATATGAGCATTGCTTCAAAATCTACGACCTGAGATCCAAAGTCAATTGATACCAGCTACAACGTCGCTGACTGGATTCACAGGAGAAAATATTTGGCCTATGGGGCAATTGCGCTTGCTAGTAGTTGTAGGCGATGAACAACACTCAACAGCAACATGGATAAATTTCATGGTAATCAAGTCTCCCTCACCATACAATGGCATCATTGGGAGACCAGGAATATCATCCATGCGCGTTGTACCATCCACAGCACATGGGATGCTCAAATTTCTAGTGGAAAGAGGAGTTGTTACCCTCTACAACACCACGGTACCACCAAAAGAATGCAACGCAATAACCACTGAGGTGGAGAGTATTCCAGAACAGCGCACAGAAAAACCACCAAACTTAAAGGTCGCTATTCACCCCGATTACCCAGATCAACAAATCTCGATTGGAGGATCTTTATCTGACAAAGGTAAAGCAGCTGTGTGTGCACTCTTGCAAAAGAACCTAGATATCTTTGCATGGGAACCAAAGCACATGACCGGAGTGCCACGCTCTATCACGGAGCACAAGCTACAAATCCGACAAGGATATCCCCTAATACGACAGAAGAAGCGCGGCCAGGCCCCAGATCGTGCAAAAGCTATTCTGGAAGAAGTACACAAACTCGTAGACGCAGGCATCATGCGCGAAGTATACTATCACGACTGGCTTTCTAATCCAGTGATGGTAAAGAAGAGTGATGGCAGTTGGAGAATGTGCGTAGACTTCACAGACCTTAACAAAGCATGCCCACAGGACTGCTATCCACTGCCAGAGATAGACTGGAAGGTAGAATCCCTGTGCAGATATCCTTTTAAGTGCTTCCTAGACGCATACAAAGGGTACCATCAAATCCAGATGGCAGTCGAGGATGAAGAAAAAACAGCTTTCCACACCAGTCAAGGGGTCTATTGCTACACGAAAATGCCTTTTGGCCTAAAAAACGCAGGCGCAACATACCAGCGATTGGTGGACACGGCTTTCGAGAAACAAGTAGGTCGAAATTTGGAGGTTTACGTTGACGACCTCGTCATCAAAAGCCACACAGAGGATGAATTGGTGCGCGACATCGAGGAAATGTTCAAAACATTGGGACAAATAAACATGAAGTTAAATCCCAAGAAGTACACCTTTGGCGCGACAGAAGGCATGTTCCTCGGATACTTAATAGAACCTGATGGAATCAAGCCTTGTCCGGAAAAAACAAAAGTTGTTATTGATCTCCCCTCGCCGCGCACACTCAAAGAAGTCCAGTCATTAAACGGAAAGCTAGCGGGGCTGAACCGTTTCTTATCTAAATCAGCAGACAAATCACTCCCTCTCTTTAAAACACTCACGAAGTGCACTAAAAAGGGAGACTTCCGTTGGACTGAGGAAGTAGAAGAACTTTCCAACAGCTAAAATAGCATCTGGCATCACTCCCCAAACTTGTCGCACCGCGACCAGGGGAAGAGCTAATCATGTACTTATCTGCAACCCATGGAGCAGTTAGCGCAGTACTATTGACAGATAGAAACTCCATCCAGACACCCATATACTTTGTAAGCAAAGCATTGAAAAAGACAGAGACTAACTACAGCGCCATGGAAAAGCTGGTCTTAGCTCTAGTATTCGCAGCTAAAAGACTGCGCAGATACTTTCAAGCGCACCCAATAGCTGTAATCACAGACCAGCTTATCAAACAAATTATCTCTAAACCTGACGCATCAGGACGGCTACAAAAGTGGAGTGTGTTGTTAAGCGAGTATAACATCTCATATAGACCGCGCACCGCAATCAAGGGGCAGATATTAGCTGACTTTATTGTCGAAAAGCCAGATACTGATAGTCCACCTTCAGCAAGAAAAACAGACCTACAGGAACCTTGGATTCTATTCACAAATGGATCCTCATGCGTGGATGGATCAGGCGCAGGCCTTATCCTTACTAATCCAGAAGGAATGGAGTTCACCTACACTCTGCGTTTCGAATTCACAGCCACAAACAATGAGGCGAAATACGAAGCCTTACTCGCTGGACTGCGTATTGCAATTCAAATGGGTGTACGTAACCTGGAGGCAAACGTGGATTCCAGGCTAGTAGCTAACCATGTGCTAGGTGAGTATGAAGCAAAGGATGAACACATGATCCAATACCTGGAAAAGACCAAGTCCTTGATTTAGAACTTTGATAGGTTCACAATCAAACAAGTACTTAGAGGGGACAACAGAAAAGCTGATGCGCTTAGCAAGATTGCATCTACAAGCTTTGCGCACTTGTCAAAACAGGTATTGGTAGAAACTCTAAAAAACAAATCAATTTTGGAGATGGAAGTATCCACAGTGATAGAAGAACAAGATCCCACGTGGATGACACCTATCATTGAATTCATCCGTAAAGGAATCTTACCACAAGATCAAAAGGACGCTCGAAGAGTGCGACGCACAGCGCAGCGATTTGAACTACGAGACAACATCCTCTATCGACGTTCTTTCTTGCAACCTTGGCTCCAATGTGCCGGACCTCTTCAAGCAGACTATGTACTCCGAGAAATCCACGCTGGATCATGTTGCATGCACTCAGGACCACGGTCTGTTGTAGCACGAGCTCTACGGTCGGGGTATTATTGGCCCATTATGCACCGCGGCGCGCTGGATATGATAAAAAAATGCAGCAATTGCCAAGTACACAGGCCAATTCCGCGCCAACCACAATAAGAGCTAACACCCATTACCTCACCATGGCCATTCTACAAATGGGGTATTGACATCGCAGGCCCTTTTCCAGTTGCAGCAGGAGGGCTAAAATTCCTTATCGTAGCCATAGACTACTTTACGAAGTGGATTGAGGCAAAGGCAGTGGTGAGTATCACGGGCAACCAGGTAAAACGCTTTGTATGGGATAATATTGTATGTCGCTTCAGACTACCCGGAGAGATCATATAAGACAATGAGAAACAGTTCTGCGACAACCCATTCAAAGATTGGTGCGCGCAATTGAACATCACACAACACTTTGCTTCAGTAAAACACCCACAAACCAATGGTTTAGTTGAACGCGCGAACCGCAGTCTAGGTGAAGGAATAAAAGCGCGCCTTGACTGACACAAAGGCAAGTGGGTGGAAGAGTTATCACATGTCCTATGGGCGCATCGCACCACAATCAAAACCAGTACTGGAGACACACCATTCTCCCTTGTCTACGAAACAGAAGCCGTCATACCAGCTGAGATAGGAATGCCAACTATACGAACAGCAGAGGTCAACGTCACAACAAATGACGAGGAGCGGCGCATAGACTTGGATTTACTAGAAGAAAGACGTGAACGCGCAGCTATACGCGAGGCAAAGGCTAAGGCAAAAATGAAGAAGTATTATGATACAAAAGTCAAACATACTTCCTTCAGGCCAGGAGACTTTGTATACCGCGCCAATGACGCAAGCCACGCAGAAGACATAGGCAAGCTTGGACCCAAATGGGAAGGACCCTATGAGGTCACCGATGCGCTAGGCAATGGTGTATACAGGTTGCGCGATATGGAAGGTCACGACCTAGCGCGCACTTGGAATATCTGCAATCTCAAAAGATGCTATCTCTAGGAAAGGCTACGGCCCACAAACAGACATCTTTGCACTCTAGTATGTGCCCAATAATTGTTTGTTTTTTATTTCTTTGTTAGGAATTGTTTTTTACTTTCTCAAAAACTTGCAAGTATCAATAAAACGTTGTGGTTTCTAGCTAACTCCACAACACATTTCAACATTATTGCTTACATCATTCATTTATGTTTCAATTCTGTTTATTCATATTATTGCCTACATGGCGTGCATGCACATATTAAGACCACACGAGGGCGGACAGGATGAGTAAACCTACTAACATACTCGTTGAATAAGAGGGTTGCAAACCCATCAACATTGGATCATGTATCCTTGTTAAACACCTTACTGTCAAGACGTTGGAGTAAGTTCAAAGTACATCCCACGATGGATGCACTTCAACGCACACTGTGCGCGTTTAACAAAACATGGATTCAAGCAATTGACTCCTAAATAGTGGAATTCGCAGTACGCTGCATACCACCACATGGATTCAAAACAATTGACTCCTAACTTCATACGCAAACTCACTAACTTCATACACGACTATGACTTTAGTATGCACCCCACGACGAATGCGCAACAACGCACACTGTGCAAGTTTAGACGAACTAAAAAACCAAGATTCTTGGTCCTTCAAAATGATAAATGTAGCACGCTACACACCTACCTGCACGCTTGCTAAGGTTTTGGGCCACAAACGTTTATTTATTAAGTTACGAACTTAATACATAAGTTATGGACTCAATACAAGATATTATATGCACATCGTAACTCTGGGAAAGTCTTTCACATAATAAAGACAAAAAATCTAAGTACAAAACGATATATATGTGCAAAAGCTCCATACTTTCATTTAACAAAAACTACGAGTTTTTACAATGCTATAACTACGAGTTATACATACATATCTAAAAACTATGACAACGCTTGGGGGAACGCTCCGGCTCAGCAGAGCTCCCAGCCTCTTGGAGTTTCTTCAAAAGCAGCGCATCTTTCGGTGACACGGTCGCCACACTGACTGCAACCCCATCTGACCTAGGAATGTGCGCAGCACCCACACCGCAGAGAGTGGCTTTCCCTTTGAGACCTTTCTTCTTGGCCGCCCTCTCTGCGTGACGCTCCAAAACCTCCTTCAGAGGAACCTCCTTCTCAATAGCAAAGGGGTTAAGAATATCACGCGGCTGCGCGAAAACTGGAACTTGCAACTGAGACTCGTCAGGCTTCAAATAAAAATCAGATTCAGCCTTTGCGTTCTCCAAGATATGCCTCCCCAGAGTTAATCCCGCCATTATTACTAAGACGGGACAATCTTGGTCGCGCTCCAGCCGCGCAATGTTCGGAAGCTCGAAGAGCCTCATCGCCTTCACAAGCTCCTCAAAGGCATCAACATTGTATTCAGGAACCTCAGCGAGGGGAATGGTCAGTAGTTGAACCTCAGCAAGCTCTTCCACAGCCTGTGCCTTGCCACGAGCAACGGCACACTCCACCACCTTACCAAAGGCACCCACGACCTCTAGGGACTCCAATGTGCCCATGGCAGCCAGGCGCAAACCATGGCTGATCAACCACCTGCACAAACAGCAAAGAATGCATTAGAAAGGAAGGAAAAAATACAAAAATCAAAGAATAATGTACAACAAGTACATGCGCTTCGCAATCATGGACATAAGATGAGGATACAACTCCTCATCATACTCTACGCTCAACCTGCGCAGCTTTTCCTCCTGCGCCTCCACAGAGCTCTCCACTTTCTTGCCAAAGTCAGCAAGCTGGCCGCAGAGCTCATTCTTTTCTCCTCAAGGTACTTTATCCCCCAGGTGAGGTTAGCCCTATACTACTGCGTCTCCCCATGCTCACGCTGCAGCTCAGCCATTACAGTCAACTTCTCATCAGTAACCTTTTTTGCGCGCTCATTGGCAGCCAACACCTCTGCCTGCGCCCCAGCCAACTGCGCCTTGAGCAGGGCAATCTGCTCATCCTTCTGCGCAAGGATACCTCCCTCCACAACAGCCTGCGCCTTTAGCTGAGTGACTGATGAGGCGAAAAATGATCCGTTTTTAGGGGGTCATTTAAGCCCGAATCCGAATTTATTTGATCAAATATTGCCCTAAATCGTTCCTTTTGTGATTTTAGGTGTTTGGAGAGTGAATTCTGGAAAAGAGGCTATTTTGGACGTTTTTGGAGCATAAAGTGAAGAAAACGACAAAGTACCAAAAATCCAAGCTGGAAATACAAGGTGACGGCGTCAAGGGTTTGCTCTTGACGGCGTCAGACATGAAGATTAATTTACCGTAGCTGGTGACGGCGTCAGATGGAGTTATGACGGCGTCAAAGTGGCCAAGATTAATTTACCGAAGGTGGTGACGGCGTCACATAGGCCGTCACGATTGGATCTAGGGCGTCCGAGGAAGTGTATGGCGGCGAGTTGACGGCGTCAGATTTTACTCTTGACGCCGTCAGGACGATTTTCCTATATATAGTTTTCTAGTTTTTTCATTAAAAAAGAGAGAAGTTTTGGTGAAACCCTAAAGACGATTTTGGTGCCTCTTTTACAGGTTTTTCAAGGGTTCCAAACCCTTGAGACCTTGCATTGTAATTGAGATAAGTATACTCTTAATTCAATCAATATGTCTATGTGTTGGTTGTTTATCTTTTGTTCTTATCTTAATTCTATTATGCTAGGCTAGATCTCTCTTGTGTTTGCTTAGATCTAATGAAACCTAGATGTTGATTATGTGTTGATTACTTGTCTATTCTTGTTTTGAATGAATGATTTTATATGTTAGGCTTAAGAAAACTGGCAGATCTCCAAATGGTAACATGCTTGAACGTCTTAAGAAACATGAACCGAGGCGTACTAGGTCTTTATTGGTTGTATTTAATGCATGAGCCACTGTTTACAATCCCTATAGTTGTGCTGGGTCATGGTGTAGGAGGAGATAAGAGCTCATAGAGTTGGGGAGTTATGTATGCCACTCCACGAATGGTATTAAGGAATACAACCCGTCATTCATACAAGTGTAACAAGTAATTAACATGTAAAAGATATCTAGGGAGTAATGAAGTCTAAGTAAACACAATTTCTCCAATTACTGCTCACAACCTTAGTTTAATTAGTTTAATTTTATTTTTATTGTTTTATTTTGATTGCATCTTAGCTTTGGGTTAGTTGATTAGCAAGTAATTCCGCCCACTCTTTCAAAACCCGAGATTTTAATTGCTTTCATAAAATATAAAAATACAAAAATAATCATCTTTCATCTCTAGAACTATTAATTAGGTTTTCTAATCCTAGCGACACTATTCCTAAGCTGAACGATCAATCCCCCGGTACTTGTCACTATACTATACTACAACGATCAGGTACACTGCCTGGTGGGGGTTGTAAGCCTCGCGAGATCCCTCGAGAGGTAAAGCAAGGTGCGATTCCCACGCATCAAGTTTTTGGCGCCGCAGCCCAGGGAATAGTTATTGTCTAGGTTAGGATTTCTTTTTATTAGGTCTACTTGCTAGATTCCTTTCTAGTAAGATTTTTATTTTTATTTTTAGGTTTTCTTTAGTCTATCTTTTCTTTGTGTCTTTGTTTGTAAAAACCTTTCCATTGACTATTCCGTTAGCCATTATGGAGAACGCGAATCCACCATACTACCAACCACGAAATTCACCCACCCCAAATGACATCTTGATGTTTAAACAACATGAGGATGAACCTATCTATGATGCATGGGCTTGTTTTAAATATTTACTCCGAAAAGTCCCTCATCATAATTTTGATCTATGGTCCCAAATTGAAATATTTTACCATCGTGTCGACCACTATACCAAAATGGACATTGACCATACCGCACATGGGGACCTTTGGGGATTAAGTGCTGATGAAGCATGGGAAACCATAGAGAATTGTGCCATACTTGCCAAAAAAATGGACAACCCAACAAACGTTGTTACGGATCAATTGATAGCAAGTTTAAGGGAACAAGCAAGAAGACTGTTTGGGGATAAAACTATAGATGAGATAACTGGGCATACGGGGTGGTATGATTTCACCACAATACAAATGGAAGAGATAGTAGAAAACCCAAGCCCAATAAGTACCCCACAAGTCCTACCATCACTTGAGGAACATACACCGCCCGTGACTTACCCGGAAGAAGTAGAAGAGACTATAGGAACCCCAATTGAGGTAGAACCCTTGGACCAAGCACCACTAGAGGATATAGGTTTGAACACTTGTAGTGATAACCTTACTCCTAGTTCTAGGGAAGTTCCTAGTTTTGATGAACCGGAGCCTCAACCAAAACCATTACCTAATCTTCCATCCTTGGATGAAGATTTAGGAATTGAAATAGGTCCCGATCCACCCATCAAACCATGTAGTCTGGGTAGTCTTAGGATAAAGGTAGTGGACTCTAAGCCTTGTAGAGAGGAAACCAATATAGGAGTGGAAAATGACCTTACATGCTTACATCACCCATTTATGATTGATCACAAGAAACATTATGGGTTTAAACCGGGTTTATTAGGTCAAGATGGATCCCCAACTTGTAGTCTCTTGAAGATGATAGAAAATGATCCCTTTCTAGGAGAAAATCTTAATTCACCTATTAACCCGATTGAATTAGGTAAGGTTATGATGATAGGAGCACACCCCTTTGAGCATATAATTCATCCACCACTCTTTCCTCATGAGGCATATTTCCACCCTAAGGGTGTGTATCGCTACTTCCACCCGCACTTAATTCAAAGTGTAGGGAAAACTTCCCCTATTCATGTTAAATAAGGGTAGAGTCAGGCTCGTGACTCGAACAAAAACAAGCGCTTCTTGGGAGGCAACCCATGTTTTGTGTGATTTTAATTGTTTGATTGTTATTTGCTTCCGTATGCATGTTTTATTTTTATTGTTGGTTGATCATGTTTCTCAATTAAAATGTGAAATACTTTATTATGTTTTTTAGCCTAGTCTTAACTTCAACCTAAAGGTATTTTTGCAAAAGATAAGTGTAAGGGGAAACCCCAAATATGTTTTTAAGAAACAAACCGATCATGATTATCCACAATATTTAATGAACATGTATATTCGTATTTGTTAGAGTCAAATGCTTGTATTGAGTCATAATGAAGTTTTGCAGGATTTTCCAGGAAGTAGGACAAAGTTTTTTCCAGAAATTTTCCGGAAACTTAATATAAGGATTTCTGCAGGTTCATTCTGACGGCGTCAGGCAATTGCTCTTGACGGCGTCAGGAGTTAAAAATCTGGAAATTTTACCGGTTTTGTTTTTCTAACGGAGTCTTATGGTTTTTGTGAATTATTAAGTTTTATAATCTCCAGGAAATCTGCAAACTTCATTCCACAAGCATTATATCTTATTTTGTTTTCTAGGATTTAGTAACTTATATAGGATGCCGCCGATTTTACGCGAGGTTGCCTTGTCTACTTTTGTCAGGATTTACAGGTTAATTGAGACAAGAAGATGATTTATATTCTGGAAGGGAAGCTTTGATTGTTCATTTTCTTGGAGGAAGATTTAACCTGGTCAACCTAAAATCCATACCGAGCGAATCAGGGGAGTATTTGATTTCATTCTCTTTACTTTTTAACTTTTACATTCTTTACTTGAACATTGGGGACAATGTTCATCTTAAGTGTAAGGGGAGGGTAAAAAGATGATACCTTACATATGCACTTTCGCTTGAGTTTGTTTTGTTTGATAGTAGATGAGTAATAAAACTATGAGAAATACTTGTTAGTGTAATTTTAGCGCCAAATTTAAAATTTTTTACAACATTTAGGAGTGAAACTTTAGCCATAGCAAGCGTCTCATGGATAGGAGGTTGTATGACTAGCACATAACCGTATATTCAGAAAAATTTTCCACCCAAATATGTGAGGTTCGCCTTTAGATTTGATAGGAAAAGCATTCATTATTAGTGCTTATGAGTGTACCGGTAGCATTTAGATTCTAGAACTTGCGTTAGTGATGCATCCCGAGACCGCTAGTGAGACTACATTCGTGTGGTAGGATTTACTACATGATAAGAGGCATTAGGATCACCCTTGTGTTAAACCCGTATTATAATTACTTGACCATTTAAGTCATACTACTTGGCTAGTTAAGTCAACTAATTTTTCCCACACCCTTTGCGTTGTACTCATTTTTAGTACACGATACCCCTAGTATACCCCTCCGAGCCTATCTTTTCGTTTCTAACTTTAAGCATTTTACTTAAAGGAAGAATTTGTTACACCCCACTTAAATGTACACCCAAATCGCCTTAGCCTTTCGTGTATGCGCTCATTTTTAGTGCATTATTGTTATTTGTTAAACCCTAAGTTAACTTTCTAATTGATTACATGGTTGCTAAGTCGAGTCATATCCTTGTACATATTGTTTTGGGACGATTGGGACTCATGGGTAAGTACTTATTTTATGGAGTAATGGGGAAGAACATAATATTATTACCCCCATATGTGCATTAATCTTAAAAGTGCTCCAAGTGTTTTGATTTTCTTAATTCGAGTCATTAGAATAGTTTAATGTAAAGTATGTAAAGATTCAAGTGTAAAGGGAGTGCTCAAACCCCTATGATGTATTATTTTGGATGGTAGGGTAAGAGTGTATGCAAAAAAAAAAAAAAAAAAAAAAAAAAAAAAAAAAAAAAAAAAAAAAAATCGAAAAAAAAAATAGAAAAATCAAGAAAAAGAAAGAAAAAAAAATAGAAAAAGAAAAAAAAAAAAAAACATACGGACTACCATCCCGTTTTTATTCTATGTTCATTTTATGTTTTTGTTATTTTTCATTTATTAGCTTAAGTCGAGTCTAGTCTTGGCTTAGCAACGCCATCTTGTACATGTAATTTACTAAGATTGTTAACTCGCCACCAGTAAAATTCCCTTTATCCAACAAAACCGTGTAATTCATATCCCTACACCTAACGATATAACCCTTTAAAAAGACCTCTTTGATAGTTTATCCTAGGTGCTTACGCCATGTGGTGGAGGTTTGATCCTTTCCCAAGCCTATGGTAATCTATTTTGCTATGACAGGTAGTGAGAGATATCTTCCATTTCCATAATGTTATATTACTTTATTACACCCGAGAGATGTGAGTATCTAAACACTATTTGTGAGGTGCTTGTGTATGACCTCTGTGCTTGTCTATTGGTCTTTAGTGGAACGATTATTTGTTGTAATTACTTTTAAATTAGTGTTAAATGACCCCTAACTTGTCTTTTGAGTAGAATAAAAGCTCATTTGCTTGAGGACAAGCAAATCTCAAGTGTAAGTGTATATGATGAGGCGAAAAATGATCCGTTTTTAGGGGGTCATTTAAGCCCGAATCCGAATTTATTTGATCAAATATTGCCCTAAATCGTTCCTTTTGTGATTTTAGGTGTTTGGAGAGTGAATTCTGGAAAAGAGGCTATTTTGGACGTTTTTGGAGCATAAAGTGAAGAAAACGACAAAGTACCAAAAATCCAAGCTGGAAATACAAGGTGACGGCGTCAAAGGTTTGCTCTTGACGGCGTCAGACATGAAGATTAATTTACCGTAGCTGGTGACGGCGTCAGATGGAGTTATGACGGCGTCAAAGTGGCCAAGATTAATTTACCGAAGGTGGTGACGGCGTCACATAAGCCGTCACGATTGGATCTAGGGCGTCCGAGGAAGTGTATGGCGGCGAGTTGACGGCGTCAGATTTTACTCTTGACGCCGTCAGGACGATTTTCCTATATATAGTTTTCTAGTTTTTTCATTAAAAAAGAGAGAAGTTTTGGTGAAACCCTAAAGACGATTTTGGTGCCTCTGTTACAGGTTTTTCAAGGGTTCCAAACCCTTGAGACCTTGCATTGTAATTGAGATAAGTATACTCTTAATTCAATCAATATGTCTATGTGTTGGTTGTTTATCTTTTGTTCTTATCTTAATTCTATTATGCTAGGCTAGATCTCTCTTGTGTTTGCTTAGATCTAATGAAACCTAGATGTTGATTATGTGTTGATTACTTGTCTATTCTTGTTTTGAATGAATGATTTTATATGTTAGGCTTAAGAAAACTGGCAGATCTCCAAATGGTAACATGCTTGAACGTCTTAAGAAACATGAACCGAGGCGTACTAGGTCTTTATTGGTTGTATTTAATGCATGAGCCACTGTTTACAATCCCTATAGTTGTGCTGGGTCATGGTGTAGGAGGAGATAAGAGCTCATAGAGTTGGGGAGTTATGTATGCCACTCCACGAATGGTATTAAGGAATACAACCCGTCATTCATACAAGTGTAACAAGTAATTAACATGTAAAAGATATCTAGGGAGTAATGAAGTCTAAGTAAACACAATTTCTCCAATTACTGCTCACAACCTTAGTTTAATTAGTTTAATTTTATTTTTATTGTTTTATTTTGATTGCATCTTAGCTTTGGGTTAGTTGATTAGCAACTAATTCCGCCCACTCTTTCAAAACCCGAGATTTTAATTGCTTTCATAAAATATAAAAATACAAAAATAATCATCTTTCATCTCTAGAACTATTAATTAGGTTTTCTAATCCTAGCGACACTATTCCTAAGCTGAACGATCAATCCCCCGGTACTTGTCACTATACTATACTACAACGATCAGGTACACTGCCTGGTGGGGGTTGTAAGCCTCGCGAGATCCCTCGAGAGGTAAAGCAAGGTGCGATTCCCACGCCAGAAACGGACATATCATCTGGTGTGGAAGACTCTTCATCAGCAATCAGATGGCTCCTCCTCTTGGAAGTGCCAGCACCATAACCACCAGAAGACGCTTCCTTACGCTTCCCTCCCTGAGCCTCCGCAACAGGCTCCAGGATCTCCACGCTGTTGGAAGACTCAACATGTGCCTCCTCCATCACGGGAGACTGCTCCCCAGTAGGAGGAACACTCTGCACTGGCACAACAAGCGTAGCTGCAGGTGGAGAATTTTCACGTGCAACGGGCCCAAACACTGTTAGGTGCCCCGCAGTAGCCTCTAAGATGGGTTCCTCACCATCCCTCAGATGGCGCACCCCCACTGTTACGCGCTTGGGCTCCTTCAACTTCACAACAGCGAACAGGTCCATCTCTGCGACGGACAAAAACAAATAGCAAGAACAACTTAGTTATTCAAGCAAAATAAACAAACACTTACATTATAGAGGGAAAGGCAAGAAAGGATGAGCACCCACCCTGGCTGTTCCCATCAATAAAGGTTGGAACCTCGTCCGCACCATCAAAATAGTTGCGACTCAGTCCCATATGCACCAAAAACTCCTCAGGATAGGAGTTAATGGGAATGCGGTTACAATCAATTGTATCCCCATCCGCGACGCTATACGAACCAGGGACAGGACGCTCATCCCTCGGCAGCGACCCTTGAGTATAGAACTCAAAGCGCGATGGAAACACAACATCATCCACCCAGAAGAAATATTCTCTCCAATGCCTCAAGGAATCTACTTTATCGGTATAGCATTGAAGGCGCCCTGAGCACTTTGCAAAAGAAACCCACCCGTGCGACCACGTTGTGTGGTAGAACGCGCGGAATAGGTCGACAGTCGGGTTGATTGCAAGTAACTGACAGTTTATTTCAAAGTTGGATATCTTCGCCGCACCTATACAGTGCAGCTGTGAGATATGAAGTTGGTAGAAATTGAGCACGTTGCTCAAAAATATGGATATTGGAATGCGATAATTCGCGTAATCAAAAAAGCGTGTATATAAACCTATCTTCCCATCGGGGAAATCGGCAATACACACGTCAACATCTGGTGCTTCAGGATGGACGTCAAGAGGAATGAAGTAATCAGAAGAAAATTGACGTACATCATCCTCATCCATCGCAGAGCGAAACTCGTGCAACTGAGCAACCATTCTCAAGGTATAAACAAGATGTACTAAATTGCGCACGCGCAGTTACCTAGTAGAACAGTAGATCGAAGAAAAAGAAGCTTTGAAAGGTTTAAAAATGGCGGAAATGTTTTTACTGTGTGCTCCACAGTGAAAGGAGGCGATGACTTTTATAAGCATCAAAAACCCTAAAAGGGAAGCCACGTGGATCCCACTAACAAAACGTGTGGCTAGGATGAGATGAGGTACACCACTTTTTCCCTCTTCCCAAGGAACACGTGGACACTCTCCCCGTTTTTTGAAGCATTTCTTACGATATTTTTGGACTCGATACATTGTTCCCACTTTTGGGCGGGAAGTATTTGATTTTTTCCCGCCACGCTTACCGCTATTCTCACTAGTCTAGTATCCGCGGCTACGAGCCGCGCACACTAGACTGGGGGGACATGATGACGTATAGTCTATAGTTGGGCCACGAGCCCAAATGATAGACATTACTAAGCCCAAACCCACCACGAGTGGGCTATCATGATAAATGACTTGGGCCATAATACCAATGGCTTGGACTCACGAAGTCCGAAGCCCAACCAAACTACCCGGTCATAGGATAAGGATCTTCTATTTACGGAATAGATATCCTTACCCCGGATAAGCACTACGTGTGCGAAGAGTAAGGAGAAAGAAACCTACACGGTCTCTGCGCCCCTGTATATAGAATAATATATTCTCATTGAAGGTACAATTCACACAATCCCTAACTCTTCAACAAAACCCTAAAACCGATTACTTACTCTCACGGCGGAGTCTAATCGTGGGAGACAATCCCACGATAAGCCTAACGGTGTTGTTTACTTTCTTAGTGAGCAGGTTTCAAGCATTAAGAAGCGAATTGGTACGAGAGCAAGAGCCCAAACTAGGAACGCCCACCTTTTGTATTAACACTAACCATGGTTCATCTATACCTAACCATGGTTAAACCTCTAAACCTTTACCTTAACCATAGTTACACCTTAACCCTTCCCTTGAGGATTATTCCATGGCATACTCTCTTCTCTATTATGCCATGTGAGGAATACCATTTATACCCCTACCAAATTACCCTTTCTACTCTTCTACCCTTTGGTATTTGGTTTTCTTATAAACACTTCACAAATGACTTTTCAAATTGGCTATTTGAGTTGGTAAACCTTAGATTGATTAATGTTAAGGTTTTGTGTGAAGTACAATTGAGGATTTAGCAAGGATAGGTATTTAAAGGATCAAAACCCAAACTTTTGAGAAAAAGTTTATAGACGCCTGGCGCGCTGCCCACGCCTTGACGCGTGGGTGACGCGCCGGCCTCAGTAAAATTTTCCAAGTGTGGATCTTGGACTATAAATACCACCCTTGCCTCTTGTATTCCTCACCCCTTGCCATTATTCTTTCTCTCTAATCCTCTAATTCTATCTCTTGTGTTCTTAATCTATCACACTAACATCTATTGAAAGAACACTTCTTCTTTGCAAGGGAAGATCACAAGAACCTAATCCACTCTTGTGATTGTGTCGAGGGTCTTCTTATCTTTACCCTTTCTACTACAATCGAGTCTCTAGGTTAGGTTAGAACTTGGTTGAACAAACTTATAATCATTCAATTATTTATAAGGGAAGTCTTGTGTCTTCGTGACCAAGCCTAGATCATTGGGGATCTAGTTGGGGTTTGATACTTCCGTGGGAAGTTTTGGTAGTGGTCTTGGTGACCCATAGGTTAAGTCGAATCGCGAGATTCTTGAGGGTGGTTTCCGAGGGCGGAATACCGTGGGAGTAACTCCTTCTTTGTGAGCATCAATATTGTTGAATATTGGTGGAGTGAATTGTAACGGTTTGTAGTCCACCAAAAGGATTATACTAGTGAATAGTATCGGAGTCGCGGATTCGCAACTGGACGTACGGATGGTATAAACCCCCCATCCCGAACCAGTATATATCGTTGTGCTCTTTACTCGCTTTATATACTTTGGTTGTGTTCGTGGTTGTTTGGATTGATTATACAACTACTTGGTTTTCTTTGAGGCTTAAAGTTTTTTAAACATCTAAAAAGCCGAAGAAACCGTATTCACCCCCCCCCCCCCCTCTACGGTTCTACAATATATATATATATATATATATGAATAAAATAAAAAAAACTTATCGTCTCCAATGTAATAGTAAGTTTCATGAGATCTTCTAGTGCTCAAAATTAACATGATACACCATTTTGCTCAATTAAAGTGATGATAAATAAAAATGAGCCAACTTCAAGTAAAAACTGTTAGTGCTACTCAGTACTATTTTGCTTAGGGAAAAATTCATAAAAATGCATCATAATTGCCACAAATGTGACTTTCGTGTATTGAACAAATAACTTTCCTTATATGTGTACTAAACTTTTGAAAATCCAGGGGCAAAAATGTCAAAAAGTATATCAAAAATACCAAAAAATGAAAGTTTAATACCCATATAAGGAAAGTTATTTGTTCAGTACACGAAAGTCACATTTATGGCAAATATAGCACGTTAATAGAGATTTTGCCCTTTTGCTTACACTCACAATATTTCACAACATGACCTATAATGTTGATATAAACATGAAAAGATCTTTATCAATAATAATTTTAAAAAGGGTAAATACACAAAAAATGTTATTAAAGTTTCACAAAAATTTGCATTTAGTTACTATAGTTTTTTTTGGTTCAAAGAGGTTACCATTGTTTACGGGTGATAAATTTGGTCACTCGACATTTACATTATTTGCATTATGATCACTTTGATAGTATGTTACCGGCTGAGAACAAGTAACCTATGCCAACTCAGCCATTGGTTTTCCACCTCACCCAAAGTTGTCCACCCGTATTTCCCACTAAATTATAACCCTTTATAATCCCCCTTACCTACCTTTTCTTCATCTAATAGAACCCTAATCTCAATCAAATCTATCTTCTTCTCCAAAATCTCCAAACCATGAACATTCTATGTGGTTGTGGTGAACTAGCAAGATGTCAAACTTCATGGACTGAGAATAACCCCGCAAGAAGGTTTCTTGGTTGTCCCAATTTCATGGATCCCACAACCAATTGCAACTTCTTCCAATGGGTTGATGCCCCATTACCAAATCGTTGGTACCAAGCAAGGATGTATGAGCTCCATTTGAATAGGAGGAATGCATAAGAGCAGCTTCTTGAGTTGAACAATAGGAACTCTCGAATTCTCTTATACAACAGGGTGTTGATTGTGTTGCTTGTTGGAATGGTTCTTATCAAGTTTTTCTAGTTTTCTTAAGATAGTATTGTAGGTTAAGATGGTTGTGGTCTTTTGGTTTCTTATGGCAGTAAGTAGTGGTAGGTTTGTGGGATGTAGTGTGTTGGTTTTTGTCTGTCAAGTTTATGGTATGACAAGTTTTTTATAATAGTTATGATCCCACATGTTGTAAAAACTAACTCTAGTAATGAAATTATGAGGTGTTATGTTTATATTTTGTGTCATTCTATAATACTATCAATAATATAGTTGCACAACATAATGAAAGGGAACTTTAGACAACATAAATTTATACAAAAGATGCAACATAATGATTATGTTGATCTATTACCACTGAAAGAAGGTTACACAACAGTTATAGGTTATACAAAATATGTTGTGAGATGTTGTGTACACAACATTACCAAGTTACAAATCCTTGTTGTGTACACAACATTACCAAGTATCTTCCAGGCATATGACCATGTTCCACCTACTGTTTACATATTACATTACCAAGTGTTTCAAAATGACTAAAATGGCTGTTGTACAAAATTGCCTAAAATTTGGCAAGCCACAAGTCATATTAACAAGCTACACTTCTATTGCATCATGTTCTCTCAAGCTTGGTTCAGGTGCTGGTGGCTTGTTGAAGATGATTTGCTTGATCCTCTCTGACCTTCTAGGTGGTGAAACTTCTTCTTCACGCCATGCTTCATCTTGGACATCTTCTCCTTCATTAGCAGCCTGAACTAGATTTTCTTGAGATGGCAATGGTTGTGACTGGGTTAAGGCAATCTCTGCCTGAACTTGAGCTTCATCATTTTGGGACTGGGTCTAAGCTTGAGCTTGAGCTTGAGCTTGAGCCTGAGCATGTATCATGCAATCTTCTGGTGTAATACCAGGTGGCTATGCCGGTCTTGGAATACCTATAACATCCTGCATCTTAAAAAAATGAAATAAGTATACTTTATGAGTGTACAATACAGTTAAAAACTGAAATTAAATGAAATAAACTTACCTCTAGCATAGGCTCTCCATCAATGGGATCATAAGACACACCATATCCTATTGGTTTAATTCCTTGAGGATACATTCTTGCCCTGCTTCTATCTCCTCTACCCCTGGTCCTAACTAACTTGCCATTCACTCTAGTAAGTCCATCTCCCTCTCTACTATTTCCAGGTTCACTGAACCTTCCAGCATGAACAAACCTTCCACCTTGTCTAAACAGTTTAGGGGATGATGCAACACCCCTCATCATCACACCACCACCTCTCAACATCACACCACCACCCCTTTCCCTTACACCACCACTTCTTGTTGTCACACCACCACTGGCTGCAATTATCTCAAACCCTGTAGGTGGAGTTGACATATGTGTTGATACAATGAGATGAGGTGGTGTACTTGGCTCTTGTGCAGGTACATAAGGCGGTGTACTTGGATCTTGTGAAGATGATTCTTGTGCAACTATTGCTTTCCCTTTCCCACCCCTAGTCACCTTACTACCACTTGTTGCTACCTTACCTCCTCTAGCAGGTACCTTACCACCCCTAGTAGTCATCTTACCACCCCTAGTTGCTACCTTACCTCCTCTAGCAGGTACCTTACCACCCTTAGCTTGAACCTTACCACCTCTAGGAAGCTTACCACCCCTAACACTTGCAACCCTTGTCTCAACATTAGAACTTGCAGCCCTGGTCTCAACACTCACACTTTCATTTGTTGTACAACTTCTCTGATTATGGCCTATTTTTCCATAAAGCTTGCAATGGTTAAGCTGCCCCACTCTACTAACCCTTTTCCTATTTTTACTATCATCTTCAGTTACATCCCTCCTTCTTTTATCTTGTGCCTTCCAGGCATTCTTTTTTTTTTATAAGAGGTAAAGGCTTTTGGTAGTCAGTAGAAGGCCATTGTTCCATACCATTCATCCCTTGTATGTAATGGTTGTAAGTAGCCACAAATAAGTCCTTCTTATACCAGTGAGAAACATACTCATCTGGTTCTCTGTGTAAAAGGTATATGACTGCAATGGCATGCTTACAAGGAATACAACTTAACTACCAAGACCTACATGTACATGTTCTTTCTGTTTCATCCACAACAAAACCTTTCCACCCATTCCTCACTTCAAACCTTGTCTGACCAGCTGGAACCACTTTCCAATATCTACAAGTAAAAAAACAGAAATGGCAAGTAAATGGGCATATTATGATTATATGTATTTTAAATTCTTATTATAATTAAACAATTAATATAGAGTCACCTGTGTACATCCTTTAGTTTTTCAAGCTTCTTTCTAATGTTGGGACAGATAACATCATTCCACTTTGCATGCTTCTCCCTCATCTTTTGTAGTCTTTCCATACATAAGACTCTGATGTCCTCTAACATGTTGATGATTGGTTTCCTTCTTGCCTCCACTATAAGTGAGTTGAAACATTCTGAAATAATATTCTCAACGGCATCACAAGCCTTATCAGTATTGAAGAAAGCTCTGCTCCAACTTTCAGGATGTCTTTCCATCAAATGAGTATATGCATCCTTGCTGACACTCTGTATTTGGTTCATGATTTTTTCGAACCTTGATAGATATGTTGCCTTTGATGCTTTCCAAAACAGATTCCTGTATTCCACTCCAGTGAATTTCTTTCTGAAATTAGCATAGATGTGTCTAGCACATTGTCTATGCTCATCCAAAGGCATGACATCTTTAGTAGCTTCAATAATACCCTGAAAATACAAAAAATTATAAGTTATAGACAAATAGATAAGTATAATGACATTTTAAGTTATAATGTTCTACCTTGTGTTGATTAGAAATGATGGTAAGACCTTCACCAGCTACCATTCCCAAGTCATTCATCAAACATGACAAGAACCAGGTCCAATTATCCTTGTTTTCAACACTCACCACAGCCCATGCAATAGGAAATATTTGATTATTCCCATCTCTTCCAACTGCTGACAGCAGCTCTCCTTTGCATATGGTTTTTAGAAAACAACCAACAATACCTATCACTCTCCTACAGCCTTCCAACCAAGCTAGCCTCCTTTATCCCCTTAAAACATACATAGAATCTATGAAAGTAATTCTTACCATCTGGCATTGCATCAACACTCATCAAACAAGTGGAACCAGGATTAGAGTCAAGTATCTCCCTAGCATATGACCACAACATTCCTTAATGATCCTTTAAACAAGTCTCATACTTGTTTAAAGCTTTAATTTTCCCCCTTCTAGCTTGACTGATTGTGACCTTGCATTTATATTTCTTAAGAATCAAAGCACTTAACTCTCTCACTTTGATACAAGGGTTGATCATGATCTTTTTTGCATAGTTGAAAGCAATCCAATTACTTGTGACTAAGGAACCAAATTCAAATGTCCTACAACATGCATGATCCTCATTCAATGTCATAATTTGAAATGTCTTTTCATTTGACATCCAAGATGCCCACAATCTGAATGGACATTTTCTATCCTTGTCATCTCTACAACATTTAGCAAGAAGTCTCTTAGGGTTATTTACTTTATAATACAACTTATAACCACTAGCCAAGCCATAATATGTCAAAATTCTTTTAAGTTGTTCAATTGACTCAAACTTTTCACCTAAATGTAGTTTCATTAACTTCCATTTGATATCAGGATTAGGGACTGGACAATGATCTGCACCTATCTTATCCTCATCTTCATGTGAAACACTGGTATACTTAGAAGCCACATCATCTTCAGCATACCCATCCCTAGGTAACCCATTGTAAACCCTAGTCAGAAAGTTCTCATCAAACATTTTCTTACTTTTTGTTTTAGGAGCAGGGTCTGGTCTCTTAGTCCTAACTTCAAAAAGTTCATCCTCACCATCAGATAAATGATCTATAGATGCGGTGTCACTCTCTTCTTCAGTATCAAATTCAAAGATATTATAGTCACCCTCTAAGTCACTATCACTATCATCATTTGGCTGGACATTTTCAACATGGGGTAAAGCACTAGGGGAAGTGGCATCATGTAATTCAAACACAGAGTGAGACACATATATATCTAATACATTGTCATGTTTTTCACCTAATTCAACACATTTTTTTAAGTCAGCTTCATTTTTTAAGGATCTCAATCCTGACTCTAAGTCTAAACCAGGAACAACATAAAAAAGTTGTTGGAGGTCACTAGCACATTCACTTACTAAAAGTTTAACTAAACCAACATACCCCAACTCAGAAACATTAACATTTGGTATATCACTCAGCATGTCATAGTCATAAGAAAAAAGATCCCTTACAAATACACCACCACGGTGAAATTTTATGAGAAAAGTGGAAGTTGATGTTGAAGATGCCATCTGAAACAAGAAAAAACGAAAAAAAGGTGTTAATTTCAAAAACCCCTAAATTGTTACGCAAAACCCTAATTTTTAAAACATTAATCAAAGTTAACAAACAATTCAAAATAATAAATAAACTCCAAAACTTACCTTGTTGGAAGATGACAACCATAAATCAGTGTGAGATTGACAATAAGGAAGATGAAATTGTGAACTAGCAAGATGTATGTGTGTTTTAGGGTTTGGAATTGTGATTAAACAAATGATCGGGATCAACCCGTAATACTAAAATACGGGTCATGGTCAACGCTATTTAAATATTGACTTTTGCCACTTAAGAAGCCAGCGTGGAATGTAACCTGTAATAATGGGTTACAACATGTTAGAATGGGATAAGTGATATATAGAACCGGTCACGTAAACAATGGTAACCTCTTTGAACAAAAAAATAATTATAGTAACTAAATGCAAATTTTTGTGAAACATTAGTAACATTTTTGTGTATTTACCCTTTTAAAAATTCCAGGGGCTGACTGACGTGTGCAAGGGAACATCATGATTTTTTTGTAGTGTAAAATTATGTCACATATATTATTTTTTTTATTAAACCTTTTCTTTAATTTTTAGGTTACAATTTTTGATTTTTTTCATAAAATGAACCTGATAATTCATTGTGTCCCTAAATTTAATGTGGAGTAATCAAGATACTTAAGATGGAGTCCCATAATTTAATGTGAAGTATATACAACATCGAGATGGAAGTGCAAGGGTTGCCGGAATTGATCACGTATTTAGTATAGAATTAAAAGTCGGTTATGGATTGAGATGGAGTTGAAAAGGTTGCAAGAATAATTAATGATTTAACCTAATTCATGCCTATATAAACCGGCCAAAGATTGGGATAACAACTATTTTCTTTGTTTCTTACATATTTAGGTGATTGTTATAGATAAATATATATATAGATATATGTATTACGTTAATGCATTTTCATATACATGTAATTTATGTGTGTTTTCTATTAATGTGTTGATTCAAGAAAATGTGTAGAATGAATTTATCGTGTGTAATTGAATTATTATTGAAAAGAAGAAGGTCCACGCATCGCAAAGTATTTTCTTTTTCTATATGTAGAATCATTAGTGAGAAACCAATATTTACACCCATTAAATGAGTTTGCCATAATAGCAAAATACGACATATTAAAAATATCACATTGAGTAATGAATAGAAAGGAAAAAATACATAATTTTGACTAAAAGCTGCTTGTAAATTATAATATCAAATAAAAAAGTTGAGTTTTAAACATAAACAAAAGTTCAAACTTTTATCGAAAAACAAAACTGGTGCATTTAATGTAAAGTATATACAACATCGAGATGGAAGTGCAAAGCTTGCCAGAATTGATCACATAGTATTTAGTAATTAGTATACAATTAAAAGTCGGTTATTGATTGAGATGAAGTTGAAAAGGTTGCAAGAATAATTGATGATTTAACTTAATGCATTCCTATATAAACTGGCCAAAATCACATACACAAACACAAAAGTTCGAATCGGGGTTATTTGATAACATTATTTTCTGTAACGTTATCATAATTTGAACATTTTATTATGAACCATAACTAAGTGTTTCCGATTATTACTTTGAACAATTAGGTATAGATATTATATTGATATATTTAATTACTTTCCCAATAAAATGTGTTAACATCAAAATCTACGAAAGTATCTATAGTTTACATGAGTTATTTAGTATTAAATGATAAATGTTTCGCTGGGTAACTTATGAAGTATATAAATGGAATGCGATTTGACATGAATTGAATCCGTTTGACATGGTGTAAAGTTGAACCAAACACTTTTATCTCATAGTTTATATGTTATGAGATAACAAGACCCTTGCATCGCATGCAACTTGAATAATAAATGAAAAAGTACATAATTTTTGCTCGAACACATTTGTAAATTATAATAATAAATTAAAAAAATAAAGTTTAAGACATAATAGTGGAGTCCAAATGTTTTAGAAATTATTAATAGTGAGTTAATTAATATTCATTTGATTAGCTATTTAGAATTGAGTATATTGATAAAATTTATTATTATTAGTTAGACTTCAATGTTAATTTTCAATGAAATTAGTTGTACAGTAAAATGAGATGAAGCCAAAAAGGTTTGTAACGATTTTTATACAGTTTATGTGGCATTATTATATATACATGATTACACAAACTTTTACATATACAAGGTATTGACAAGGAACCAAAGAATAATATTGAGTGTTGCTTCACCGGTAAGCTACTAAATTTGACATTTGGTAATGCGTAATTATGATGAGCAAGCGAAAAAAGATTAGTAGTGAACTATGTAAGAATATGCTTGCATCACTTACATGAATAACAACGTTGGTACATTGCATGTAATGTTGGAACAATGTCACCGATAAAGGTAAAATAACGCTCTTTTGTAGCCGTGAGTTTTAGTACATCCAATTTGAACAACAAAATTAAAACAATTTGCTAAAACAACAAAATACATCATATTAAAAATATCAACTTGAATAATGAATAGAAATGACAAAATACATAATTTTGGCTCGAAACGATTTGTAAATTATAATAACAATTTTTTTTGACATAAGCAACAGTTAAATAGTTTATTCAAAAACAAAACCGGTGCATCGCACATGCTATGAACATGAACTCATTATTATCATTGCGCCCATGCAAAAACATCATATCGAAGCAAATAAAAAAGATCAAATGCTCCTACATGGCTACACATAAATAAAACATACCATAGAGGCACAATGCAAGTAACAATACAAACAATAATAAATAAGATGCAAGGTAATAAATAAGAGTGTGAAAAGATCAAATCGAGATAAGAGTATTAATAGTGGTTCGGCTATGAAGACTCCTTAGTTATAGATTGTTGTATATTCATCAACAAATCAACAAAGATCCCCTGCGGCAACCTTAGTTATAGATTGTTGTATATTTACAATAACATTAACCGATGAACACTTAGATACAAAGTCTGTGCATAGCACGGGTTCTAAATGCTCGTAATACTATAAGATTCAGTCATATGATTTATTGTGTAGTAATCACAATTTAATGTGGAGTAGTGTTAAGAGTTAAATTTCTATTTGAGAATATGGTTTGATCGTTTCTTTCTTTATCTTGCATATTATTTATTGTCTATTAGTTTCAATTATCGATTACACGTAAAAGTTTCAAAGATAATTAAACGAAAAATGGGTAAAGTATTCAACCCCTTGTAGTTTTCCACAAATTCTATGAGCAATCTTACTAGTTTAAGCACTTTATAAGCTCATATCAAACACCCCTTAACTTAACATACTTGAGCATAACCAACATCTACTAACATGAATCTTTCTATAACATCAAAACTAGGGGTGGCAATTTCTGACCCGACACGAAACCCGACCTGAAACCGACACAAAAATTAACAGGTTCGGGTTGAGCTAAATAGATTGTGGGTCAGGTTTGGGTCGACATATCTAACCCGTTTATTAAACAGGTCAGATTCGGGTTGGGAATAAAATAAACGGGTCGACCCGCCAACCCGTTTAATTTTTTTTCTTAATTAAAAATTATTTATATTTAATTATACGGGTTAAATGGGTTAAACGGGTCGACCCACCAACCCGTTTAACCCATTTAACTCGTGTAATGTGCTAACTTTTATATATATAACGGATTAAATGGGTTAACTCGAAACCCGTTTAACATATTCAACACATGTAACCTATTTAACCTGTCAACCTAAGTATATATACGGGTTAAATGGGTCAGGTTCGGGTTACGTGTAAACAGGTTAGGGTTAACATAGCAGACCCGATGATTTAAATGGGTCATGTTCAGGTTGGGGTTCTCTGACCCGCCAACCTGACAACCCGAACCCACCAACCCAAACCCGACCCGAATTGCCACCCCTAATCAAAACCATAAAAGTAGTTATACTACACAATTAACCATAATTCAACCATATGATTCTTGACATAATCACATCATAACAAGACTTCTAATATCATATCTTATCATAATCCAAAACTAGACATAAAACTTCAACTAAACATAAAACACAATTAAACTTAGAACATGACATACCTTAATGGATATAATGATTCTAGCACTTGTATGAGACTCGGAATACACAAAGTCACTACAAATCACTTTGATTAATCTTAAAGAGCTCTAGTGATAATTTTTGCAAATGAGGACACTAGTTCCTTTTCCCCTCCTAAAAGCCCTAGGTGCCACATCCCAAACACAACACACACTTGTAATTATGTAATTAAATCCTGGAATATTTAAGTTATCAAGCCATAAGGGCAATTTGGTAATTTTGACCTTAAAGTCTACTTTACATCGTTAGTCTCTGTCGTTAAATATTTTGCATCGTTAGTATTTTTTCGTTAACTTTTTGTACATGAGTTCCTTATTTATGATAAAAACTAAAGGAAGACTTTCCTAATGTTCTAATACCAATATATAAGTCTATTACCAAAAATTGTAAAAATCAGGGCGTTATATTACAGAGCAAGCAATTCAAGAAAAATATCGACCAAGAATATCAGAATTAAAAACATAGCGAAAAAAACTAACCAGACTAGAAAAACAAAGCAAAATATGATTAGAAAGAAGGAATAAAACAAACCCTAACAAATTAGTGATTTTATCAATTAATATTTCAAGAAGCAACTAACTCTTGAAATAACAATAATATTGATTCGCCTCAAACAGTCAACTAAGTTTACCAGGTGATGGTCAACCAAGTCAAACGTCTAAGACAAATGCTTCCGGGTAATATAGTGTTTTCCCGGGTCGTAATGTCCCAACGAGGTGTGCGATGGTTTATTAAAAACGAATCTGTGATCGAGTGAATGTGAACAGGAAAGGGTATAAAGTGTGTGTGTGTGATTACACTAGGGTTTTATAACTTAAAATAACTTAGATAAACTATTTGAACGATTACGTAAAAGCTAGGTATCTAAAACGTTTAATAACTAAAACGCGTACGTTTAATTTAATTCTACGTAAACGTACGAAACAAAAACGGTTTTAACTAAAGTATTAATTTGCAAACCTTAGGGGCTTAAATGCAAATTAAATAAACTTAAAATATTTATTTTATAATTACTTAATTATTTAATTAATTATTATTATTTAATAACTATTATTAACTATTTAATAATTAACTAATAATTAAGAAAATGTAAAATAAGTCTAGAAAATTTAAAATTAAAATTTGTAAAAGTCTAAAATATTATAAAACTTATTTTAAAAATAAAATTATATTTTTCTTACTATTTATCTAATTATTATTAGTTAATAACTATTTAATTATTATTTAACTATTTATATGATTTAAATTATTATAAATACTAAAAAGACTTAGATAATTAAGAAGATTTTTATAAATCTAATTAACTATCACAGGAATCCTAAAAAATTATAAAAACTGTATTATTCTAATTATTAATTAATTGCTAATTAAACTATTTAAATTATAAAAACTATTAAATGGACAGTATAAATTACAAGAAAATTTCTAAAATTATTTTATAACTTATAAAAGCTAGGAAAAATATAAAAACTAGGTGTTGCTTTATAAAAACTAATTATACTATTTAACACTTAATTATTGATTAATTACTAATAAAACTATTATTAATTCTAATAAATACTAAATGAAATTATAAAAATCTAATAAAATTACTAAAAATACTTTAATATAAGAGGAAATTAATAAAAATATAAAAATACAAATTACTTAAAAAAATCTAAAAATGAAAATTAAAATTGAATTGTATTAAATAGAAACTATCACTTACTTTTATATTGGTTTTTCTTGTTTTTTATTTTACAAAACTAATTTATACCAAAAAATAGACAACATTTGTAAAAACAATTATTTTATAGCTTATTATTAAGCACTGTGGAAGCTTATTAGCTCCACAGTTGACCAAGTTTGACTAAACCAAGAATTGAGCTCAAATGGACTTATGTGGGGTCCACAAGGGTAAAATCCAGTTCAACTAAGTTAAGTAAATATGTATAAGCCAAAATAAGCACTTGGGGTCCACTGGTTAAGCCAATAAGCCACAATAAGCCCTCCAATTCTTACTCACCCACTGAAAATATGGGACAGAGTTCAAGGCTTGAATCAGGTGGGGTCCACAGGGCTTTAGGTCAAACTAGTGGTCAACTTGGGAAGCCTACTAGGAGGGGGTTGGGAGGAACAAGGTTTGGGCTTTGGGACCTACTGATATGGCCACAAACCACCACCAAAGTGGTGGTGGTGTGTTAGTGTCTGCTGATGCAGAGCAGGCAAACAGCCCTGCAGCTGTGTTTGGGCACAAGTGGGGCCCACACAAAAAATCACAAAAATCAAGTAAAGATTGATTCCTAAAGATCAGGTGGGGGAGTACAATGTGTGAAAGTTTCAAGGTCTAAACCCTAACACAAAAATCACATTAATTCTTGGAATTTTAGTAAAAACTGAGTACAATACAAATTTGACTTTTTCACATGAACTCTTAAGTTGACTTTCTTGAACTTTTGGTGATCCTAGATTACTAGATATGTTGTATTATGATGAAATGGAACTAAAACAAGCTAAGTTACCTAAGGATGAAATGATAAGAAGGTATTTGGGTTCTAGCTCCATAACAGTTAACTCTTATGGGGTGTTACATGGAATTTTGACCTTTTTCCTAAGAACTCACTAATATGAGACTATGACTGAGCTAAAAATGACTAAAGTGAGTTAAAGGAGCAAACTAATCAACCTTTCAATAACAAAAGCTTAGCAAACACAGCCAAACCAAACACCCCTTAACAAATATGAAATTGTGATTTTCACTACAAGAGACTGAGATAGACCATGATGTTGATTGATAATTACATAACATAACATAATAGACTGAAATGAACTCATAAACTATAATCTTAACAACAAACACTTAGGAATCCAATCTTATACTTTTTAACTGTGTATAATAGCAAATATGACAATTAAGAAATTCAAAACATACACATGTAATTTTAAGCTACAGAATCACTAATAAACCACAAAGAAACATAAAAATACAAAGATCCAAGTATGTAAATGATTTAAACAGTGAATGAGCAGAATAGCTTACAAAATGCCTTTTCTTCTAAAACCACATGAACAAATGACTAAGAACACAACCTAAATGGTCTCTACAGACCTCTATAACCATTAGCCAATCCAATTCAGCTCTGCTTCTTTTTGATCTTCATCTTCTTTCTTCTTTTTTATTTTTTTTTATTTTTATTGATTTATTTTTATTTTTGAGTATTATTGATTTTTGTAAATGGAAACTGATTTGAAAACATTAGAAGCTTATAAAAGCTTGTTAGTAACTGAAATGAGCTTAAAGAACTATGAACTAACAACTTTAACAGTATTGAGTAATTTTGTCAAAATCACTCAAAAATGCAAAATTGAATTCACAAAAGGTAACTTGGAATTAAAGGCTAAGATAGCTTAAATTACATAAGTTAAACGGATTACAACTATTTTTAACTAAAAATTACAACTCAATTTTAAATTTTTATAATCTACGCCTAAATTACACTATATCTATTCTAATACCCCCACTCCACTGCTTCAATCTTCTCCTTTATAGACTTTTGGAGTTTCCACTTGGTCTCTGGACAATTCCCACTTTAATTCATAGCCGTTGGATGGCTAAAATACATCTCAGCTGTTTAAATTGCTTTTTCGCGCCAAAATATCTTTTGCCAGCTGGGGTTGCTTGTGAGCAATTTCTGAGCAATTAATGGAATTGGGTGAGGTGTAGGGGACAGGGAAGTGAGTTGGTGAGCAAGGTGGAAGGTCAAGTGGTAGCAAATACCACTGGTTTTGGATTGCAGTGGTGAAGGAGGGAGAGGAACAGTAGAGGTGGTGTTTGACTGGATGGTTGACCCGGTTTTAATAACTAAGGGTGGATTGGGCTGGGTGGTGTATGGGCTTGGAATAGTGGGTGGGCTGGGTAGTGTTTAGGTTGTGGATTGGATTTGGCTTATGGGTTTTTTATAATAAGGATCCGTTTGGTTTTTTAGGTTTAGTAAACACAAGGACTTAAATTGCAAATATTCAAAAGTTGAGGGGCCTGATTTGGAACTTTCCCATAGTATTCATTAGGACCATATTTGCCAAGTATGATAAACCAAAGGACCTTAAATGTAATTTTTCCATTTTAAACCACCCGGGGACATTTTCTGTCAATTCACCAAACTTCAGGGACTAATTATGTAATTTCACCAAACTTATCACCAAGGACTATTCCTGCAAAAGATTAGTAGTACAAGGACCAAAATTGCTTTTCTCAAAGTTTTTAACATCCCAGGGACCATTTATGTCAATTTCCAAAGTATAGGGACTAAACTTGTAATTTTGTGAAACTTTGTACCAAAGGACTAAATATGTAACTTTATGATTAAAAAGGACCTTTGGTGACTTTTTCATGTTTTTAGAATAACCAGGGACTAGTTTTGCCAATTTATAAAACTTGAGGGACTGAAACTGCCAATTATGCAAACTTTGTACGTTTTTCCATCTGTTTTTGCATATTTTGCATTTGAAACATATAAAACACACTTCTAAGATATTTTAAGTATTTTGATGCATATTTGAGTGTTTTTGGATGTTTTGGCAGTTCAGATTAGTATAAAATGATGAGTATTTAGACACTCATCAAATATCAAAGAATTAAAGAACAAAATACTTATATCCTGTAATTAAGGTTTGATACGAAAAATCATAATTTTCAACCTTCCACCCTTCGTTGTTCATATCTTGGACTTCCCATTAGCGCTAATATGAACAGAGTTACTAACTGAAAACCCATTATATACAAATTCCATAAGAGACTCACTTCTTGGAAAGCTAGAAAACTTTCTTATGGAGGTAGTGTTAGGTACCCATATTGATTTCACACAAGCAAGAATGAGATAGATATAAGGATGGAATGATTATGAGAATGAGAGAAATGTAATTGCAAGAGTTTCCTTAAGATATTCAAATAACCAACCAAGTATTACATAAGACCTAATGGTTCTATTTATAGGACGGAAGCTAGGGCAACACTCCTAGCTCCCATTATCATAAAGTCGTGGGCTTCTAAGGCCTTTTGGGCTTTCATAAGCCTTAAATACGTAAGTGATAACTAAATATAAGTAACTAATAATAAAGCAACCTAACATTTATTACAAATGACCGAGACTTGATAAAACAGTAAAACTTTGATCCCAACAATATCCCCCTAAGGGTCGGTCATCACGGTTGCTTGACGTCTTTGTCATTTCTTCATGTTTGACTTTCATAGCTTTAGACGTCTTTCAAAAATCATTCATCATTCTTTGTTCTTTGTTCATTGTTGTTGTGATAGTGATCAAGTTATGAATTTGTCTGCCTTTCGTCACTTCCGCGTCTATGGTGGTAGTCCGCCATTCCAACATGCTCATACATCTTTGAACGTTGACTTATACATGCACGTAGTTCCCTTTCTTTCACTATTGATCTTTAGTCTTTATACTTTGTAGATTATTCTTTTTGGCGTAGAATCTTTCTTAGAACTTTGTGTTGCGTTGATCTTTGAGAGAGCTTTTGATGACTTCAAGATGCATATATGAGCATGTGGAATCCGTCGCCATGGAGATGATGTGTCTCTGCAGGTAAACAGTTAGCAATAAAACATCCGGTACTTACAGATAAGGAATTAGAGATCGTCAACAGCATAGTGTGAAGACTCCTTCTAACCCTTATCAAGGCCGTTCCCATGTCAGATACTCCCGAAGGAGCTTACGAGACCCACTAAGTAGCTCAATGACTGGGTGAGTCGTTGGGGATCACTCCACGACTGTAGACCGCTAAGAAACCACCGCAAACACTAAGAGTAACCCACATGGAGTTACCGAAGTGACCTGCTGTTAGGGCTGTTCGATGTTGACCCTGGCAGGATTTCCGTTCTGTTCAATCATTGAGAAATACTTATGTATATTCTCTCATAAACGTTCTCGGCAGATGATGCTTGGGAATCGCAACAGGCTTTACCTCTCGAGGGATCTCGAGAAGCTTACAACCCCCACCAGGCAGTGTACCTGATCGTTGTAGTATAGTATAGTGACAAGTACTGGGGGATTGATCGTTCAGCTTAGGAATAGTGTCGCTACGATTAGAAAGCCTAAATACTAATTCTAAAGATGAGGGATGATTATTTTTGTGTTTTTATATTTTTATGAAAGCAAGTAAAATCTCGGGGTTTAGGAAGAGTGGGCGGAATTAGTTGCTATTCAACTAACCCAAAACTAAGATGCAATCAAAATAAAATACGAAAAATGAAAATAAACTAATTATACTAAGGTTGTGAGCAGTAATTGGAGAAAATGTGTTTACTTAGATTTCACTACTCCCTAGATATCTTTTACACGTTAATTACTTGTTATAATTGCATGGATGACGGATCGTATTCCTTAATACCATTCATGGGGTGGCATACATAACTCCCCAATTCTATGAGCTCTTATCTCCTCCTACACCATGCCCAGCACAACTATAGGGATTGTAAACAGTGGCTCATGCATTAAATACAACCAATAAAGACCTAGTACGCCTCGGTTCATGTTTCTTAAGACGTTCAAGCATGTTACCATTTGGAGATCTGCCAGTTTTCTTAAGCCTAACATATAAATCATTCATCCAAGACAAGAATAAACAAGTAATCAACACATAATCAATATCTAGGTTTCATTAGATCTAAGCAAACACAAAAGAGATCTAGCCTAGCATGATAGAATTAAGACAAGAACAAGATATAGACAACCAACACATAGACATATTGATTGAATTAGAAGAACACTTATCTTAATTAATCATGCAAGGTATCAAGGGGTTGGAACCCTTGAAAAACCTGTAAAGTTACACCAAAATCGTCTTTAGGGTTTCTCCCAAAACTTCTTTCTTTAATGTGAAAAACTAGAAAACTATATATAGGAAAATAGGGATGACGGCGTCAAGAACAAAGGTGTGACGCCGTCATCTCGCCGCCAAATACTTCCTCGGACGGCCTTGATCTACTTCTGACGCCGTCAAGGCCTAGGCCGTCACACAAATTACTCTTGACGCCCTGTGTGTGACGCCGTCATCAACTACGGATTTTAATTCTTGGGGTTTTGACGCCGTCAGGGAAACTCTTGACGCCTTCATGAACTCTCGGATTTTATTATTGAGGTTTGACGCCGTCAGGAAATTACTCTTGACGCCGTCACCTACTGTTCCCAGCATGGAAAATTGAGACTTTGCCGTTTTCTTCACTTTTATGCTCCAAAAACGTCCAAAATGGCTTCTTTTCCAGAATTCACTCTCCAAGTACCTAAAATCACAAAAGGAACGATTTAGGGCAATATTTGATCAAATAAATTCGGATTTGGGCTTAAATGACCCCCTAAAAACGAACCATTTTTCGCCTCATCAGCAGATTGCTAAGATCTGCGAAGGACTCGATAATTTACAGCTGGTGTCCATTGATGTAGAACACCAGTTGTAGAAATACTAAGTGTTCCTAAGAGATCTTTGATGTATCTCTTGGCTCTATACTCGAAAAGTGCACACTTAGGTTTCCTATGCGGAGACTAGGGAGGGGTCTCCTGCTTCAATATCAACCATCTCTAAGAGATAAGTAGGTAGGTTACACCGGTTCCCCGTGAGAATGAAACAAGCTCTTTTAAGAGAATTTGAGTGGCTAGAAGGTTTAGTGCATTGCATCACTGGGTCCATGACGACTTTATCTTCAATACCGGCATCGCCTTAGCAACAACCAATAGCATACGAATTGAACCCGGTGTCTGCCCTAAGGTTGAACATATGGAGGGCTATTTCTTTTCACCCTTTTCTTCACTTTTCTTTTTAATTCTTCAACTCCTTCTTTCCCCTTTCATTCTTTACTCCTTTTTTTTTTTTTTTTTTTTTTTCATATCATACCTAAGGACTTCTAATTCTAACTATTGGTGATGTCCTTGGGTAGATCCCTCTGGCTCTGGCGGATCATAGGATGGTTTTTCCTATCTTAATCACCTTATAACTTCATGATTATCCGACAGTAGCCATGAAACCTTTGATTGAAAATCTCTCAAAGTGTTTGTGATTATCAAACATTTTGTTTAACACTTTGAGAGTTTTGTGTTTACTTTTGAAGAGCTCCCCCTTCACATGTGCTCATAAGTATTTTAATAAATTTGCACATGCGGGAGGAACACGCACTTTTTGAATTGATCCACTTTCAGTGAACCTGACCGATTCGAGACACGCTTACATCACTAGTTAGACTAGCTTGAAGTTATTACCCGGCCTGGTCAGATCCACAGAAAGTTTCTCGAAAAGGTACATTTCTACTAAGACAAATCCTTTTCGAGACACGCTTACGTGGCTAGTTAAAGAGTTCCATTGTCAGCTTTTAGGTGACAACTAGCTCTAGTAACTAACTTGATGTTATTACCAGTCGAGGATAAGTCTTTTCGAGATTACTAACTTTTATGTTTCGTCAATTCTTGGGTCAATTCTGAGTCTAGCTCGCATGAGATTTGACTTTAAGCAACTTTGAACTTTCATATTTTAATCACATTCACTTTTTCTCCCCCTCAAAAATAGCATATACGATGATATTTTTGACAATATTTTGATTAAAATATGCCTTTTGAGTCTTATGGGGAGAATTCAACAAGAACTTTTGATTTCGAGAACGATGATTTTGTTTCAAGTGCTCCCCCTCAACAAGTGAATTCTTATTGAGGTGAAATACTTGACTTTTGAGCAGAGTTATGAAAATCAGAAAATGTTTGATTAACTCTACTCAAAAGTAAGAAGCCTTCGCTCCTTATATCAGGATTGAGGCACTGATGCGTACCTCAGGGTCCTTTCTTTACAAGAACGGGTTGTACACTGTTATGTGTGCACAAGCCATTGTTTTAATACAAAATTTGTTTCCTTTTAACAAAATACTCCCTCTCAAATAATGAAGTTTATTCGAGAGATAGTCTTCTTGAGCAGAATATTGAATCGTATTTAAGAAATACTTTTAGAAAATTCGTAAGATGATTCTGCTCAAGGTTTTAGAAAACATAATCAAGTATTATACAAAAAAGAATGTTTGAATATCAGATTAGACAACAACCTTGAGGACTTAAAACCTTAGTTTACCAAAATTTGAAATCCATTTGTAGGTTGTGTCAATCCGATTAAAAAAATTTGAATTCCAACGAGGATTGAAAAATTATTGTTTCATTTTGATATAACACTTGTTGAATCAGTGGAAATTTAAAACTCTTTTACTTTTGAAAGTTGTTTGAGACCCAGAGTCTCTCTTTTGAGTTTTAAAATCTGAAGAAGAAGATTTCCATCTAAAGTTGAACTTCATGGGTTCTTTTTGAAGATTTGTTTTTGTGATGAATGGAAAACTTCCAGTATTTGGGAATTTCAAATCAGAGTCATTCTTTTATTGTAGACAAAGCATTCCAGATTATGAAAAATTTGAGAGGTTTTGAACGACTTTTCTTTGGTCTTCACACTTGCTTTACCGGTCTTAAAACAAGAGTGTAGATTATGGAAAAAATTTGTTTCTCACCATTTTGAATCATTTTCCAAGTTTAGCCTTTTGACACATTTAGCCCTTTGTCTTCAAAATATGTTCTAAAAGAAACATTTTGACAATTGTTGAAGTAAAATTTGTTATAATGGAGGAACATAGTTTTGAAGATTAGAAGTTTGTTCAAGAGAAAGAAGATTCTTTTTGTAGTTTTTGTATTTTCTTTTTGATAAAATATTTACAAAAAGAATTTGATGTTTGACTCTCCTATGTTTTAAGAAAATTTTGCAAATCATCTGGAGTCAAACACCACATACCAATTTGGTGAACTGAATCAACAAACCTTGATGGAGGTAAAGCCTTTGTAAACAAGTCCGCCAATTGGTATACAATACCCACAAAATCTAATTAATTGTACCCTTTTCGACATGCTCTTAGATGAAATGGTAGCGGAGAGCAACTTGTTGGGCTTTGGAATGATGAATGGTGTTGCATGAGATAGCAATAACACACTTTGAGTCGCAGTACATTGAGATCTAGTCAAATACATAACCGTAGTCCGTGAGCTAAGTTCTCATCCAAATGACTTGAGCACAGAAAGCAGACATGGCTACATACTAAGCTTTTGTTGATGACAGTGATGTACAATCCTGCTTCATTGATTGTATCCTTTTGTAACTAAGAAGATTTGTTGCGAATCACTGTGCCTTCTGCGTCCAGCTTGTTTTCCAAATCCATTTAATTCCAATGATGTGTCGAAGGGTGATGTTTGTTAGAACGTATGCATATTAGACGGATCCAAATTGCGAGAAGACGACTCTATTATATCAAGAACGGTTGGAGTCGGTGCAAATGGATTGAGGAACGTATATCCGTCATAATCTGTAGGTTGTGGTACTGAATGTAGTTATGGATCTTCAGTTGATTGTCTAGAGTTGGAAGCGGTTTGTCCTGCTGTTGTTGGAGATTCACTTGGAGGACCGTCTTTCTCAACAGTGTTTGTTGAATATTCTCAGGGTGTGCAGCGGAAATTGGTGAGACCTCTTGAGGACGGTTTTCAATTAAATCATCAAACAGTTTGAGCAAACAGGGTTTCCAATTCCTTGTGAAAGAGTGACAATGGTTCAGCCGAAGAATCCGGAAAATTTAGACGGTTGGATGCGGGTCCTAAGCTGTTGTGCTTAGAAGCCATAGCTGAAGTGCTTTAAACGGTTGATTACGGATCCTAAGCTGTTGTGCTCAGAAGCCATTACTGAAGTGCTTTTAAAACGGTTGGATGCGGGTCCTAAGCTGTTGTGCTCAGAAGCAATTAACATTAAGCTCGGGTCCGAAACCAATTTGTTCCGAAGCCATACCTGTTATATCTGAAAAGAAGAAAGAATAGACAAAACAGAGAACATGGATCCCCAAGTGTAATTGGGTTCCGGATGTTAGAAGCATAAAGATGTAGTGTCAATTATCTTCTTGACACTCGGACACACTATATCAATGATTTCCTTTCTCGCCTCAGGGATAGATGTTGTGGATTTCACATTAGTTTTGGTGCAAATGTCTAAAATCTTTCCTGTAGGAATCCACCTAAGACCAATCGATTTGAAAATTATGCCCGTGGGTACCCACCTAGTGTTAGATCTAGGAGATGTTTTCTTTTTAGATGCAGTGGGAGCATCACTTGGTTGAGAAAACCTACGTCCTATATTGATCTACTTCTTAGGTTTCTGACTTATGACTTTTGGTTCAACGGGTTTGTATGTCTTAGTCGATTGAGCCTTTTCAAGTGAATTTCCCTTTTGAAGATATTTTAAAGCACAAACAACATGATTATTTACGCAACTAATCTTAGAAGCTAGCCAATTCCTATTAGTTTGTTGATTACTCTTAGGCTTTGGTGTGCTACTGCAAGCAGTGTTCTCTACTACAATGGAAGGCATCACACGAGGTTTTGAACCTAAAATTCCATCCTTTTGAAGTAGCGCCTTTTTCCTAGCCTTTTCTAGATCATAGTTCTTGTACATGTCATATGTGCCATAAGACTTTTTACTTTTAATGCTCGTTTTAGACACTGTTTTCGAACTAATCCTAGATGAGCCAGGTATAATCACGTGTTGAGATTTGGCAGACACAGATGCATTTCCCTTAGTCTAAGAATGTGAAGTGACTGGATTTGTCAAATTGTTTTTCTCAACAACTTGGGAGGAAAACCGAGGTTTTGAAAATTTAGGTCGTTCAGATTTAAATGCAGTTGGTTCTCTAACCACTGATTGTTTTCTGTTTCTTTGAGAAGTCGGTTTCCCCAAGTTTGATGGTTTTGCAAACTTGGTATCCACACTCTGGCCAGTCAGTCTTCTTAATTTGTTTTGCAATGCAGCATGTGCAAACACTTTTCAGTGTTCTAGAAATTTTTCAGTGTTTTAGAAACTTTTCAGTGTTCTAGAAACTTTTCAGTGTTTTAGAAACTTTTCAGTGTTCTAGAAACTTTTCAATGTTTTAGAAACTTTTTAGTGTTCTAAAAACTTTTCAGTGTTCTAGAAACTTTTCAGTGTTTTAAAAACTTTTCAGTGTTTTAGAAACTTTTCAGTGTTCTAGAAACTTAGCACAAAAACTTTCTAAATTATACAATTTAGAGAGTATACCACGAGTCGAAGTGTTTTCTCACTTAAACAAGCAAGGAAACACCGAGTAAGCAACGGGAACAAGTGTGTTCTCGAAACTTTGTGATTTAGAAAGATTGCTAGAATTTTGATTTTGCAAAAAGCTTATCCAAATGAAGTTTGTATTTCAAGATTCTTGTACTTCTAGTTATAAAAACACCAAAACTTGAAGAAAGTTGCAAACTTGATGATTTTTATGAAAATTTGTTGTGTTCTAGAAAGTTTGCCAAAATTTTGAATTTGCTAAAAGCTCACCCAAATGAAGTTTGTATTTCAAGATTCTTGTACTTCTAGTTATAAAAACACCAAACTTGAAGAAAGTTGCAAACTTGATGATTTTTATGAAAAAATTTTGTGTTCTAGAAAAAAGTACAAAATCAAGTACGAAATTTTTCTAAAACTCCAAATTTTTGAAAAAGATTGAAACTTTCTTGTTAGAAAAGGTTTATAACACTAGTTTGTAATCAAAAAAGTGTTAAAAGCCAAGAAAAACAAGAAAAGTAATGATCTTTTTAAACAAAAATGTTTAGAAAACCTTAAAAAAAATACAACCAAACTCAAATCACTTTTTTTGAAAGAAAGTTTGACACTTTTTTGTTTGTAATGATTTGTAGCACAAGTTTGTAAGCAAAGATGTGATAAAAACCAAGAAACAAACAAGAAAGTACAAAATTTTCACAAAAAATCGAGTAGAAAAAGAGGTTTTGGATCGGATTCAACTTAAAAAAAAGAACTACACCTTCTTCCAACGAATGATACCACTTGTTAGGTACCCATATTGATAACACACAAGCAAGAATGAGATAGATATAAGGATTTGGGTGATTATGAGAATGAGAGAAATATAAGTGCAATAGTTTCCTTAAGATATCAAATAACCAACCAAGTATTACATAAGACCTAATGGTTCTATTTATAGGAGGGAAGCTAGGGCAACACTCCTAGCTCCCATTATCCTAAAGTCGTGGGCTTCTAAGGCCTTTTGGGCTTTCATAAGCCTTAAATACATAAGTGATAACTAAATATAAGTAACTAATAATAAAGCAACCTAACATTTATTACAAATGACCGAGACTTGATAAAATAGTAAAATTTTGATCCCAACAGGTAGGCTTACTCTTTTAAAACCGGTTCTTAGGGCTCTTGGTACTTATTTCTTCTCCATTTACAAAGCTCCCAAGTGTGTTTTAAACTATCTTGAGAAACTAAGACGTGATTTTTTTGGGATGGTTGCTTGGATAGAAACAAAATGCCTTGGATTGCTTGGAGAAAAGTGAGCTCTTCGAAATCGTGTGGAGGGCTTGGAATTGGTTCTCTTAATGCTTTGAATCATGCCATGTTGTCTAAGTGGTGGTGGCGGTTTCACTTATAAAAGAACTACCTTTGGAGACTTGTTATCACTTCAATTCATGATCGATCCTCTTGGGGATTAAATGTTGAGAATCCTACTGTTATTCGGTCATACCTTAGTCCTTGGTTTTCGATAATATCTTTAAGCAAATATCTTCCCCAACTACAAGTGAACCTTCCTAACTTTTTCTGTTAAAACATCGGGGATGGTTGTTTTACTTACTTATGGTCAGGAAACTGGATTGGCTGGAGTCCTCTTAAGCTTTTATACCCACGTTTGTATCTACTGGAAACAAATCAATCTTGTAAAGCGACAGAAAGATGCAACAATTCCAATGGACTGAAAACAAGATCTTGGGCTTGGAGAAGGCCCATTAGGGGTTGGCTGGAAGCAACACAATTTAATGATTTGCTTGTTTTACTCGAGGGTTTCGATGTTGTAGACAAACCAGATACATAGGAATGTAATTTGAATCCCACCAAAGTATTCATAGTATCATCTCTTCGTTGGAACATCGAATCCTACACTCTTATGTCAATTAAAGATAACATTTGTTGGAATCTTTTCTTCCTTGTTAAGGTAAACATTAATACATGGCGCCTTTATTTGGATCGGCTACCTACTAAACATAATCTTGATGCTCGTGGAATAGATGTTCACTCTACTCGTTGTGCGATTTGCGACGTGGATATTGGAACTGCCCATCACTTATTTGTTGATTGCGCGTTTGCTGTCAAACTTTGGGACTTGATTGCAGTTTGGTAGGGATTAAGTGATGCTCATAAATCCGCAGATTCTCTATTCAAGTGGGCGGATACGGTTAACTTAAATGCCCCATCAAAAATCTATTTTGATGTTGTAGTACAAACTACGGCTTGAATTATTTGGAGATATAGGAACCGGGTTTGTTTTGACCTAAAACCAACCTGAAAAGACACTCTCTTGGAAGATATTAAGGTCTTCTCACACTCTTGGATTGTAAATAGGAATAGATTTTTAAAGCCTATGGTTTGCTTGGATTTGTGATCCAAAATCTTCCTGTAACATTATATTGTAATCCTATTTTTCTAGCTTCTTGCTAGTTTAATAAAATTGTCATTCAATATATATATATATATATATATATATATATATATATATATATATATATATATATATATATATATATATATATATATATATATATATATATATTATTAACAAACCAAAAGTTCAATAAAAACCCCTAATTTTTGCAAAATAAAATTAAAGGCTAATTTTTTTTTATTCTAATGGATAACAAGAAACACAATTCTACACTTGTAGAATCAAGATCTAATCTAAAAACCCCTAATTTTGACACGAAGCCCTAATTTTTCAAAATCATTTTTTGAGTAAAAAATATTTGTATTGAGCAACCGTGGCTCTAATACCATGTGAATATGTTTAGACACAAAGGCTCAAATACAAAATATTCATAAAACCAACCACCCTTTTATTCTTTTACACAACCCCACATGATTGCAAGAATCAATCTGTAGATAAAAAAAATCTTTGTATTGAGCAATCGTGGCTCTGATACCATGTGAAAATGTTTAGACACAAAAACTAAAATACAAAATATTCATAAAACCAACCACCCCTTTATTCTTTTACACAACACCACATGATTGCAAGAATCAATCTGTAGTTACACTGGATACAAAAGAAAGAAACAAATGAAAACTCAATGATTACAAAATCAGCGAACCCCTAATGGATTACACACATTTAGATAGAAACTCACACAGATAAAACTAACAATATGAAAAATGATTAAAAAAAAATAAAAAAAAAAAAAAAAAAAAAAAAAAAAAAAAAAAAAAGTTCTAACAATTCTTTTTATAGCTGCATCTAGAACTTGTCTTAGAATGTTCCACTTCAGTCTTTCAACTTCTGAGATGGGTGCAACAAAATACATACGGGTCCAACAATATATTTTTAGCATAATACACAAATAGTTTTTTTTTTTTTTTTTTTTTTTTTTTTTTGGTAACGTACCTTCTTATAGTTGGAAAGAAACAACTCTATCATTATGCAGCTCAAGGCAACAATTTATACCAAAACCATAACAGAAAATGAATTTCAAAACTAATCTAGGGTGTTCATAAGTTAAAATAGATGTAAAAACCAGGCTGTTAGCTATTTTTAAAAATATATAAATAAGTACTTAACTAATCTAATTGGTTGGGTACCAATTTGGTTATCCGTTATAACGAATGTGGCACCAAACTCAAATCTAAGCCTAGCCTTAAGAGTTTGAAGATGTAAAATAAAGCAACATTTTCTCACATTAAATGAAACAATCTAAATAAAACATGTGTGCTTTAAACTAAATCAAAACCCAAGTTAAAAATTAACCTCTATCAATGTCCAAACCAAAATCTACTCTAGAACAAAAGTTGAATATGTGAGCCATCCAAATCTATACTCCTTATAATGTATGTATAACTTTCCTTAAATATAAATTTCTTAAATTTGAGTAATGTGTAAACCCTATAATGTATTTGATTAAACAAGATTCACTACTTAATCAATATTTTATATATTGTTTATTCTTTAAACTTTTATAATTTTTCGTTTATAACTCATAAACTATTTTATTGCAATGACTATAAATTAAACCCGTAATGTTGCATCAAGAGTCACATAATAACCACAAATTTATAAGTATAATTATTTGTCGCTATATACCGTCGTTTGCACGGGTATTCGTATAGTAGCTGGTAATGTATTGAGCTTGGTGTCGCATTCGATTTATTTAGTCATGACAGTGTAAACCAACTATTGCAACATTTATATTAGTCGACTTAGAGATTACTAGCCAACTCAAGGATTTGTCTTGGCAAATATGATACTTTGTAATTGTTTATTAGGTAAAAGGAGGTGATTTGTACACTCCCTCAATTGATTGACACACTCTAAATTAGAGTGTGTTGACATTTATACCCTCACAGAATGAAAATTTGTAAATTAATGTGAGGGTATAATTGTCAACACGCTCTAATTTAGAGTGTGCCAATCAATTTGAAGATTGTGCAAATCACCTCCCTCAGGTAAAATATACGTAGTATTAAACAAATGACAACTACTCCCAACGGCTCCATAGTGCACATGGTTCATGAGTGAGAGTTGCGATCGGCTGAAAAGGGAACATAGTTTAAAAAGCGTAAAAAGTAATTTAAACCGTCAGATCACCCTACCAAACAATCCCACGGTCGGGATTTAAAAAGGGTAAAAACACATGCGTGTACTTTGTAGAAGGGGTAAAAATGTAAATAAACAAATCCAATACATTTAATCACCTCTCTCTTTCCACCATATCATTCTATCATTTATATTCTGCAAACTTCTTAGAACTATTTCTTTCTCTAAATCCCATCAAAATTTGGGGATATATCTAGGGTTAAATTCCGATCATAATTTGGGATTTATCTAGGGTTTCTTGCCGTTCAAAATATGGGGTTCGATCTAGGGTTTCATTCCGATCAAATTTAGCGATTAAAACCGAGAAATTTGTGCTCAAAAAAGATGAAAACAAATGGTAAGCTCATTATTTATGTTTTTATTTTAGTTTCTTCACTTAAATTTGATTTAACTAAAAAAAAAATTAAGATTAAAACCATGGGTTTTATTTTATTAGGATTAAAACCATGGTATTTTATTTTATTTTAGAACTTATTTGATAAAAAATTTGGATTAAAACAACAAATGAAAATGAAGGAGAAAAATGTAATTTTTTAGAATTAATGTGTTGATCGGTTATAGTTTAGTATGAGGTTGTTTTTTTCATCAGTTATTGATAGTGTTCATCAATTAGTGTTAGGTTGTTTTGTTTTGATTTAGTATTGTGTGATTTTGTTCATCAGTTATTGATAGTGTTCATCAGTTAGTGTTAGGTTGTTTTGTTCATCAGTTATTGATTTAGTATTGTGTGATTTTGTTCATCAGTTATTGATTTAGTATTATGTGGTTTTGTTCATCAGTTACTAATAGTGTTCATAAGTTATGAATAGTGTTCATAAGTTATTAATAGTGTTCATCAGTTATTGATTTAGTATTATGTGGTTTTATTCATCAGTTATTAATAGTGTTCATCAGTTATTGACAGTGTTCATCAGTTATTAATAGTGTTTATCAGTTATTGATTTAGTATTATGTAGTTTTGTTCATCAGTTATTGATTTAGTATTATGTGATTTTGTTCATTAGTTATTGATTTAGTATTTTGTGGTTTTGTTCATTAGTGTTCATTAGTTATTAATAGTGTTCATCAGTTATTGATTTAGTATTATGTGGTTTTGTTCATCAATTATTGATAGTGTTCATTAGTTATTAATAGTGTTCATCAGTTATTGCTAATGCGTTTGATAATCAGTTATTTGAAAAATAGGTTCATCGGTTATTGCTAATGCGTTTGATAATCAGTTATTTGAAAATAGGTTCATCAGTTATTTAAAAATAGGTTCATCAGTTATGTAAAAATAGGTTTATCAGTTACTATATGTTCACTAGTTTTATTATGTTATGAGCTGATGAACATATAAGCTTATGATGAACCGATGAACATACAAGCGTATGATGTATTATGAATTGATGAAAAAAAAATCGTTTTTTTTTTCGAAAAAATTATTTGAAAGTAGGTTCATGAGTTATTGATAGTGCATTTGATCATCAGTTATTTGAAAATAGGTCATCAGTTATTGCTAGTACGTTTAATTATCAATTATTTGAAAGTAGGTTCATCAGTTATTGAAAATAGGTTCATCAGTTATTGCTAGTGGGTTTGATCATCAGTTATTTGAAAATAGGTTCATCAGTTATTGCTAATGGGTTTGATCATCAGTTATTTGAAAATAGGTTCATCAGTACTTTTATGTTAGGGGTAGTTTGTTTCAACTTATTTAGTTGGCTTGGGGCTTACTTAGTTTTGAGCTTATGTTTTTTGCAGCTTATCTAAAACTTAGCTACAGAAAGATAAGAAGAAGAATAAGAAGAACAAGAACAAGATGTTGGAAAAGAAGAAAAACAGGATGTTGAAAAAGAAGAAAAGCATAATGCTAAATAAGAAGAAATATAGGATGTTGGAGAAGAAATACAGAATGTTGGAGAAATATGTTCATCAGTTATTTTTCATCACTAATTTTGTTCATCAGTTAGTATAAGTTATGATTGTTAACTTATTGTTCATCAGTTATTGATTTGTTCATCAGTTAGTGTCAATTGTTCATGTTGTTTTTTATCATCAAATTATGTTCATCAGTTATTGTTCAGTATTAGGTTGTTTTGTTCATGAGTTATTTATTGGTTCATCAGTTATTTATTGGTTCATCAGTTAGTGTCAGTTGTTCATCTTGTTTTTATATCATCAAATTTTGATCATCAATTATTGTTTCAGTATTAGGTCGTTTTGTTCATCATTCATTGTTTCGTTCAACAATTATTGTTTTGTTTATCATTTAGTCATTTATTGCTCATCATGTTTTTCTTAATAAGTTATTTCCGAGTGTCAGATTACTTTATTCATAGTCACTATTTTGTTCATCAGTTATTATCGATAAAAGGTATGTTCATCAGTATGTAATGTTTGTTCAAAATCTGATGAACCTTCAATGAAGGTGTAACAATATGAGTATGTAATGGTTTACTTAGTAACAATATCAGTATGTAATGTTTGTTCATCAGTATGTAATGGTTTACTTAGTAACAATGAAGGTGTAACAATGAATCTTGCATTACTAAAATGATTAATGATGCGCCGTGATACAAAAATTAGTGCATCTAACGCAATTTTAATACTAAAAATTTAAGCTAGACATTTCATCAAACACCTTGTGTGCAACAAATATGAGTAAAACGTCAACTTTAACGTGTGATATCTTACTCATATGATATCGGATTTGATTGATTCAAAAACCTGTGTAAAGAGTGAATCAAAATCTAAAACTTTTATGTTTTAAATTTTTCACGATTCGGCAATTATGAGGGTACAAAATAGAGCCGAAAATGACAAAAAAATCAAGAAAATCAAGACCCATTTGATATGTAAAAAAAAAAAAATTGAAATATTTAACAAGATTTATACCAAATTAAAGAGGATTAAATTTTAAAAATTATGGTGAAATCGGTTTTTTCTAAAAGTTTGTCGTTTAAAAGATATGTGCGTTTGAAAATTGAGGTGAAAAACTAAAAAACGTGTAAAATTACGACTTTGCCCCTGACGCGATTTTTTGAATATTTAGTATGGGAGGACATGTGTCGCATGGAGATTACTTTTTAGCCTTTTTAAAATTTTGTCACTTTGTAAGGGATCTCACACCTCATGAGTGATGGCTATTTCCTCCAATTGGCAATTATTAAATATGAATCTATAATATTTCAAGGCCTCAAGGGTTAGACGTTGTTGACCCATTTTTTAATTAAATATCGCAACTCAATTACATATAAAGAATTGATTAATGCTCATCATTACCATATTGTATAAGATTATAGACTCGTGTTTAACGCGATTTGCTAAATATTTTACACTTCAACAAATATTAAGAAGGTTTATAATAATTGAAACTATGGATAAAAAGTCATACTTTTTTGGACATAGATAGAAACAAAACATAGTCTTATTGTATTTTACAGGAGATTTAAATAGTGTCAAATAAGTTGAATAATGAGATTATATAAAACTATCATGACTGAATAACGTATCATTACCAAAGATGTCATCACAATTTTTTTTTTTATATCGTTATCCATATACACACCAACTCCACCATTAATCCCGTTCAGAATAACGGATATTATAATTAGAATTTTGAATCCTATTTTTCTTTTTCGAAACTTTTGTATGATTTCACAACTCTCTGGATGGATCATCATCGCATGTCACAAAACTGAAGCCGCTCTTGACATTATTAAATATTTTGAGCACATACAAAAAATCAAATTAATGTCTACCAACAGAAATTAAATGTATACAAATAACTTCTTTTCTTAAATACTCTATACATTTCTTCAAGATAGGCAATATATAATCAACCCTTTTTATTTAATAATTGTCAAACTAAGAAAACTAATTTAGAAAAATGTGAATCATTCATCAAAGTGGGCAATGTATATATTTTTACACCCTCTTTTGGACTTTGGACTTTTCTCTATAGTATTAGGGAATAGATAAACATGTGTTCGAATAATTATCTAATCAATAGAGCCAATTTTAGAATGTGAACAATTCATCCACAATACTACACGATTAAAAGGAACGATAGAATTTTGATAATTAAAAGGAATAGTACAACACACGGCACACCAATAACGAGCCAAAAAAAACCAAATCGTACAGTGTTGTGATTAGCAAACCTTTATAGTAATAGGGAATACAAAACATGATTAACTTTGAATAAAACCAAATCAAATCGTATAGTAATAGGGAATACAATACAAAACATGATTAACTTTGAATAAAACCAAATCAAATCGTATAGTAATAGGGAATGCGCGCAAAACATGATTAACTTTGAATAAAACCAAATCAATAAAACTAATTTTAGAATGTGAATAATCCATCCATAATACTACTTGATTAAAAGAAAGAGAAATGATTGGCATGACTAAAAGATATGCTTAATTTTGTGCATAAACATGTGTGGCAACAATTTATTGTTTGTATCAACCGGACCCACCTTTTCACAATCCAATAAATTAGTGACACATAAGTTATGCACAAAATTAGTCTCTCTTTTAGTAAAAGAAATGATAGAACACAGGGCACACCAATAAGGAGCCAAAAAAATATTTAAAAACAAAATACCTTGACTATCATTGATATATAAACCCTACAACTCAACATCAAAATTATAAGCATACACATTCACCTCCAATTCACACACATCCAAACTTAACAATGGTTTCTTCTTCTTCCAACCAGCCTGAACCATCCTCGGATCTCACCTTACGTGAGATCCCAGGGAGCTACGGCGTGCCGTTTTTCGGTCCAATCAAGGACCGATACGACTACTTTTACAACCAAGGCAAAGACGAGTTCTTCCGAACCAAAATCCAAAAATACAACTCAACTGTTATTCGTACAAACATGCCTCCAGGCCCATTCATATCATCTGACTCTAAAGTCGTGGCAGTACTAGACTCGAAAAGCTTTACAATCTTATTCGACAACTCGAAAGTCGAGAAAAAAGATATCCTAGATGGTACTTACATGCCTAACCTCAACTTCTTTGGTGGTTATCGTCCTTGCGCGTTTCTTGACACCGAAGAAACTGACCATCATGCACTTAAATCGCTATTTTTATCGTTCCTTGCTTCGTCCCATAAGAAATTTATCCCATATTTACGTACGAGCTTGGCTGAAATGTTCGAGATCATGGAGAACGAGATTGCTAGTGATAAAACAAGTGATTTCAATGCAAATAGTGATAATATGGCGTTTGAGTTTGTGTTCAAGCTAGTAACAGGAGTAAGTCCTAGTGAAACGAAAATAAAAGCGAAAGGCCCTTCGACTGTTAGTACGTGGTTAGCGTTACAGTTGGCTCCATTGGGTACGGCTGGATTAAAATTTGTTCCGAACTTTATCGATGATATCATCCACACGGTTCGTTTACCGTTTTTTGTAATCAAATCTGGTTACAAAAAGCTTTACAGTGCTATCTATGACTCCTCAGCTTCGTTACTAGACGAAGCTGAGAAATCTGGTATCAAAAGAGAAGAAGCATGTCATAACTTAGTATTTATAGCTGGATTTAATGCTTTTGGTGGAATGAAGGTTTTATTTCCTACTTTAATTAAATGGATCGGATCTGGTGGCGAGACTTTACATAAACGTCTTGCTGAAGAGATCCGATCCATTGTAAAAGAAGAAGGTGACGTCACTTTCTCCGCCCTGGAGAAAATGACGTTAGTTAAATCTGCAGTCTACGAGGCCTTAAGAATCGAACCACCTGTCCCATTTCAGTACGCTAAAGCTAGAGAAGACCTCGTGATTGAGTCTCACGACTCTAAATTTGAGATTAAGAAAGGTGAGACTATTTTCGGGTATCAACCTTTCGCGACTAAAGATCCTAAGGTTTTCGACAACCCCGAGGAGTTCATCGCGGATAGGTTCGTTGGTGATGGAGAGAAGCTTTTAAAGTATGTTTATTGGTCGAATGCTCGAGAGACCGATAGCCCGACTGCAGACAACAAGCAGTGTCCCGCAAAAGATCTCGTAGTGCTTTGTAGTAGAATGATGCTTGTCGAGCTTTTTCTCCGGTATGATACATTCACGGCGGAAATTGGCCAGTTGGCACTTGGAACTTCTATCAAGATCACATCGTTTTCCAAGGCTACTTGATGAATATTTTATGGCAATTTCATGTTTTTTATGATTTGGTTATTTCAGTTTATATTTTGTGTGACAATATTTATATATTTGTTTCTTGTATTTAAATTATGTGACATACGAATTTGATTTTTTCTTTGAAACAATGTGCATATATTTTTACATAGCTTTCCAATCTTTATAGTAATTTAAATTTAACATACTTTTTTCATCTCAAAATAAGTATTCAGTTTGATGTTTTTATGTATCTTTTTGTCAACTTTAACCTTAAATTTTGTTTATGTTAGGAGTAATACTTTTAAAAATTATAACAATAAAAATATATTTAAAACCTAATTTATTTATATATTTAACATCAAATATTATATAAAATAAAAAGAAAAATAGTTAAAGTCAAAGTTAAAAAAAAATTTAAAAGTCAAACTAAACGCTTATTTTTTGACAAAAATAGTATATCTTATGATATTTACCGTCACAAAGAAATTTCCGAAAGTATTTCTGAAATTAGCCTCTTTACTTTTCCGTTTATTTGTCTACATTCTTCGTATCTCGCTCGAGCGAGATTCGGTATTTTGTTGTTGTGTCTAGAACTTGTATATATTTCATTGACTAATCTTTTATCTTTAATAGTTTTGTAAATTTCAACAAACGTACACTAACTATAATTTTGGACAACTTGATCTAGTGATGTTATAATCGTTATCTTTTCTTGAAAATACGAAGAAGTTAACCCTTTTTATTGCAAGAACGTAATATGTTTGCATTTACGATAAGTCGTCAAGCAAGGTTATGATTAAGGTTGTGATTGGCAAGAGGCTTATGAATGCGTCTTATAATGACTTGAGCTTTTAAAATAAGTTACTTTATAGAATAAGTTTCTTTTGGCACACAAGCTTATGAAAGCATTATAAAATATAAGCCTTCATAAGCACAAGCCAATTGAAACGAGCTTTAAAAATTGCGTAAGGTTTATAATTAGCCAAATTAGTTATTACTTTTAAAAATATAATGAACTAGCCCACAAAAAATTGAAATGTATGAAAATTTAAGATGCATTTTTATGTAATTTTACAATTATAAGCTCCAACTACAATAAATTCGTTAAAATTTGTTAAATAGTGTTAATATTTGTTGATAGTGTTATAATCAAAGACTATCCAAACTGTGATGATAGCGTTGTCACGTTAATATTTGTTTGTATAATGTCTACTATGTTAATATTGTGTAATGCATGACTATAAGAGTTCGTCATGGAAAATTTTGGTTTAATAAGACGTTCGTCATGTTGTAGATATGTATAAAGATGCATGGATCTGTATCATTAGATATCGCGTTCCCTTTGCTGAATATAGATAAACAGGACAAGGAAACCAAATAGTCATGAAAATTGACGTCTCCCATCATCTCTCATTCTTCTTTACAAAGATATCCACATATAAACAAATCATGTTCAACAACTTAGATAAATTGTTACTTAAATTTGAACCGAAATTGGCATATGCTACATCACAAAGTAATGATACCAAAAAGCAGGGGTGGTACCAGAAAAACTTTTAAAATGAGGCAAAAGTTAAAAATGGGTGACAATCGGGTTATGTCAGTAATTCGGCCTTTGTTGCTATAATGAAATCGATTTTACTTTTAATGAAAGTGAAATTTTCGGTATTTGTTTGTATGATAGAACCAAAACTACGAATTTATGATGATATGCACAATAGTTAGCACATACTTGATTTTTCTAAGGGAAAATGATAAAAAATACATTGAACTTGACACTTTTTACCATTATATGTTTCCAACTATTTTTTTTTATCATAGTAACACAAAACTTGACATTTTTTGTCATTGTATGTAAAAAATGTTGCATCGTTAGTCCTTGACACTAACAGTCGTTAGTAAATAACTTAAAATTCCGTTTTCTTCCTATTTTACACGTTTTCATCCGTTTTCTTACGTTTTTGTCCGATTTTACACGTTTTTCTTCCGTTTTTTTTGTTTTCGTCCGTTCTTTTACGTTTACGCCCGTTTTTTTGACGTTTTCACCCGGTTTTTTTTTACGTTTTCTTCCGTTTTTTTACGTTTTCGCCCGTTTTTTTACGTTTTCGTCCGTTTTTTTACGTTTACGCACGTTTTTTTACGTTTTCAACCGGTTTTTTACGTTTTCTTCTGTTTTTTTACGTTTTTGCCCTTTTTTTTACGTTTACGCCCGTTTTTTTTACGTTTTCGCTAGGTTTTTATGTTTTCTTCCGTCTTTTTTACGTTTTCGTCCATTTTTTAACATTAGCGCCCGTTTTTTACGTTTTTGTCCGTTTTTTTTGTTTACGCCTGTTTTTTTACGTTTTCGCCCGATTTTTACGTTTTCTTCCGTTTTTTTACGTTTTCATCAATTTTTTACGTTTACGGCGGTTTTTTAAAGGTTTCACCCGGTTTTTTTTACGTTTTCTTCGTTTTTTTTATGTTTACGCCTGTTTTTTTACATTTTCACCCGGTTTTTTTTTACATTTTCTTTCGTTTTTTTACGTTTTCGCCTATTTTTTTACGTATTCGGTCATTTTTTTATGTTTTCGTCTGTTTTTTACGTTTGCGCCCGTTTTTTTTACGTTTTCACCTGGTTTTTTACGTTTTCTTCCTTTTTTTTACATTTTTGCCTATTTTTTTACGTTTTCGTCCGTTTTTTTACTTTTTCGTCCATTTTTTTACGTTTTTTTTACGTTTTCAACCGGTTTTTTACGTTTTCTTCCGTTTTTTTACGTTTTCGCCCGTTTTTTTACGTTTACGCCCGTTTTTTTACGTTTTCGCCAGGTTTTTATGTTTTCTTCCGTCTTTTTTACGTTTTCGTCCATTTTTTAGCGTTAACGCCCTTTTTTTACATTTTTGTCCGTTTTTTTACGTTTACGCCTGTTTTTTTACGTTTTCGCCTGATTTTTACGTTTTCTTCCTTTTTTTTACATTTTCATCTTTTTTTACGTTTACGCCGGTTTTTTAAAGGTTTCACCCGGTTTTTTACGTTTTCTTCGTTTTTTTATGTTTACGCCTATTTTTTTACGTAAAACCGGAAGAAAACGTAAAAACCGGGTGAGAACGTAAAAAAATGGGTGTAAACGTTAAAAAAAGGAAGAAAATAAAAAAAATGGACGAAAACATAAAACAAATGGGTGAAAACGTAAAAAACCAGGTGAAAACTTAAAAAAAACGGGCGTAAACGTAAAAAATGGACGAAAACGTAAAAAAATGGGACGAAAACGTAAAAAAATGGGCAAAAATGTAAAAAAACGGAAGAAAAAGTAAAAAACCAGGTGAAAACATAAAAAAACGGGCGTAAACGTAAAAAACGGACGAAAACATAAAAAAACGGCCGAAAACGTAAAAAAATAGGCGAAAACGTAAAAAAACGGAAGAAATGTAAAAAAAACCGGGTGAAAACGTAAAAAAATGGGTGTAAACGTTAAAAAAACGGAAGAAAACGAAAAAAATGGACGAAAACATAAAACAACGGGCGTAAACGTAAAAAACGGACGAAAACATAAAAAAACGGGCGTAAACGTAAAAAAATGGACAAAAACGTAAAAAAACTGTTAAGAGATGGAAGAAAACATAAAAAGCCGGGTGAAAACGTTAAAAACGGGCGAAAACGTAAAAAAAGGTACAAAAACAGGCGAAATGGTAAAAAAACAAAAGAAGACGTAAAAAACCGGTTGAAAACGTAAACAAACGGGCGTAAACGTAAAAAAACGGACGAAAACGTAAAAAAACGGTCGAAAACGTAAAAAAATAGGCGAAAACGAAAAAAAATTGGAAGAAAACGTGTAAAATCAGACAAAAACGGATGAAAACGTGTAAAATCGGAAGAAAACGGAATTTTAAGTTATTTACTAACGACCGTTAGTGTAAAGGACTAACGATGCGACAATTTTTACATACAATGACAAAAAATGTCAAGTTTTGTGTTACAATGGTAAAAAAAATAGTTGGCAACATACAATGGTAAAAAGTGTTAAGTTCAATGTATTTTTTTTATCATTTTCCCTTTTTCTAATCGATATTAACACCAGTAGTTGACGCAAAAATAAAAAATGTTAGATAACAAAAATTTACAAAAGTATAGAGTAGCACAAGAAACGAACATTATATCTCCACGAAAGTGCAAACGTCCTTAACCACTTGAGTATGATGCTACTATTAGATAAATTTTCACAATTATACTTGAGTGAACTTTGCGGGGGCAGCTGCCCACACTGCCCTCATTATGGTACCGCCCCTGCCAAAACAAATCGTTGGGACCGCTAAGGTAAAAGTTTGTATCGATAAGTGGACTAACGAGCTAACATTTTCAGTTGTGCCGATTGATGACTATAGGGTTGTACTTGCCCTAGATTTCTTTGAAAAAGCCCGAGCTTTTCCTATACTCACCAATAAGACGCTGGTCATCCTTGATAATGAAGTAGCCCAAGTCACGAATCTAAAGAAGCGGAGTGAAATACAACCCTTATTATCAGCGACCCAGTTTAAGAAGGCAGCCAAGGAAGGAGAGTGTTATTTGGCAGCCGTAAGGGAGTTCCTTGAAGATGAATCCAAAACACCCTTTGAAGTCCCCGAGGCTGTCAAAGTAGTCCTAGAAGAGTTCCAAGACGTAATGCCGACGGAACTGCAAAAGAAATTACCCTCTCAAAGGGAAGTCGACCACCAAATCGAGCTACCCGGAGCTAAGCCTCCTCCCATGACTCCTTATAGAATGGCTCCGCCCGAACTTGCAGAAATAAAAAGACAACTCAAAGATCTGCTTGACATAGGATATATCCAACCTTCGAAGGCCACATTTGGAGCGTCAGTACTATTTCAGAAAAAGAAGGATGGCTCACTTCGCATGTGCATAGACTAACGGGCTCTTAACAAATTCACCGTAAAGAACAAATATCCCATCCGCTAATTGCAGATTTATTCAGTCAATTGGGAAATGCGAGGTACTTCTCCAAACTTGATCTACGTTTGGGATATTACCAGGTATGCATTGCAGATGGTGATGAACCTAAAACAACTTGCGTAACCCGTTACAGTGTGTTTGAATTTCTTGTTATGCCGTTTGGTCTCACAAATGCAACTGCCACCTTCTGTAAACTAATGAACCAAATTTTCAGCCCCTGTTTAGACCAATTCGTAGTTGTATATTTGTATGACATCGTGGTTTATAGCTTGACACTCGAAGAACATATAGAGTACTTGAGGCAGGTATTCAAGGTCCTTCGAGAGCACTAACTGTTCGTCAAAATTGAGAAATGCGACTTTGCAAAACAGGAAATCGAATTCGTTGGCCATCGAGTAAGAAAAGGGCGGCTCATGATGGATTCCTCCAAGGTCGAAGCCATTCAAGCTTGGAAAACTCCAACCAAGCTCCTCGAGCTGAGATCGTTCCTCAGATCGGTAAACTATTATCAGAGGTTTATAAAAAGCTATTCGGCCGTTGCTGCACCATTAACTGAGTTGCTGAAAAAGAATATGACATGGTAATGGAGTCAAGAATGCGATGATGCCTTTCAAAAGCTAAAAGAAATCGTATCCAAGGAACCAGTCATGGCACTACCGGACCACTCAAAGCCTTATGAAGTACATATGGATGCCACTGATTTTGCAATTGGTGGAGTTTTAATGTAAGAAGGACATCCAATTGCTTTTGAAAGCCGAAAGTTGAAAAATGCCGAGCAGTAATACACGATACAAGAAAAGGAGATGACTACTATCATCCACTACCTAAAGGTTTGGAGACATTATCTTATAGGAAATTATTTCACCATCATGACCGACAATGTCACTACGAGTTATTTTTAGACACAAAAGAAGCTAAGCCTGAAACAAGCCAGGTGGCAAGATTTTCTTGCGGAGTTTGATTACGAGCTAATGTACAAGCTAGGAGTGGTTGCCGACACACCCAGTCGTAAAGCATAGCTCACCACTATCATTTAGCCCAAAACCAACTTACTCGAGTAAGTAAAAGAAGGATTGGAGCACGACCGAACCACAATGAATCTAATGCAACTCGCAAAAGAAGGCAAAACTAGAAGATTTTGGTTAAAAGATGGCTTGTTGTACACTGTTGGGAACCGAATATTACGCCCCAAGATGGAAAAAACTCTGAAAGGAAATCCTCAAGGAATGTCACGATCCTCTATGGGCAGGCACCCCAGTATGACTTGCACTCTTGCTCTACTTCAACGATATTATTATTGGCCTAACATGTAGGACAACATAGAAGCATACGTAAGGACTTGTTTGGTTTGCCAACAAGATAAAGGGGTACAAAGTCATCCCACCGGGCTGTTAGAACCTCTTCCCATGCCTTAAAGGCCATGGGAAGCGTATCCATCGATTTTATCATGGCTTTACCCAAATCAGACAGTTTTGACACTATAATGGTGATTGTTGACCGATTCAGTAAGTGTGCCATTTTTATCCTCGTAACGGCTGAATGTAAAGTTGATGAAGTAGCTCGAGCCTTCTTAAAAAACATGGTCAAGCTTTGGGGTATACCAAAAAGCATCATCAGGGATAGAGATCCCCGGTTTACGGGTAAATTTTGGAGAGAACTATTCAAGCTAATAGGGACTAAACTAAACTTCTCAACAAGCTTTCATCCCCAAAGCGATGGGCAGACAGAACGCGTCAATGGTTTGTTGGAAATATATTTTAGACACTATGTAAGTGCTCATCAACGAGATGGGGAAAAATTACTCGACATAGCCTAGTTTTCATTCAACCTCCAAGGAAACGAGTCAACCGGCAAGAGCCCTTTCGAAATCGTTACAGGACAACAACCGAAAACCTCGAGCTCCCTAGTCATGCCTTATACAGGTAACAACCCATTAGCCTTCAAATTTGCGAAGGAATTGCATGAAGAAGCTGTTGAAATGAGAGCATGTTTAGATAAGGCTGCAAAACAAATGAAGAAATGGGCAGACACGAAACATAGGGATGTTCAATTTCAAGTCGGGGACAAAGTTATGCTAAAGCTACTACACAACCGGTTCAAATCAGTGCATTCTATGCACAAACGACTGATAAAAAAGTATGAAGGACCATTCGAGATAGTGTAGCGAGTAGGCATCCCCTCCTATCAAATCGATTTACCCTCACGGTTAAAGATTCATCCCGTAGTACATGTGAGCTTGTTGAAAGAATATCACAAAGAAAAAGACGACGAAAGAAGAAATGTCTCTAAAAGAGCACTGTCGTGGAAACCGCATCTGATAAAGAAGTAGAAACAATAATGGCTGATCGTGACGTGCGACGAAGGGGTGTTCAGTGTTACAAAGAATACTTGATCAAACGGAAAGGGCTGCCCAACGAAGAATCAAGTTGGGAACGAGAAGACCTGCTATGGCAGTTCGAGGATCAAATTCGTCACTACAAGGAGGAAAGCACGAAGATGACATCATGAATTTAAGTAGAGGAGGGGGTTACGAGCCGAATCCTAGCAGCCCCATTCCAAGAGAAACCTCGAGACAGCTGCTTAACTAGATTGATCTAGAATTATACACTAAAGAGTATCTAAGATATTATGTCTAAAATATCATAGATACTTGGTAGAAATAATCTAGAGATTAGCTTATGTAAATATCTAAGATACTTGTATGGAACTTTCTAGAAGTAGATTAACCTTTAGTGTAAATAAGGCTAATCATCCTCACTTGTAATCAATCCATTATAATCAAAGTTTCTAAGTGCAATATAAATCAAGTTCTCTCTAGTAAATGCGCAAGTGTTCACCGCTAATATCTTTCATACTTTTTGGCTTACTTAGACGTTGAAACCGAGTCGCTATGTGCAACACAGACATTGTGAATTAGTCTTGTGACAATAACAGTGGCGGAGATAAAAGGGGGGCACAAGGGGCAGGTGCCCCCCGGTGAAAAAATTTGTAGTGTAATTTTTCGAAAATATTTAGCTTTTTTTGTAATTTGCCCCCCTAAGTACCAATTTATAGTGTAGTTTCTAAAATTTATCAAGATGTGCCCCCTCGACTAAAAATTTCTGACTCCACCCCTGAACAATAAGCTTACATTTTGGTCTACTAAAAGTTCTCATATCTCTTAATCAGTTCAAAGAATTTCAAATAAATAGATCATAACCATTAGAAGGTGATTTATCTTACTTCTATATAAACCAATACAAGGTGATTTATCTTCTAAAAATAAAACATATATATTATAGAAAAAAAAATCTTGCGATAGAAAACGGACTTCTATAATTTACTGAATAAATTGTAGAGATGATTATCGATTAAAAAAAAAAAAAAAAAAAAAAAAAAAAAAAAAACTCATCCATCTAAAGAGCGGAACTAGAGGGTCCATGATGTCATAGGGATCGAGAGGTCTTGCTTCGTAACACAATTTTTTTTGTAAAAAGTCCTTATTTTTTCTAGAAACACTCCATCCAAAAGAAAATGTATTTATAATCTTTGTTTAGTATAACTTTAATTTCCCATGTTATTACCCAAAAAAAAAAAAAAAAAAAAAAAAGTGCATCCAATCTATATTAGTCTTGATTCCCGCTAAAAACCCACATCATGTTTAAAATGTGGCATTTGTGTGCATTTTGGCGTGGACATAAAAGAATCTTGCCCTATAATCATTTGAAAGCTTGTGGGCTCTTTAGTACGTGTGGTCCCTTCACTCACGAGGTAAACAGACATGTTATTATGGCACCAAACAAGTACTATGAAAACCCTTGGTATGACTGAATCATCAAGAATGAGAATAGAGGAAAGAATGGAATAACATTAGGGCACGTTTGGTTTGTAAGTGAGATTGGAATTAAATTTGGATTTGGGAAAGGTTTGAAAGAAATTGGATTTGAGTATAGGTTTGAATTAAATGAGGAGAGAGAAAAATAAATGATAGATTTATTATTTTACAAATAAAATAAAGACTTTTTAATTCTTTTTTGCAATTAAAAAATAAAAAATAATAAATTGTGTGGTGGTTAGAGCTTGGGGCCCATGGAATAAAACAAAAGTCACCATCATGGGTCGGAATGGATCTAAGACAATCGAATGATAGATATTTCTTTCCCATGTAAACCAAACATTTAATTATAACTTTCAAACCATAAATCCAATCCGGATCCCACGAACCAAACTGCACCTAAAAGATAATACGCTAAGAAAAGATGTATAAGGGTGCGTTTATTATGGAGCCATGAATGACAATAAGTATAAGTTTGATAGTAATGGTGGGTCTCACACCTATGAAAGATCCATACCTAACTCTTTTAAAGTCCGTTTGGTTGGGCACTTTGGAATGGTTTGTGTTGAAAAAACTTTAATTATTTGTTTGGTTTATTCTTTTAAAAAAGTAATGGGAGTCGGAATCAAAAAATGATAGTAAATAATATAGGTTAGTTTGAGGTGGGTTTGTGTGCTTTGGGCCATTTTATTTTTGTTTCTCTCTATAGTCTATACGATGGATCTCTCTATATTTTTCACATTTGTTTTGCAATTTTAACATTCAAATGATATGTATTTCATTTAAAATTTACTATAAAATATATTTAAATAAATATAATTTCTCTTTCCTAAACTTACCTCAAATTCAAATCCTATACCAAATCTAAATCCTAATCCAAACCCACTTACGAACCAAATGGACCTTTAATGTATATGGAGTATGAATTATATCTATCATTCATTACCATATTAGTGGGACAATCATCTTAAACAAACACATTTAATCACTTTCATAGTAATAGTTTCATTCCCATAAGAATACCAAACGCACCCTAAATTCTATTATTTGGTACTAATAAGGAATCAAGCATGAGAAATATTTTACATGTTTGATTCTCCTGTTTGTCACGACCATGGAATGGACTTGTCGTAGAATCACAGAATGATACGGAGTAACTATTTAGCACGTGTTTAATCCTATTTAATTGAGCAATTAACATTACCTTTATACCACATATTTGATGTATTAATATCACCGAAGGACATTAATAAAAAGACAATTTATCAACATTACATGTACAGGTAGCAACTACGTACATTGTCTGGACCACAAACACGAAAAACGAACTCAAACTATAGGTAATTAATCTATGACAACAACAATTAGCAATGAAAACGACAAGAAATAATCACTGGAACACAACAAAAATTTGACACTCTATAAAGAAGCAAAAGACACTAGAAACATTTGCAAATTGATAGCCGAAGCAACAGTATATGACACTTCAAAACAACAGCAACACCCGAACATCAGCAAGCGACGAACGAAACAAACCTGTAACATCAATGGAAGAACATGAGCATTCTCAAGATAAATAAACTTCTACAATAGCAAAAGAACATGAGCATCTAGAACACGTAGCAGCAACACGTGATGACATTCATGTAACCCTTCAAAGTGGATCAAAACAATTACGTATAAAGCTTTATCTATATATGATTGTCAAAAAAGGGTATTTATGTTTCAAGGCTTTTCATTGTATATGGACCCATCGCAATTTACTTACAAAGCTTGTTCATTGTCTTATTCACATAATTCCCATAAATTAAATTTGGGACAGGTTACCAAGATATCAGTGTACAGTGTACACTATTCTACGAAACTAAATCCTATTTTGAAGATCCAACAATGAGATTGTGAAAATGTATAGTTAATGAATCCTTGAATTTGGTTGATTGTAAACTGAAATAAAGCGACCTAATTTATGGAATAAAAAACTACTCGTATCTGACTTAAAGCCTTGTAAATAGCAATGATGAGAACTGACAATGACGATAAACAACAACGAAGAACAATAATAGATTGATTTAGTTACGAAAGTAGTCGATCTGTTGAAAAAGATTTCCAGTCACCACAAAAAAAAAATGGTATTGGCTTTAAGACGAATTTAATTTTCATGGTTAAAATGTGCTTTGCACGTATTTACATATATTTATATCTTATATTGTAAGTAGACATGTGCATTCCCCAAGAATTAGACGGAGGAATGGATACATGAACAAAACTCGTTTCTCAAGCTTTCTCCGTTTTTTTTAAAGTGTGGGTAGAATGGAAAGGGAATTCTTTTTTATTGTCTGTTTCCATTCTCAACGCAACCACGGGTAAGAAAAATTCTCTTGTTTTCTATCTCTAATTTTGCAAAAGTTTGAAAGAAAAATTTATCTCCACAAAACACTTAAAAATATGAAAAACACTATTAGTTGATATATGTATTTTCTATTTTGAATAAGGGGAGGGAGGGTTGTGGGTTACAAGGTAAAACAAGAAAAACAACTAAAATTTGTTTTGTAATTTTCCTTATTGAGTTAGAAAATAGGGGATTTTATGTTTTGCAAAAAACATTTTGATGAAAGCGCTTATTTAAATGCAATATCTATTTTTCTTGTTTTCTACAAAACATTTTGTGGAAAACATGGGTGTTTTCCCCTAACTAAACGCACCTTACTCATTCCCTTTCTGCTCTTTCCATTCACCCATCAAACATCTCCTTAATGAATTATGATCGTGCTAAAGACACTTTTAATCAAGTTGTTTAATTAGGGTCAAAGTAATGCAACAGATTGTAACTACTAAAAAAACAAATTCAATGAGTCTAAAAACCTATTTAACAAGAATTAAGCATTATCAAGCAACTAGTTAGCGATGATTAATACAGCCATGTATGTCTTTAATTTTAATAATGTACAACCTATCACTAGGCAGTAGGTGAGGCCGCGCGATTAACTATACGCGTTAGGTTTGAAACTAAGAACATCTACGATGATATTTTATTGGACAAACTATCATTGTTGGACCATGCGTGTGGGTGAGCATTTTCATGACCGGAAGAGGTCCCTATCAAATGCTTAAGCTAGTTACAAAACTGAAACATTACAAAATTTAAATAATACTCCGTAATAATTGTGAAGAGGTGTGCTACACCCACATAAAGTTTACAAAATTTCACCCACTCGCTGATGTGGCAGAGTGCTGATTAGTTGATTTTCTGTGGCCCACAAAAAATCAACCAATCAGCACTCTGCCACGTCAGCGAGTGGCTGAAATTTTGTAAACCTTAGGTGGATCTAGTATTCATTGTTCATCTACGGTGAAATACTGAAATGTGCTTATAATTATTAATATTTCAAGCTTACCAATAAATAAATAGCTTTAGCAGCAAACATTACCTGAAGTTGTGTATTTGCACAATGCTCAACATCCTCAACTGTAACATGGAGGTCTAAGGTTCGATTCCACCTTCCCACCTTTTTTTTTTTTTTTTTTTAATCTCTCTTTATTTGAAGATAGTCCTTAGTTGAGTGGTAATACTTGGCTTATTTTTAAAGCTTGGTCCAAGTTTCGAGTGTAACAATTGTGTTTCTTTTTGTACGTTTTTTTGCGCTTTATTGTTTTCATTTTGTGATGTCTTTTTCTTCTACTCTAATTTGCAAAATACTCTTCATTCTAAAATACTACTAATAAAATACCAGTAACAAGTAAGTTTAGATAAAGTTAAAACATTTTCATAACAATATAAGCTACATATAAATTCTGTAATAGTATTATTCGAACTATCAACCAAAAACATGCTTACAAAATACTGTGGAGTGTTATCGATATATGTATGTTGCTTTAAGGGTCCGTTTGGTTTGCTTTAATGAATCACAATTGGTATGAGTTTCGGTATAAGGCGGGATAGGAATATATATGAGTTAAGAAATCAAATTAATATTGTTGTTTGGTTTGTTTATCATATTTGACTAGCAGGGTACCCGTGCGTTGCAGTGGCGGGTACACTGAAATAAAATTTTTTGATAGAATAAATAAAAATATCACGGGAAGTCATTCCGACACCTAAATTTGACTCAAAAACGAAATACTAAAAGATTTGGTAAACTACACTTCCCACCCTAACATATATTTACAATATTAGTCCCTAAGGGTGCAATAGGGTTCACACAAGGTCTAAAACACTTTCCTATATAAACCTCATTATACCTTCACTTAGGGTTTGACACTCTTTCTCTCTCAAACAAACACCACCACCGGCCACTTAAACTCACCGCCACCACCACCCCACTCCTTACAACCTCCCCATCATTTTGACGTACATCACGCGCCAAAAAACACCTCCCAACACCACGATTAACTCCACCACAACTCGAGTTCATCATCAAAACCATCTCTCTCTCATTTTGTTGATACCGGCGGTCGAAGCTAGGAAAACCCACCACCCTTTTTGTCGTTCTAACGACGATGAGGGATAAATACATGGATTTTCAAGAGTTTTTGATTAAATAAAGATTAAAACTAATAAATATGAAGCTAAATAATTGTTTGGTATCATTTTCTTTCTTTTTGTTGTTGTCGTTGTTATTAAGTCACGAAAACAATGGATGCCGTGAGCTTGAGCTCACAGCCTTGTGTATCGAGTCGAGTCTTGATCACAGGTTCGTGTCTAAGTTAAGAAGGAGGGTTGTACATTGTGTTTAAATGATTGTAATATTGGGTGTAGTGATATTTTTAATGCTATTAATATTGAATGAGAGTTGTATATTGTGTTTAAATGATTGTAATATTGGGTGTAGAGGTGTTTTTAATGCTATTAATGTAGAATGAGGGTTGTATATTGTGTTTAAATGATTGTAATATTGGGTGTAGGGGTGTTTTTAATATTATTAATGTAGAATTCTAAGGAAAGTGGTCTGAATTTTTATTCATGCTAGTTTTGTTTGTACACAATGCTTTGGTTGTTGTAATTTTGAAAATTGCTTACAATGCATCATTTTTTGTACATCTGAATTTTTTTTGAGAGAGAGAGTCCTTACTTCATTATAAATAGTATAGATTATCTTGTTAATAATGTCAGGAAGAATGTGGCCCGGGGAATGAAACTATCATATCCTATCAATTTGATGACTATTAAGTATAGAACATATTTGTATATCATTTATAGTTTGAAAATCAAGAGTTTTAAACAAACATCATTAATGGAATAAAAATTCATTCCTTGATTCCCATTCCGGCATACCAAATGCACCATAATTTTTATTATCTTATTGTGGTACTTCGAAATTACCAAATACACATTTAAAGAACACCAAAGAGCTTGTGTCCCAATGGTACCCTATGTGTGAGAATATTCCCTAACTAAATGGTTGTGGGTTCACCCAAGGCCTTTAGCTTAGTGGTATGTGAGTTGCCCATTAACATAGAGGTTGTGGGTTCAAGCCTTGCTGAAAGCATTTATGAGATAGGTGATATAGATGTGAAAAGAATTGTGGTTCTAAAAAAATAAAATAAAATAAAAGTTGTGGGTTCAAATCCTTCTTATGACATGTGAGATTAATTTATTATGAGAAAATTGCTTGTATAATAATAATAATAATAATAATAATAAACTGCCCTAACATGTATATAAAATCCTTTCAAGTTTCAGCAAAAGTAACATACCAAAACCTATATAGATTTATCTTACGCAAACACGTATGCTTAAATTGCGTGGGGTCCAACTTAATCGTTAGTGCAGAGCACTCGTAAAGGGTCAAAATGGCAAAAGCTTTTACCTATTCTAAAAAATCTTTTAAAAGTGTTTTTGCATTGCATCAATAGTTTTTTTGAAAAGAATTATATAAAGACTTGACAAACATCAAGTCTTACTCCCATCACAATATTTGATGCCTACACCACAATATTACACCATTAATGCATAGGTTACAATATGATACATGTATAATTGTGACTAGCAGGGGTACCCGCGCGTTGCGGCGGCGGGTACCCTGAAATAAAATTTTTCGGTGAATCATTATTTTAGTTTATTATGTTTTTTTTTTAAAATAAATTTACGGATATCAAGAATTTCGTTTAACCCGTGCCCGTTCAGGCTCGAGCCAGTTTGGCCCGCGCTCATTCGGGATCAAGCTCATTTGGCCCGTTGCCCGTTCGAGCTTGAAATATATTACCATGCAAATAACTTTCCTCGAGATAAGTCTCTTTATACTTTTTGTCAATATTTCATGAGATCTTATGATAAGAAAAAACAAAATAGTGAAATATTTATTATTTAATTTAGGGTATTAATTTTAAACTGGTATATGAAAATTGTTTAATTGGTTCCCATTATAATTTAAATTGTATAACGCATTTGAAGTTGCAATTTTCTCAATCTAAATGATTGTTACAAAAATAAATAGAATTGATTCTCACATTTACTTTGAAAAATTACTTTCTAAACTACAATAAATAATCTTAGGTCAATGTATATTTACGTGAAATAATAATAACACACAGCTTTTATGTTATTTAATGTATTACAAAAAGTTGTTGTCAGTTTCCTTATGAAAGAGTTGACAAAAGTAGTGTACCGTATTTCGACATAGCATATCACAATTTATATCTCTGAAACATTTATCTTCTTTTTAAATTACAATGAAGTTTGGTCTTCATATCGATGCGTGTTCTATAGCAATAAGTTTTTATAATATTTATAGATCTAAACTTTTTTTTTTTTTTTTTTTTTTTACTTAACACAATAAACCTAAACTTAAAACCTACCTCCCAGCCCCATCTAGTGTTTTTCTCCTACCTAATTTTTCTCTACACTTGTAGCCACGCCTCCCATTCCTTCTTCATTGGGTACTATTTTTGATCTCTTTATTTTGAGTAACCCATGAAGAACACCAACCCAAACATAAATCAAGAACCTTTTTTGATAACCAAATACCAAACCGAACATAAATCAACAACCCTTTTTGATCTTTTGGTAAAACTTAGAGTACCAACAAACTACGACCATGTCTTCAAGATCTTATATGGAGGTCTCGGGTAGGTGTTTTGTGTTTTTTGTTTTATCTTTTCGGATCTATGATGGCTTGGTTTTCGTATTGAAAATATTTTTAAAGGTCTTGTTATCTCATAAGAAATACAAAGGAAAACATCACTGAGATCTTAGAAAAATATGTGAAATATAAATTTTTTCTATAGATCCGTTGCCATTTCGTTTCGTTAGAAAAACATCACTAAGATCTCATAAGGTTGTATTGTGTTTCATTTCATTTATGTTCTTGTTTGTTCTTGAGATTCTTTATACGAAATAAAGATTGAATATGAGCACTCTTGCTCTTATTCGTTCTTTTTATTTTTCGGATATTGAAAGACAAGATTAACTTGTCACAGATCTATGATAGGTCGGAATTAAATATGGATGGGTTTTAATTGAGGGTTGTACATTATGTTCTAATAATTGTAATATTATGTTTAGGGGTGTTTTTAATGGTATTTAATGTATAATTCTAAGATTTTGGTCTGAATTTTGAGTTATGCTTGTTTTTGTTGTACATAATGCTTTACTTGTTGTAAATATGAAAAATCATTGCTTTAAAGTGTTGTAAACATTGCATAATTTTTTGTACATTTGAAATTTTTGGAGAGAGATTCATTTGCCTATTATATGTAGTATAGATGGATGCATCAAATGTTGTGGTGTGAATATCAAACCCCTTCTCAAAAAGTTTAATTAAAAATATAATATGCATTAAATACATTAAATACTTTAAGTTATTGAAAACTTAGAGCATTATTAATGCTCTTACAAAGTTGAAAACTGCAATTTTATTTCAATAAATACTAGTAATGAAATAAAGTGAGTTCTTCAAAAACTTTCTTGCATTAAAAGCTTTTCAATCTCGCTCTCGCTTGATACGCAAGAGCTAGACTAATGAATTGGTTTTAGGCCATCCACAATGCTAAGGGCCCATTTGGTTGTAGACGGGTTTATGATTAGAATTTGGCAATAGATTTGAGTTTGAATTTTGATTTGATGTAAGAAAGAGAAAATATATTATAAATATTTATATTTTTTATATTTTTTGTTAGAATTAATTATTTTTTAATTAATACTTAAAAAATATAATAGTGACAAAAGAACCCCATCTTATGATATAAATGAGTGATTGTGATTAAATTGGGCCCAGAATTCAAAGAAAGCTCCCGACCATGTACCCTGGATATGTAGAAAGCTATATATCTAGCATGAAACCTTTGTGTCAGACTCAGTGTTTTGAAACCCGGGTAGACCCGACCGGGTTAACCGGTTCCGGCCAAAAAACGAGTCAAAAAAACCCGGGTTTCTGAAACCCGGTTAACCGGTTAGACCCGCCGGGTTTTGAGTGACCCAGGTCTTTTTCCTATTCAAATGACCCAGGTCTTTTGAGTGACAATTACAATAATGTTGATCTTTTTTTGGCGTTCTTTTTCCTATTCAAAGCTCAACCCCTTGTCTCTGTGTTTTCACATCGAGAATTCAAGTCAGTTCAATGCAACGAGGATGGCCTTAATGGACGAAGCATACATAGTAACTTTAACTATTCATAATACATGAGTTCAATCATACAAGAATACAAACCACAGTGCATTCTTTCAAAATGCATATAGTTATCCATAGAACGTGATACATGACTTCCAAACTAATCTTTACAAGTTTTTTTTTGTGCAAACAAGAAACACATTTGTAAACGAGTACGTGTTTAAGCTCATTTCTTGGTTGTCTTTGCTTCAGCATACAATTGATCAATGCACTCCTGCAAATAATGTACCAAAAAGCAGACTTAGACATTGACGTTCGTTTTAATCAAATTGGCGTAGAGCTTAAATGATTTAGACGTACCTTATAGTATTTTAGTAGCTGCTGCCTCTTTAATTTAAACGTAGGGGTTATTAAATCCCTTTCAAAGTCAAAAGGAACCGGCTCCAAATGAACTGCTTTCAGCATCTCAAAACCGCGAAGCTGTACCATTTTTGTCATAGATGTTAGCCAAGAAACTAAAAGTGATAAAATGAAATGCAAAAATAACAAGTTCATAGTTAATTTACTTTATTAATTTTAGCTTCAGAGTTAAGCTCATCTAGAACATATTTCCTAGCATTTGGGTTCTTGCACAATGATTCATAATCTCCTGATTCGTTGTTTTTTGCTGCCCATTCTTCAAGTGCCATTCTTTCGGGCACCACAACAGCAACAAGGAAAGATTCAAAACTGTTTCCATACACCCAAACCTGCCAAATTACAAGAAAGTGTTAAGAGTGTTAAACGAGTATGTGGTTTAAACACGTAAATAACATTCTAGGGTGTGAAACATGTGCATACCGCAGTCACCAAAGGGCACCGTGAATAGATGCTTTCAATACTTTCAACTGCAACATATTCCCCTTGGGACAACTTAAATATATTCTTTTTCCTGTCAATGATTTTCATTGCTCCATCAGCCTGCCATTCCCCAATGTCACCTGCAATGCATATCTTTAACTTTAAGTACTTTTAAGATTGTGTTTGGATGTACGTTTTTAAATGAGTATGTGATGCTGCAGAACTAGAATCAGATATACTGAAAAGAGCTTCGTGATTCTGTAGTTTAAGTTGTCAAAATAAATGAACAAAGGATTGTGTCTTTAGTAATTTATGTTTTCTTGAGGTTCAGTAGATTACATGACAAGAAAGATCTTACGAAAAGTGACAAATGTTTTCTGAAATAGGAGTAAGAATCACTCAAACTAGGCTAGAAGAGAAGATAAATGTGATTTTTTTTCTAAAAGTCTAAAAAAAGTTGTGTTGCAGCTCGTATACTAACGAGTATTAACCCCCATATGATCAGATAACCATAAACATAATTTGCTTATTCAAACATGAAAATCTGATTATAGTGACTTCAAGTCGCAATAATCAAAATATCATTTTTCAAAATGCAAAATCCAAACACCGCCTTAGTCTTCTTAAGGATCCTCTAGAAAAACATTCGGTTTGTCTCATTAGAATCATATTAAACGAATTCAAACATCGAGCTATCCATTCCAACTTACTATATATGCAATCTAGTAATAAGCAACAAAAGTCAAACAAGGTCAACATGGTTAACTTATGTTTCTTTTGTGTAGTTTTACCTGTATGGAACCAACCATCCACAAGTACGGCATTTGTTAGATCCTCTCGCTTGTAGTACCCAGAAAACAATGTGTTTCCTCTCAGACAAATTTCCCCGCGTGGCACACTGCCGAGTGCATCATATCCCATCTCTGGCACCGACTCGAGCCTTGCCTCAATGGTCGTCATGGGTACACCAACAGTTCCAATCATAGGGTACACATTAGCTATGGATGTAAAGCAACCACCACTGCTTTCAGTAAGACCTATCATAAAAGATCATAAGAAACACCAATAAGTTTACAAAAAACCTCTGTTCCGTCCAATAGCAATCATAACATTGTACATACCATATCCTTGTGAGAGGACAGTGCAACATGCCACTCTTAAAAATTCCTCAACGTGTTTTGGCAAAGGTGCGGCTCCAGATAACATAAGACGAACCCTTCCTCCGAACGCTTGTTTGATCTGAAATAACAAGCCGTGAATAAGAGTAAAGGAAATAAATGTTCACAAGATTACACTTTAAAAATAAGATTATAACTAGACCTTATCGAAGACTAGTCTGTCCAAAAGAGGGGCTGATTTGTCTTGTTGTATTCCTTTATCGAGGTTCCTCAGTTTACTGTTAACACCATTGTTATTAGTTATAACATGTAAAGAAGCAGAATTAACTGAGAAATCACAATGCGTAGAACATACTAGTTGTATGCAAAATCAAATAACGCCTTCCTTACAGCACCTCCAGCTGAAACCTTAGCCATTATACCTACACAACAACAATACATGAGCTTATATCGTCTTGCAGAATAGGTAATGCCCACAAATTTGAAAAAATGGTTTCCTACCTGTATAAAGGCGGTCATAAACTCTTGGAACGCCACAAAATATGGTTGGTTTGCACACAATAAGGTCCTCAATCAAGTATCTGATATCCTGCATGCGGGATGTAAAAAGTTGAGAACGTTATCCACACCAATAATGCCTATATAGATTTAAGAGGTATTAGATATCTTACTCCTTGCCAAAACCCTATCGAGGCACCACTATAAATGCAATATGTCTCAATTATTTGATCAAATATATGTGCTAATGGAAGAAATGAGAAGTAGGTATCATCTTCCGAGCCCTGCAACAGAGAGAGAATTCCAGTCACGCCCTTGCAATACGTGACATTGAAGTATGTTTACATAGGAAAATTTGATTTGGAACCATACCGGTTTGTCTGTTTCCACGAGTAGTTGATGCATAGACAATACTTCGGACATGAAAGCCCCATTAGTTAGTATGACACCCTTTGGTTCTCCTGTTGTTCCGCTTGTATACATAATTGTGCAAATGTCAGTTTTATTTTTTGCAGGCAGTTCGTCTTCCAAATTTCCCTGAAAATAAGAAGCAAGATGTGATAAAAGGTCGAGTGATTGAAAATTCAGATTTGGAGTAGAACCTAGAAATACTTACCATTGAAGAAAATTCTTCCCACGAGAAGCAATCAACACCTTTCTCGGTAGCTTCCTTCCTTTGTGATTCAGGGATGTTACCAAAGCTGACGATAGCTTTATAAAGAAAGAAATGACCCTTAGACACTTTGAATATATACACTCAAACAATGAGGGGTTAATTTATTAAAGCTTGTCTTACTTTTTAGATTTGATGAACATTTTGGAAGACATGATAAAATCTGCATAAAGAACCAATGATTAATCACCACATAAATAAGCATAAACAAAACGCGCATCCACACCTACTGCAAAAATAGAACTTTGCTAAGGAAGATTAGAGTATAACATACTGCAGGCAACTTGTTCTCTTGAGCAAAAACTAGTGAAATTTCGGCATGGTTGATGATGTACTCAACCGCATTAGCACCTGTGACAAGGACAATCAACTGGAGGTTATATTGATCCAAATAAAACTGACTCAAGTTTCATAGATAAAAAAATTGGTCGGCGTACCAAGTGTATCATACAGGGGAACATAGGTTATCCTATTGCTGTTACAAGCCTGAGAAAAAAGGAATATGGACATTTCTCAGTTATTATTATAAAGATAGACTACATATCATCAACATAGTATGTATAAATGCAGATATATCATACCTCCATCGAAATGATCCATTCGGGACAGTTAGGTCCATAAATACCAACCTTGTCTCCCTAGATTCAAAATTGAGAAAATGTATTTGAGCACACTTAACAATAGAACGAAATAATAGCATATGGATGAATGTGTACTATTATAACACTGATGTAGATTAATGGAAATAAACTAAAAAAATTCTGCTAGGGTAAAGAGTACACACAGGATTCACAGATCGACTTCGGATAGCAGAAGCAACGCGGAGAGCAGAGTTAAAGGCATCTTGATATGATAACCATGTATAACCACCAGCCTGCAACAAACCAAATCTAAAAATTATTTCCATGTATATTCATACTTTAGATGACTTACTTACGAAATGTAGTGATAAGGTGTTTTCAATAAAACTAAGAAAGGAGCTTACCTTTCCATCGATGATTTCACGACGACCAAGGGCAGGATTCTTTGGGTTTCTTTTAACAGACTCACTGTTCAACAATAACAAGGGAGTTTTAATACCATCCATATAATGAAATTATAATATACTATCATTTCAGGCATTGAGCATAAAAAGCTGTATTGCCAAAATGTTTTTAGTAACACAATCTTTTTGTGGCAAATTCATATATTAAACTCTCGTGGTTTTTGGTGGCCCCGTGCACTAGAAAGTGGGCCCCTTTAAACACGAAAATTTTAAACATGAGTCAAACAATTTAATAAGCTAATTGTAAAAAATAAAGCTGTGGTTGCTCTAAGTTGCTAAATCACTTGTACCTTGATGATCACTATACGGATACATGAGTCAAGCAGATTAATAAGAAAACTATGAGTTACTAATTAAAAGCAGAAGTTAAAAATATGCATTCCGGGCCTTGTATGTTTAATACATATATGTTGGAATATGTGAGTCGGATTAGCTAGTACGACTAAAGGTGTGTGAGCCTATTGGGGGCACACACATTAAACATTAGAATACGTTATTGTTATTTCACGTAAAGCTCAAAAATTGACTCGTTTGAGTGAACTAGACATAATATTGGCTTGTCCTAAACCTTATGGCCTGTCCATAGAAGGATCTGGAAAAAGCATAAATCTATCCAGGTTCATTTTAAAGAGATAAGGGTTGAGAAGGAGAAGCATGATGTGTTTAGGAGTGTTTAATGATAAGGATTAAGTTAAACCTTGAAGCTTATCATTAGCTAGGGTTAAGAGGGTATAAATACATCCTCATTCCCTGCTTAATAAACACGATTCACACAGTCATCAATTCACAACTCTTGACATATTTATCAAACCTAAAGACTATTGTTTATCATTCTTGGTCAACAATATACGGCACATCTCAAAATCTCAAAGTTATATTAACTTTGTTTTTGTCTTGTCATACGTAATATATATAAATAACAAAGGATTATATTCTTTGTTTATTTTGTCTAGATCCTTCACTGATAAGTTCAAACGTACACTTATTTAAGTATTCGAATTGGTTTATGTGAAGCGAGCATTGTTCTAGGTACTGGTTTGGTGTTGAGCTTTGACAAGTGTTGTTTGGTTTTATGTGAGACACGGCTAGCATTCCGGGCGTATTTGTTTGACGTGTTTGTGTGAGCACTCGTAGAGGTGATTGTTTTAATCACTTATTTGATTTATTTTGCGGGTGACTACGAGGGTTAGTTTTCTATTTATTTTTCATGTTTTCTCTTTTCCTTTAATTTGTTTATTATTTGTGTGTTAATCATAATTGCTTAACTAGATCTAATATCCGCTGCGTACTCGTAGTTAATTGGTTAACTTGATATATAAATTCCAACAATATATGCAACAGACTAGGAAATATGTGGCCCTTCACAAAACGGGGGCTGTGCCTCCGCACCTCCCTCACACCCTTAAACCCGGGCCAGCCTGATGGTTATCTGTAATCCTATGCACCTTTTCACTATTGATCTAACTCAAAACTTATATGATGATAATATGATATGTTTCTTTTAAAGATATTAAGATTTGCAATGATACATGGCAAAAAGTTTACCCAGTCAGTTACGGTTAGTTGGTACATATGTCGTTTCGAAAAAATATTAGTCTCTGGTAGTTTTAACATATGACCAACTCTATTCTAATGGTGAGAAAATCGGTTTTTACACAAAATAGCTGAATCATATACCCATTTATAGCAAGGGTTATACCACAATACCCTACGAACTTTCAAATTTTGTTATTAATTGATATCGTAGGTTGCTTACGTGTCACAACTTGTTACCGGCTGTACTAATAAAAAATTCACATGTCACACATACTTGTTTCATCATAAAAAATTCAGATTCAGAAGAAAAAAATAAATGCTTGAAAAACTGGTAAGAAAGAGTTCCAGTGCATCAAGTGGTGATCTAACTGGGCACACTACTTGATTACGGTACGTCATGAGAGCCTGCACAAGGTACGTAGAATTTTTCACATGCAATTTAAACTTTGTTCGTTTTATGGAAGTCGTTAGTACTGTACAATTTTTATATACTACACTAACTAACATAAAGTGTGTGTCGTCTTGTGTTGTGTGTTGTAGGGTACCAGCCATCATAAGAAGAAGAAAGTGGCAACGGAAAGCAGGGGAAGGATGGTGCCGGTTAAGGCAACAAGATCCAAGCTGTCACCTTCAAGTTGAGGTGAATAACTAAACTTACCTAAATAGTAATTTTGTTAATTTGCATCACCACGAGATGAAAATGATATAGTGGATAACTGGATATAATGGTAAAATTGACTAAAATTTTTTATGATGAAACAAGTAGGAATGAGAAGGTATTAACACAAAATGATAAAGGTTGTAAGGTATTGTGGTATTTTTTTCGAGATTGATGTTTCATAACTAAACTTTTGAAGAACAAACGTTTCAATTAGATGAAACTTTTACCATAATATCAACTATATCATTTTCATTTCGTGGTGATGCAAATTAACAAAATTATGTAATATTTAGGTAAGTTTAGTTATTCACCTCAACTTAAAGGTGACAGCTTTGCGATAACGACAAGCATAATGAATATTTGATGCCAATTTTAGCTAAATGCTTAATTTTGACTATAAAGAAAAAGAGCTTACAATGGGAACAAATAAATACATCGTAAATATATGTCATCAATTTCTTTTCTGATGTAAAATGGTTTGATCAATTCAAATGAGAAGCTATATATTCAAGTCATTTTGATTATTTATCAATTTGTACTTAAATATATAAAGGATTTATATAGAAATATTAGATTTGCGAGTTTATAACGGGTTGGTGTTAGACAACCATGTGGCAAAACGGGCAGGCACATGCTACGTGCTAAACAGGCTATGGGCTAAACTGGCACGGGCCAAACTGGCGCATGTTATACAAATCGCTTTAGAAAATACTCAAAACAACAAAATAAATTCCTCAAATATAACACCTTATTTATATTTAAAAAATTAAATACATTATATGTAGAAGTTTTTTTTTTTTTTTTTTTTTTTTTTTTTTTTTATTTTTAAACAATTGTAATATTTTCTAATTGATAGAAAATATGTGCCCATTTAAAATATATGCCAATTTCAAAATAAATAAATAAATAAATAAATAAAATGACTAAATGTGCCCAAATCTTATGTAAATTTGCTCAAATTATCCAATTTTTTTATTTTTGACATAAATTGACACCTCTCATACATAATTAATGGGTTTGACTTACAAACAACAATGTTCAAGACATGAGTCAACCTAAATTGGGACTTTGACTAAGCCGGTCGGACCAAAGATCATCACAGCCTCGTATGTTTTTATAGGATGCAATGCATGTCCTATTCAAATTTATGATATTTGCTCAAAGATTCCAAAATTACTTTGCCTAATGCACATAATCACATACTCCATCCGTTTTAAAAAAGAGTCAATCTTACTATTTATGTTTGTCTCAAATTAGGATTGTTAAAAAATAAGTGTTCAGTTTTTATATATTGACATTAATTATTACTGGTTTTCCTACTTACTCATCTAATTAAAACTTATATTAATTACTCAATTTTTATTTCTATATTATAACTATGAGAATAAAAATGACTTTTTATCAATCAAAACTAGCATTAATTACACATATCATAATTTTTACATTTTTTTGTTTGTGTACTCTTTTTTTTAGACGGATGGAGTACTTTTTCTGATATTTAAGTCCATTTTATATTTCAAGTACATATTTAATAATTGAGGTTTTATTTTGTATTTTTGTTAATATGTGCCCACTGACCACGCCATAAAGTGCAATTAATGACCATAAACTTTTATTTTAAATCAAAAAATATGTTCAATAAACATTAATTAAATTTTAAAATTACCTTAATTAAATAAAAATTTAATATTAATTAACTTAAACCTTCCATAGATAAACAGCTAATTAAACATGTACGGGCACATATCAGCAAAACCCTATTTTGTTTCGTGTGTAACTCGATAACTTGTCCCTTACTTGTTAACCTAATTGACTTTATATAGTTTTGGCTAATACTATATTATTAAAAGAAGCTAGACAACATAATCATCTAACAAAACAGTAAATGCCTAACATATATCTCTTCTAACTCGTCTTATATTGAAAAAACTTGTTCACATTAGTCTCGACATCATTTTCACATATGACTTGTTTGACTCCAACTCGATCTAAAATACTGCAACAAATTAATCCCACTAGCTTTTTGTGTTACTTTTACTAGAATTTTAACCATTAGCTAGAAAAAACGATGTAACTACTATTACTAACCTGAAAAAGTCCCAAGGAGATTCATAACCAGGAGGCAACTCCATGAGGCCATCCTTAGCATAAATGCACCTATAAACCGGCCCTGCAGACGGTGTTTCTCCGGTGGCAACCCGTGAATCCTCGACTTTGACTGTGTAAAGAGACATGTTATTTTCCAGCAAGAAGATCTGAGAGAAAGAGAGAGATAGGTAGGGGGAATTTAGTGTGCACTGAATTAGTGAGTAGGTTGATATAGAGTGTATGGAAGAATTAAAGAAGGAAGGTGGTGGTTCCAGCTACATTATACAGCATTGCTTTAATGAGCCTCTCTTTAAAACTTGCACTCTTTGCTACTAAAATTGAAACCACAATTTTCCACGTAATTCCTAGCTAGCTACCAACATTATTATTTACTTATTATAAATATTTTATCAATGGTGACATTTTTAATTTACAAAATTTGCTTTGCTTATTAAAATGAGTATTATATATGTGTCCCAAGTTAATGTAATGTTTCATCTTATACGGAGTACATCATATCATTCAATGCAAGCAAGAAAACAATGACAATATAACGAAAGGGAGGTGATTTGCACACTCCATAAAGTGATTGGGACACTCTAATTTATTGTCTTTGGACATTTACACCCTCACAGTTACATTACACTTTCACTCATGTGAGGGTATAAATGTCCAAACACAATTAATTAGAATGTCCCAATCATTTGGTGGAGTGTGCAAATCATCTCCCATAACGAAATTGAGCATTAACTAGAAGATGATGACTCATACTTCGCATATTTTTCTGACTTGGGTAACATGGATCTGAAAATTATTAATGCTGACATGACCATTTCATCATCACTCGTGTTCATAAAGATTGACTTGGAAAATCATTAATACAGTATTGTTTTGGAACATCCACTGTCTATAGAACCAAGAGATCAACAAAGTTGAAAGTTTTGTTAATTACTTTTAAACTAGTTACCTAAACAAGCATGCTAGTGTTAATATTTGAAAAATATTCATAATACATCTATGACTAGTTTTTAGTTTTTACTGGTAAAACAAACTGTAGATGAACGTAAATACAGTTTAAGTAAATGATCCCAAATACTTAAAACTCTAGAACTAGCATGCATCAAACATTTTTTGAGCTGACAATTATGCTATTCTAGGAATGCTGATTATGTATCTTGGAATTACAAAACCATTAGAATATTTACCATCAAATTGCTCATAAGAAAATGGATATCCATATATGAAATGTAAAATAAGAGCAAATGGCACGAATATGTAACTAGTACGGAGTATATATATATATATATATATATATATATATATATATATATATATATATTTTTTTTTTTACTTTTTAATTTTGTTTATTGTGTGTATCTTATGATCATTTTATCCATACCTATTAATAAGAGTGTTGATTAATGATAAAAGTAAAATTGTCATAAAATAGTGAAATACATACAATAACGAAATTTAAAAATAATGTATATAATAGAAAAAAATCAAAATAATTATTATACACTACAAAACAAAAAGTGACAAGTTGATTACATTTCCCTCTTAAAATAAAGATTTATTGTGTGTCCGTAGTTCATTTATTTTGGGTAGTTGCATCACCATTTAATTCATTGAATAAATGCTTTTAAAGTTCAAATACATATTATACGCTTATTTACATGTTCAATTTTTAACATTGTGTACATTTAAGATATATCATGTGAATATCAGTATGTGATAGATGAGTATACACTTGAAAGTCAAAGCGGCAACGGTAGCATTCAATTGTATCGCACGTACATGTAGGCCACGATAACATACAAATACAATCTAATAACTCGCTAAAAAACTTTATTAAATTCGTTTCTATCAACTAACTTATACGTAACTTGGAAATGCTTGACAAAACAAATTTTAGTTTAAGTTAGCAGCAAAAGAAAAGGGTTTTGTTGGATTCCACTTTGTATCATACATGTTCAGGGCAGCTCAACTTTTGTGGAGGCTTAAAGCAAAAAGTGAGGCATTTTTTATTTGCTCAAAAATTATTTATATGAAACTTACTTTTCTTGCTTTTTTTTCATGCCAAAACTTTGATCAATCTTTTAAAATCACTTTGGTATAATATATTTCATTTTTCATAAGTTATTTGCCTAAAAATTATCTACATGAAACTTACACTTTTTTATTTTTATTTTTTATTTATTTATTTATTTTTTTTTAAACGGCGGCTTAATATTAAACTAGTAAAAACTAGAAACAATTACAAGGAAGATATAGTAGCAATAGGATTTTGCAACCAACCTACCCAACAAAACTTAAGATTGGTATTCCTAGAGGAAATTCCCAAAAATGATTGAGAAACAACTCTATCCCATAACAACGACTTCTTAGGAGAGGAGGTAGAAAAGAACAGATTGTAATGGAAGCTCCAAATGCACCATAAAAGAACCCCACCTACGCCTTCTAGAAAGACCCGCACCTTTTTGGAGAAGTGCGAGGAATCAAGCCAAACAATCCAATCCTCCATATTTGCACATAAAGGAATATCAACCTCCCACCATTTAGCCAACATAGACCACAAAGTAGAAGCCATCTCACATGTGAAGAAAAAAAATGTGATTAGTCGTTTCAACGTCTTCTTGACAAATGGGACATAAGATCGAAGGGACATCAATACCTCTCCTATCCAAATTTACCCTAGAAGGAAGCTTATTCAATAACAACCTCCACAAGAAGATATTAACGTTAATACGGATGCAACCATTCCAAAGAGTAGCGATAGGAGAACCTTCAAAAATATGAGAATCAATTAGAATCCGAGTCGATGTGACTAAAAAACCTTTGTTGATTTCAGGAGACCACTTCCAAAACTTTGATTAATATTTTAAAATCACTATGGTATAATATATTCCATTTTCCAAAGTTATTTAAAATTATTTCTATGAAGCTTATTACTTTTCTTGCTTTTTTATGCCAAAACTTTGATTAACCATTTAAAATCACTATGGTATAATATATTTCTTTTTCAATGATTTCCTAGAACTTGTGACATTTTCTATCTTAAATAGAATTTAGTTAACTCTATTTTGAAAAGCTTCTTTTCAACGAAGTAACTGTCACCGGAGCGTTAACATTATTTTATAAGTAATATATGCATTAGAGAAAGAATTTAGATTTTTAATATAGTTAAGTGTATCAATCGGTATAACTTTTTATTATATGGATAATTTCTCTCAAAACTCTTATTAGTTCCAAAATAAAGCTATGCCGTTAATATCCAAACAATTGTTATGGCTTAAAGAACTTTCAAAGATAAAGACAACTATAAATTGGCTTCTTATAATCTAGTGACTTTAAATTTTCAATGCTAATAGAAAACTAAAGATATCTTCATACACACTAAATTGGTTAAATCTAAATTCAAGTTATATTTATTTGTACTTATGGACACCTTAGTTTTGAAAGCAACCTTGAGTATAAGAATGAACACGAGGAAAGGAAATAAAGCCAAAGAGTGAAAGCATGGTTGTTGTTGTTGTGGAAAACAAACGTCGATTCATTAAGGGGCAAATGGTTAGACTGATAATAGTCTTCTGACCACAATTTGGGATCCAAAAATAGTCGGCTATTTGGGCCTTACATAATCAAATCTAGTGGGGAAAACTAATATTCGGCTATTTGGGGCGTTGCATAATTGGGTCTCTAAATATGACAGCCAAAAAGACATTTGACTGACTTTATATACAATGCTCTAGAAAACATGGGGTTTAAAAAATTGAAGGCTTAAAGTTCTAGCTTTTGCTTTACCTTTAAGCCACATTTGACCTTGATAGCCAAAACCAAAAGAAATGGTGAGGGTTCACATCGTAATGTATCGTGACCGCGGGAATGTGATGTTCTATTGACGATTAGTTATGAACTTTGCACATCACAAGTCCTTGAAACAACACCTTCAAATGTTGTGACCGCTATGCATATTTTATTTTGACGGGCTATCACATTATTATTGGTTCAGTACATATGTTAATTTTTTGCTCCAGCATGTTAACCATTTCTTGACAATAACTGTAAAAAAATTTATATATTCTACACACGTTTTTTCTTCGCACTTTTAAAATATATGTAAAACTTTAATAGTTTATTAACAATTATGAATGTGTAAAAATTTGTTACATTTATAAGTGTGAAAAAAAAAATTGTAAAACAATATACTTTCCACACTTACAATTGTGAAAATAGGTTCACACTTTTAAATGTGAAGAAATGCACGAAATGTCCACACTTATATTTAGGGTTGAGCAAACCACCCGAATGGACCGGACCAACCGAGACCAGACCGGACCGACCATATTCGGTCTGGTCCTTGGTCTCGGCTTTTGGGCTAATTCGGTCTCGGTCTTAGTTGGTCCGGTCCGGTCCGGACCGTACCAAACCGACTATTTTGCCTTGTTGGACTGGATCGACCGACAAACCAACCGAGACCGGACCAGACCGACCACATTCAGTCCGATCTTCGATCTCGGCTTTTGGGCTAATTCGGTCTCGGTTTTAATCGGTCCGGTCCGGTCCGAGACCGATGCTCAGCCCTATTTATAGGTGTGGAAGTCAATTTTAACACTCAATGTCTCTACATTTCATCAACTGTGAAAAATTGGGTGTTAGTACAATTAATTTTTACACTAAAAATTGTGAAGAAATCTTATATTTCAATCTTCACATTTAAAAATGTCAACTATTTTTTTGATACAATTATAAATGTGAAAAAATAAGTTATTTTTTATAGACTTATAAATGTAACTAATATATATATATTTTTTTAAGTGTTAATAAATTACTTTGTATATTATTTAAAACTGTGAAGATAAATTTGTGTAGGTAGGAATGGATTTCTCACATGAACTCTAGCCAAAACCTTTATGCGTGCCTTAACGAAACTACATACCTGAAAATATAACAAATTTATGTTATCTGTGCCAATAATAATCCACAAGCACTGAAAATTCGATCTTTGTTCTAAAATGGAAACAATTTTCTTTGTTAAATTTGCATATATAACACGATTCCTCTACGTTTCAAGCTCGGCTTTTGGGCTTTCATGCACGACACCATTTTCTTTATCAGGCACGTCATCTTTTATATAATAAAACAAAACCTCAAGTGGGGACTTTTTCATTTCAAAAAATATAAACCATACTTTATTTAGTAATAATATTATTTAAAAAAAATTATTTTCTTATTAGGTAACATTTTATATTTATTCATAACACAAGTAAAAGATAAATACAAAAAATATAGATAAGATGATAGGATTAAAATTTTTAAATAATTATCTTTAATGATAAAAAACTATAATTAAACATCATAAATCAAACAAAACATAGATTAACTTATTTGTTTTTTAATAAATAAAAATATATGATTCAAAAAATTAAAAAAAAAAAAAAAAAAAAAAAAAAAACACGCGCGTGCACGGGTATTATAACTAGTTTTTTTTTTTTTTTTTTTTTTTTTTTTTTTTTTTTTTTATGTTCATATATCGGGATGCATATTTTAGTGTCACTAGGTTCTATTAGAAGGCATATCATATCATATATATGATATCTACAATTCTACATACATAATAAAAACAAATTAATTACATGATCAATTTACGGCTTTAGAAATTGAATTCCCAAATATTAGTAAAAACTACATTTACGAGGAAATGTTAAAGGCCAACTCTTTGGCCCATCCTTTTGTGCTACTTCCACACCTCTTAAAATTACCCCTTCCCCACTTTTTCCCTCCAGCTACAGTTGCCTGTGTGGGGAGCACAGTAAAACGCACAGTGAATTGCTACCCCCAAACCTGCTACCCCACACAACCTTCACAAAACACAAACACTTCTGGATCTTTCTTATCCTCTCTCATTAGCACATAGCAATGAAAAAAAACACACACACACACAGACGAATTCATCCTACAAATCCAGAACTTAGACAGATGTTTAAAGGTATTTATGATTTTATGAATCTTAATTCTTTGCTTTTTTTTGCGTCACCACAGATTAGTGATTGCTTATGTTTAATTTATATGTGGTTTAATTGTTCCAAATCATAGATGGAAAAAATTAATCAAGAAAGAAGATTAATCAAATCCGGTTGAATCATTAATCAACAAATCGCCTAAACATAAACAAGGTAAAATTAGGGTTTTTTTATTTTTTTTTTATTTGGGGCTTTTGTTATATTTGTTATACGTGGTTCATAAGAATTAGGGTTTCGTGTTAATTGAGGATTTTTTCTGAGATGGTTAGTATGAATTAAGGTTTCGTTTAAATTTTAGGGTTCTTATGAAATTAGGGGTGGATGGATTATTGGGTCTGCTGCTATTTCCAAACTTTTGTTGTGGCTACTTATTTTTCTTTGTGCTGGAACCATATTTGGGATTCAATGTTGTATGAGAAATGTGATGAATGAATTTTGGTAGTTTTGCAAGTGGCAGTGTACTTGGTGTTCGAGTTAGTTATTTGTTCAGCTTTAGCTTGAAAATAAGCACTTATAAGCTACTAGGATAATTGTATATTATTAACTTTAAGCTTATTGGTTGAATTAACTTTTATGTCAGTAAGACAGTAACAATTCTTATATAAACCCACAAAATGGTTGCAGCTAGAAGAATGAACTATAAACTGACCACTAGACGGAACCATTCACACTAAGTTGGAAAAATGGGTGGGTTGGATAATAGGTCAAAAGAATTCGGGTTGGGTTGATGTATAGAATTTTTATGTTGTCCTTTTATGTATTTAGTAACATCACAAAAACTTTTGTTATATAATCTGAATCTCTGTATTTTTATTTAGATTGGCAAACGTAGGGAGGGTGTCGAGGCCGACATTGCGGGCTGATTCTAGAAAAGAAAGCAATCCTACACACATGGTCACGTAAGTTTCATTATACCTATAATTTGTGAGCTGTAGCGACTTCTAAACTGATTTCTATGAATTTGTTGCATTTTTGCAGCTGCTACTCCTTGAAAAGTAATTTCCATGTTAAAGGAGCAGACACCGATTGCAAAGTATAGGCGTTGTCGTTTCTGTAGCGGGTGCATATGCTGCTACATGTAAGCATTACATGTCATGAATGCCATATCGACTATGGTTTGCACAGATCCCGCTCTGTTTGTACGTCAACACCGACTTATGCTTATTTGAGTTGCTTTTTCGAGAAGCTCTTTTTCGCGTGGCTTCTTGGGAAAGCTTACAGCCTTTTTAAGGATGTTTTACCATGTCACACTTTAAAACTGATACATTGTGTTTGGAAACAATTATGAACTAATAATGAATGAAATGTCTTGCGTAGGTAGTAGATTCCATTGCGAAGGTTTTTCAAAAGATGATGAAAAGGAACACACGGCAGCATGAATGCACATGTAAGTACCTTTTACGAGCAAATACCAGAGTTAATGTAGGCTTAACTTGAGTTCATTGTCAATTGCTGTGTCACACAGCAAACTTGCACCTGCAAATGAAAATGAAAAGCAGCAATTGTAGTGGTTTTTCAACACTTGCATAGGAATTCGTCAGGTATAATCATCTTCTTAATACATGATTATCTACCATAGTCTTGCTTAAATATCCAACATGACTTTTAGCATCTATTACAGGTGGAAAATTGGGCGGGCCAAACATCTTGGGTAAGCTGATATAAGCAGACTATGGTAGATAGCTTATAGACATTCATGTTTTTATTTGAAATGGATATTTAAGCAAGACTATGGTAGACGGTCACTAAAAAGATTTGCTAATGGAATTCCTTTGCTCACCATAAGCAGATTTGCTAACGGAATTCCTTTGCGCGCCTTCTTTAATTTTTGTGCCTTTACTGGTATAAGCCGCGATCCCACATGCAATTTTTAGTGATCATGCTTAGTTTTCTTAACTGTTTATATCTTGGCGAAACAGCGTGTGGGTTAGGTTGCTGAAATGGGACTTGAGGTGGGTCGGTTTAGGTGCTTAAATGGGACTGAGATTAGAGCTGTTGTGTAGATGAAGATGAGCGGATAATGGTGTATTGGTGTGTATGTGAAGGAGTACTTGGTAGAGGCGTTGACGCCCCAGATATGCATTTTTTTTGCTTTTGCAGGTATGATGTACATACTTTTATTCATAGTCGCCTTAAAAATAGAAATATATAGTGCTATCACAATTGTCTCATGATGGGTTGTGATGAGTGTGTAAATACTCATCATTTTTAATCAAATCTAAACTGCAAAACGTTTAAAAACACCAAGAAACGCATAAAAATATAGAAAAAAATCCCAAAGATCGTGTTTTATATGTTTTAAATGCAAAATGATTAAAAATGGATGAAAACCGAACAAAGTTTGCATAATTGGCAGTTTCAGTCCCCCAACTTTCAAAATTTGACAAAACTAGTCCCTGAGCATTTATCTTAAAAGAACAGTCAACCCAAGTTCTTTAAAAATCAAAAGATATCACAAATGGTCTTTGGGTGAAAATTTTTCAAAAATGTGCAAGTTTAGTCCTTAGAATTTCAAAAGTGACAGTTTTGGTCCCCGGGAAATTTAAACTTGAAAAATCAACATCAAAGGTCCTCAGGAATTCATAACTTGGCAAGAATAATCCTTTGTTGAAGTTTAGAAGATTGGCAGAAGTGATCCCTTAAAGTTTCAGCTTATTACAAATTTGGTCCTTGTGTTTATTTTGCATACAAAAAACCAAACGGACCTTTGATATTAATAACCCTTAAACCCACACCAGGCCCAAACCAAATAAACCCCACCTTATCCCCCTAAGCCCATTCTACCAATCCAAACCCTAGCCCAACCCTTAAAACCTGAATTAATAAACAAACCGTGTTTATTAAACACAGTCAAACAGTCAACCCCGTCTCTTTCACCTCTCCACCCCCGTGACCTACAATCACCATCTTCCCCATCACTCTCCATTTTTGTCCTCCATACCTCCTCCCAATCCCACTAACCTTCCCCCTCCTCACAAAACCCTACCTAACACCTCCAGGTCACCAATCCACTCAATACCTTTTTGGCGCCAAAATTGGTTCAAAGGCTGGGATGATTTTCACAGCAATTCAAGGGTTGGGATTTATTCGCGATGTTCAAGAGGTCATTGTGAAACCCTAATTCCAGAGAAGCAAGCACAAGAGATGTATTTCCTACCTACCTCTTAATGTAGTATAAATAGTGAACTCTTGTACGCCCTTAGAGGCATCCTTTTCTGTACCTTTTCTGTAATTTAGGTTTAATTTTAATTGTATTTTTAGATTCTAAAGTTAATTTCAAGTATTGTTTAAATTTCAAGAAATTTGAATTTTACTTAAAGTTTTTAAATCTCTTACTTATTGCTTCAATTGCATCTTAGTCTATCCCAGAATGTTCTTTTAAGTTTGTTAAAGTTATTTGAATCAAAAGAAAAGCAAAAATTCATAAAAGAAAAGAAAACAGAAAATCATAAAGAAAATTCAAAAAAAAAATGAAGAAAGAAGGTGTAGAAGCAGAGGCAGATATGGTGGTGATTTTGGTTTAGAGTCTCATGGGAGACACTTAGGTGGTTCTTGTGTTCCTAGTTCTCAGATTCTTCCTTGCTTTGGAGGTCAAGTAGGTTTTTGAACCATATTTCAATCATAATTTGCATTTCTTGATAATTGTTGTTATTAGTTGGTAATTTGTGTTTGTTTCAACCTATTTTAGTGTAATTTGAGATTATTGGTTGATTAGGATTAATTATTTAGCCAATTGCTTCATTAATCTCCAAATCTGTCAATATTAGGGGTGTTTGGATTAGGCTATAATTCTGACTTGTTGTTGTTATTATTGCGTAAGTTTGCTTTGTTCTTTGTTCTTAAGTGTTACACAGTCCAAATTGACCATTTACTTGGTCCTTGTTAGTGAAAAAGTCAAAATTCCATTTAAATTGAATAGACAGTTAACTGTGAAGGAGATTGTGTACCAAATCTTGTTAATCAACTTAGAAATAGTGTAGGTTGGTTGTATCAGCTTCATTTAGGCATTACAAACATAAATAAATCATTGGAGCTCAGTCTAAACTCACCAAAGTCAAAGTGTTGTCAAAAGCTCAAAAGTCAAAACTTATTCTTTTGTAGAAAATCCAAATATTCTAGGATTTTTGGTGATTTTTGTACTTAGAATTAGGTCTTGAAACTTTTAGGAGTTGAAGTATGTCAGCTTAGCTACAGGAATCTATGGTTTGATTATTTTTTAGATTTTTCTAAATAGCTTAACTGTTGGCCCAAAGTAACCTGCAGGGAAAGCCCTTCCCCTGTGCCGAGTTTGACCCAAACTTCAACTGACCACATCTTGGTCAATTCTGGGGTATTGGGGGTGCTTGTTGTTGATTTAGGAAGCTCTCTAGGTAGTTGTTGAGTAATTGCTTTTACTTTTCCCATAAGTGCTTATTTAGTGGCTTATTTTGAGCCTCCTTTGGCCTATTTTTCTGTTTCTGTTGCTGCTACTTGTTGTTGTTCTTGAATAAGTTGAGCTTGTTTGATTATTTGTGGGTTCTTGTTTTTTATCCCTCTTGTTGTTACTGCTCTAGTTGTTGTTATTATTATGCCTTTTAGTTAACCTAGTTTTGGCTTGTTGGTGTTGACTGTGGTGAAGTTAAAAATTTCAAAAGCTCACTTAAACCTCTCAAACCCCAACTGTTGGACTAAGAAGCTTGCATAAGCTTCTTAAAAGCTTTTGAACAAAAATTTGTTCACAAACATTGTTTATTTTTGTTGTTGAAAAAGTTTGCAAAAAGAGAATGTGAAAAGAAAAAAAAAAAAGAAAAAAAAGTGGGGTTTATGGGAATCGAACCTGGGACCTCAGCTTCACAACAGACACACAACACAACCCCCTTTCCATATGCTCTGGGGCACCAGTTCCATTCAAGTTTGCATAATCTATGTACTTAAAGTAGTATTTGCCAATAAGCTTAAGCCAACTGTCTAGCTTATTTAGGGCTTATTAATTTAGCTTTTTCCAACTTTTTATTTTTCCCGTATTTCTTATTAGTTAAATTAGTTTTCCAAAAATTTTCATAATTTTCTAAAATAGTTTAGTATTTTTTATAATTTAAGTTAGTATAAATAGTTTTTAATTAATAATAATTAAATAAAAAGTCAAAAAAAATAATTTTCTTTTTTCTAAAATTTTCTTTTATCATTAGGATTATAAGAAAATTATTTGTAGGCCCGTAGGACTTGAGTAGCTAAAATTTCACGTTTTTATTTGCGCGTTTTAGAATAAACGTCACGTTTTTAATTTAGATTACGTTTTAGGATTCCCCATTTTTCCTAACATGTTTCCCGTAGCTTTTTAGGTAATCATAAACATTCCTTAGCATTCCTTAGTTTATTTTCCCATTTAGGGTACGTTTATCTCAATTTCGTTCTTTAATTCTTAATTCTCATTAATTTAACGTATCGCAAAACTAAATAATCTTTCACAACAAAACATACAAGATTTTAATCTCGATCTTTTCACGAAACTTTCCATTCACACCTCGTTGGGGTACGACCCGGGAAATCACTTCCCGGTCTCACAATTTTAATATCACTTTCACGAGTTTTGCGAGGTAATCTTTTTCCTAAAAGGTTTACTCGTATTTCTCTACGTCTAGTTGTCCTACGATAACTTAGACCTCACGTTTGTTGATATTTTGATAAATTATTTTTGCACACACCAAAACATAACGAATCAAATGGCGCCGCTGCCGGGGATGTTGTGTGTCAAAAGTCTCGATAAGGTTTAGACGATTAGTCTTGTAGAACCTTCGCAAGAAGTTACGTTTTCATAAAACTTATAAAAAACCAAAAATATTTTTCTTTTATTTCTATATATGTATTATATCTATAAAAGATAAGAAAAACACAAAAAGATTTTCCCGTTTCTTTGTTTAATAATAACAACATTAAAATCTTACCACCGCAAACCAAGGCAGAACACCTACCAACTGAGGGTGTGACCATAATAAGTTCCCAAACTAAAGATCAAAACTTGCCTTTGTATCACTTGCGTTTTGGAAAACTTTTAATCGATAAGCTTACACTAAGAGGAGTTGAAACGTTATAGGGCGATCCAACGGACTTCACCCTAGTGAGAAATACATTCTTTTCTCCCGCTCCTTGTACGTTTATCCTTAAAGGTCAACCTTGCGTTCTTGATTATTGGTTTAAGTTCCCTTGTCGTTAAAGTGGTATTGTTCTAATTGATATTTTTTGTGGTGCATGCGCACGCGTTCGTCTACGTCAACAAGTCCTTTGCAATCGCTTAACAACATTCCAAGAAGAAGGCGTAATTGACGACGTACCAATCCAATAGCCGAACCCGAGATTCGTACTATTCCTATCATGGCGGCTGAGCCCACTATGAATGAGCTTCTTCAAGCACCCATCTAGGGTTACGGAGATGCTATCGTTATTCCAGCCATCGTGGCTGACAATTTTGAGCTTAAGACGGGGTTGATAAACCTAGTCACCTCGCGTCAATTCTATGGTTTCGAAAGGGACGATCCTCAAGATCACATTCGATGGTTTAACAAAATCACGTCCACCATCAAATGCAAAAATGTCCCTGAAGAAGCAATCAAACTTCTTCTCTTCCCGTTTTCCCTCGATGGGGCTGCCAAGAATTGGCTAGACAAACAACCCCCTCGATCGATTGAAACGTGGGAAGATTTGGTTAAGAAGTTCGTGAATGAATTCTTTCCTCCTTCTAAAACCACGGCCCTCAAGAATGAGATCATGAAAGTCACGCAGAAATTCGATGAATCATTCGGTGAGGCATGGGACCGTTATAAGGACATGCTTCGCAAATGTCCTCATCATGGTTTCTCTGAGTTAATGCAACTCGACACTTTCTATAATGGTGTGAGCCAAGTTGATCAAGACTCTCTCAATGCCTCCACTGGAGGTAATTTCTTGAATCGAACCACAAGAAATGCTTTAGTGATCATCGAGAATAAGTCTAAGGTCCACATTCCACAAAGCAAGCCGGTTGTTTCCCAAGTGAATGTTGGTCCTTCTACCTCATCACCCGTGGCTCAATCTAGCACCGATGCTAGGCTTGACAAACTCACGGAAGCTATTCATGCTTTGGTTCTCACCAAAAATAAGAAAGTTTCTTCTCAACCTGCCGAAGTCAAAAAGGTTGAAGTTTGTGTTACTTGTGGTGGTCCACACACATATTACAATTGTACTGCCACCGATGGCAATCCATTTGAAGTTAATGCGATAGCCGGTAGTTCTAATCAAGGAGGTAACCAATACCGTCCTCAAATGGAGCCAAACTACCGTGCTAACAATCAAAGTGGTCCACCCGGCTTTTCTCAACCCAATAATCCAAATCGATTCAATCAAAATCAACAACAAAGAAATCAAAAAGTTCAAAACCAATTTCAAGCCCTTATGAATCAATTTCCAAATCAAGGGGGAAATTACAATCAAGGTTTTCAAAATCAAGGAAACTTGAATAAAAACCAAGGTTATGGTAATTTCAATCAAGGAAATAATTTTCATGGTAACCAAAACCATGGAAATTTTCAAAATCAAGGTTTCAATCAAAACAATCGAGCTCAAAATTTTTCTCATCAAAACCAAGCCGTTGTTCAAACTCAATCATAAACCGATGAGTTATTGAAACAATTTATGAAAGCTCAAGAAGAAACAAACAGGTTGTTGATCGGTCAGATTTCTGAACTAAAGAAGTCTTTAAATGATCGACCTTCGGGATCGGGAACGCTACCTAGCAACACGATCGCCAACCCGAAGGGCGATGTAAAGGCGATCACAACCCGTAGTGGTGTTTCTTATGATGGACCCGCGATTCCTACTACCTCATCTACTTCTCCTCCTAAGGTAGTGGAACGTGAACCCGAGGCGACAAAGGACAAAGTGCAAATTACTAGCCCACAAAGTACCGCACACGTCCAACCTCATGTTGTCCCAAAAACAAAATCCAAACTGGGAGTTGTTTTTGAACCCCAGTGAACCCCGTTCAACCCAAAGCTTCAATACCTTATCCTTCGCGTTTAAACGATCAAAGGCTCCGTGAGCAAACTAATGATCAAATGAAGAAGTTTCTTGAGATATTTCAAAAGTTACACTTCGACATTAGTTTCGCGGATGCTCTTCTCTATATGCCCAAGTTTGCTTCCACTTTCAAGAGTCTTCTAAGTAACAAAGAGAAATTGTTTGAACTCACTAAAACTCGTTTGAATGAAAATTGTTCGGTGGTGCTTCTAAAGAAACTTCCCGAAAAATTAGGAGACCCTGGGAAATTTCTCATTCCATGTGATTTCCAAAAGCTAGAAGAATGCTTCGCCTTGGCCGATCTTGGCGCTAGCATAAATCTCATGCCTTTCTCTATTTGGCAAAAGCTTTCACTTCCCGAGCTTACACCAACACGAATGACTCTAAAATTAGCAACCCGGACGGTTACGGTTCCGAAGGGTATTGCTGAAGATGTCTTTGTGAAGGTTGGCAAGTTCCATTTTCTTGCCGACTTCGTAGTCGTTGATTTTGATGCCGATCCTCGTGTTCCCCTTATTTTGGGAAGACCATTCTTGAAAACGGCTCGTGCATTAATCGAAATCTTCGAAGGTGAAATGAATCTAAGAGTTGGCAATGAAAAGTTGGTCATTAACATTGAAAACACTTCAAAAGATCTTCTCGACCTGAACGAGAAGCTATTAACCAAATTGATGTCATCGATGTTGCATGCGATGAATATTTTGAAGAAGTGTTAAATGTGCTAGGATCAATCAATTCTACCATCGATGTCTCCTCCCCCTCTCTCACTCCATTTTTGGGAGGTGACTTCATTTTGGAAGAAATTGAAGCTTGTTTATCATGTGATTCTTGTGTTGATCATGATTCTATCAATCCCAATGAAGACATACTTCTACTTGAGAAGTTGCTTAATGATGATCCATCATCTCTTCCTCCAAAAGAACTTCATAACGAGGAAGTTGAAAATGTTGAAAAAACTGATGACTTTCCTGAGGTCGAACTTAAGGACCTACCCCCTCATCTCGAGTATGCATTTTTGGAGGGTGACGATAAGTTTCCCGTCATAATTGCTAAAGACTTGAATGAGGAAAACAAAGCCGCTCTCCTCAAGGTTTTAAAGTCACACAAGCGAGCCATTGCTTGGAGACTTTCCGACATCAAGGGTATTAACCCGGAATTTTGTATGCACAAGATTTTGATGGAGGATGACTTTAAACCGGCGGTTCAACAACAAAGAAGGGTAAATCCTAAAATTTATGAGGTTATCAAGCAAGAAGTCATAAAACTTCTTGATGCCGGTTTAATTTACCCTATCTCAGATAGTACTTGGGTGAGTCCCATTCATTATGTGCCCAAGAAGGGTGGTATTACGGTTGTTAAAAATGATGATAATGATTTAATTCCTACTCGATTGGTAACGGGTTGGCGCGTTTGCATTGACTACCAAAAGTTGAACGACGCCACATGTAAAGACCACTTTCCTCTACCTTTCATGGATCAAATGCTTGAAAGATTAACGGGAAACGAATACTATTGTTTCCTTGACGGTTTTTCGGGTTACTTCCAAATTCCCATCGATCCTCAAGATCAAGAAAAAACGACTTTCACGTGTCCATATGGAACATTTGCTTATCGACGCATGCCTTTTGGCTTGTGCAATGCTCCGGGCACGTTTCAAAGATGCATGATGGCCATTTTTCATGACATGATCGAGAAAACAATGGAGGTCTTGATGGATGATTTTTCAGTCGTTGGGAATTCATTCGAATCATGTCTCACCAATTTAGACAAAATGCTTCAAAGATGTGAAGATACCAATCTTAGTCTAAATTGGGAGAAAAGTCATTTCATGGTCAAGGAAGGCATTGTCCTTGGCCATAAGATTTCTAAGAGCGGGATTGAGGTTGACAAAGCTAAAATCGATGTCATTGCTAAACTTCCTCCTCCCACAACTGTTAAAGGTGTTCGGAGTTTTCTGGGTCATGCCGGTTTCTATCGTAGATTCATTCAAGATTTCTCGAAGATAGCTAGGCCTATGACCCGACTTCTTGAAAAAGAGACTCCGTTTGTCTTTTCTGATGAGTGCATCGAAGCTTTTCAAACTCTCAAGAAAAAGCTCACCGAGGCACCAATTCTAGTTGCCCCCGATTGGGACCAACCTTTCGAACTTATGTGTGATGAAAGTGACTTTGCCATAGGTGCGGTCTTGGGGAAACAAAAAACCAAACACTTTCAGCCGATTCATTATGCAAGCAAAACCTTGACCGAAGCTCAAGCTCATTACACCACTACGGAAAAAGAATTACTAGCCGTGGTGTATGCGTTTGAGAATTTTCGGCCATACTTGATCTTGACTAAATGCATAGTGTACACGGATCACTCGGCTCTCAAGTATCTCTTTGCCAAACAAGATGCAAAGCCGATATTGCTCCGTTGGGTTCTCCTCCTTCAAGAATTTGATATCATTATTCGTGATAAAAAAAGGAGCCGAGAACCTCGCTGCTGATCATCTTTCCCGATTGGAAAACCCTCATCAAGGTGTTCTTTAGAAAAAGGAAATAAATGAAACGTTTCCTCTTGAGACACTTACTGTGGTTTCTTGTCGTGGTGACTCTAGTACCCCGTGGTTTGCCGACTTTCATGCGGGGAATTTCGTTGTTAAAAGGATGTCGTCCCACCAAAAGAGTAAGTTTTTCAAAGATGTGAATCATTACTTTTGGGACGACCCCTATTTGTTTAAGATCTATGCGGATCAAGTTATTCGTAGGTGTGTTCATGGCCAAGAAGCCATGTAAATCCTTAAGGCTTGTCATAATGGACCAACCGGGGGTCATCATGGCCCGAATTACACCGCTCGAAAAGTATTTGATTCCGGTTTTTATTGGCCCACAATTTACAAAGACGCCCATGACTTAGTCAAATCTTGTGACTCGTGTCAACGTCAAGGAAAGATAACACAACGGGATGAAATGCCACAAAACGTCATCCAAGTTTGTGAAATCTTTGATGTTTGGGGCATTGACTTTATAGGGTCGTTCCCGTCTTCACGAGGGAACAAGTACATACTCGTGGCCGTTGACTATTTATCGAAATGGGTCGAAGCAAAAACTCTCCCAACCAACGATGCCCGAGTAGTTGTAAAGTTTTTAAAGTCTCTCTTTGCTAGGTTTGGAACTCCCCGAGCTATCATTAGTGATCGCGGTACTCACTTTTGCAATGACCAATTTGCAAAAGTTATGCTCAAGTACGGTGTCACTCACCGACTTGCTACCACATATCACCCACAAACTAGTGGGCAAGTGGAGGTTTCAAACCGTGGATTAAAAAGAATTCTTGAAAGGACCGTAGGCGAAAACCATGCCTCTTGGTCGGATAAATTAGATGAAGCTCTATGGGCTTTTCGCACGGCTTATAAAACACCCATCGGGTGTACCCCTTATAAGCTCGTGTATGGAAAAGCGTGTCATGTACCAATTGAGCTCTAGCACAAAGCTTATTGGGCTTTAAAGAATGCCAACTTCGATCTCAAGTCTGCGGGTGATCATAGGAAAGTTCAACTCAATGAACTAAATGAGCTTTGTGATCAAGCTTACGAAAACTCTTTAATCTATAAAGAGAAAACAAAGAAGATTCACGACTCCAAAATCCAGAACCGCGTTTTCAACGTTGGTGACCGAGTCCTTCTTTTTAACTCTAGATTGAAGATATTTTCGGGTAAGCTCAAAACCCGTTGGACTGGACCTTTCACCGTTGCCAAAGTTTTTCCTTATGGTACCGTCGAGTTATCTCAAAATGACGGTCCAAATTTCAAAGTGAATGGGCATCAGTTGAAGCATTATTTTGGAGGGGACATACCACCCATGGTTGTCCCAGACCTCCAAACCTTCCCCATGGACCAATGAATTCGGGGTCGAGTCAAGCTAGCGACTCGGTAAACAAAAACAGTAGTATCACATGGGTTTTCACCCATCTCTCTAACTTCTTTCTCTTTTCTAAAAACTAGTGTGGGGGAGTACCCACACTCAAAAAAAAATGCTGATGTTCCCACACTTGCCCAAATCTAAACTTTTTGCATTCCAAAATATCGGCATAAAAGCCGATACTTTGAATATTGAGGGCAATATTCACTTCTAAGTGTGTGTGTGGGGGGGGGGGGGGTAAATTATGGCGAATTTAATCACTTTTGTGTCATAATACCCCCGTTTTGGCCAAATTTTTTTTTTAATGGAAGTGCTTTGCACTTACACAACAAAAGGTTATCAGTCCACCACGTCTAACATAAGGACTGGCTAATCCAGGAGCAAACGGCTCTTGGTAAAGATAACTCAAATCCATTGATGGCTGGCAATTTGCCAAAAATTGTATGGTATTCAACTCACCATATCCTAAAAAGTAGAAGAGTTGGCTAGCCCGCAAGATTATAGCTTGTGGAAAAGGCAGTGGAATACCATAATTGGTAATCAACTCACCAAGATGTTGACTGTGTCCATTAAGAGTTGGCTAGTCCAGAAGCAAACGGCTTTTGGTAAAGACAAATCAAAACCGTTGGAAGCTTATGATTTGCTCAAAATCATATGGTTATCGGTGTACCATAGTTCTTACTTGAACTAAAACATTCGGCTACTCCAGAAGTAATGGCTTTTGGTAAAGAGACTTCAAATCCATTAAATTTTCACAAAAGATTGCTAGGACTAGCAATAGTTTAGTGTGAGGGATTGATGAGTGTGTAAATACTCATCATTTTTAGTCAAATCTGAATTGCAAAACGTTTAAAAACACCAAGAAATGCATCAAAATACAGAAAAAATCCCAAAGATCGTGTTTTATATGTTTTAAATACAAAATTATTAAAAATGGATGAAAACCGAACAAAGTTTGCGTAATTGGCAGTTTCAGTCCCCTAACTTTCAAAATTTGACAAAACTAGTCCCTAAGTATTTATCTTAAAAGAACAGTCAACCTAAGTTCCTTAAAAATCAAAAGATATCACAAATGGTCTTTGGGTGAAAAGTTTTCAAAAATGTGCAAGTTTAGTCCTTGGAATTTCAAAAGTGACAGTTTTGGTCCCCGGGAAATTTAAACTTGAAAAATCAACATCAAAGGTCCTCAGGAATTCATAACTTGGCAAGAATAACCCTTTGTTGAAGTTTAGAAGATTGGCAGAAGTGATCCCTTTAAGTTTCAGCTTACTACAAATTTGGTCCTTGTGTTTATTTTGCATACAAAAAACCAAACGGACCTTTGATATTAATAATCCTTAAACCCACACCAGGCCCAAACCAAATAAAACCCACCTTATCCCCCTAAGCCCATTCTACCAATCCAAACCCTAGCCCAACCCTTAAAACCTGAATTAATAAACAAACCGTGTTTATTAAACACAGTCAAACAGTCAACCCCGTCTCTTTCACCTCTCCTCCCCCGTGACCTGCAGTCACCATCTTCCCCATCACTCTCCATTTTTGTCCTCCATACCTCCTCCCAATCCCACTAACCTTCCCCCTCCTCACAAAACCCTACCTAACACCTCCAGGTCACCAATCCACTCAATACCTTTTTGGCGCCAAAATTGGTTCAATGGCTGAGATGATTTTCACAGCAATTCAAGGGCTGGGATTTATTCGCAAAGTTCAAGAGGTTATTGTGAAACCCTAATTCCAGATAAGCAAGCACAAGAGATGTATTTCCTACCTACCTCTTAATGTAGTATAAATAGTGAACTCTTGTAAGCCCTTAGAGGCATCCTTTTCTGTATCTTTTCTGTAATTTAGGTTTAATTTCAATTGTATGTTCAGATTCTAAAGTTAATTTCAAGTATTGTTTAAGTTTCAAGAAATTCGAATTTTACTTAAAGTTTTTAAATCTCTTACTTATTGCTTCAATTGCATCTTAGTCTATCCCAGAATGTTCTTTTAAGTTTGTTAAAGTTATTTGAATCAAAAGAAAAGCAAAAATTCAGAAAAGAAAAGAAAACAAAAAATCATAAAGAAAATTAAAAAAATAAATAAATAAATAAATAAAGAAAGAAGGTGTAGAAGCAGAGGCAGATATGGTGGTGATTTTGGTTTAGAGTCTCATGGGAGACACTTAGGTGGTTCTTGTGTTCCTAGTTCTCAGATTCTTCCTTGCTTTGGAGGTCAAGTAGGTTTTTGAACCATATTTCAATCATAATTTGCATTTCTTGATAATTGTTGTTATTAGTTGGTAATTTGTGTTTGTTTCAACCTATTTTAGTGTAATTTGAGATTATTGGTTGATTAGGATTAATTATTTAGCCAATTGCTTCATTAATCTCCAAATTTGTCAATATTAGGGGTGTTTGGATTAGGCTATAATTCTGACTTGTTGTTGTTATTATTGCGTAAGTTTGCTTTGTTCTTTGTTCTTAAGTGTTATACAGTCCAAATTGACCATTTACTTGGTCCTTGTTAGTGAAAAAGTCAAATTTCCATTTAAATTGAATAGACAGTTAACTGTGAAGGAGATTGTGTACCAAATCTTGTTAATCAACTTAGAAATAGTGTAGGTTGGTTGTATCAGTTTCATTTAGGCATTACAAACATAAATAAATCATTGGAGCTCAGTCTAAACTCACCAAAGTCAAAGTGTTGTCAAAAGCTCAAAAGTCAAAACTTATTCTTTTATAGAAAATCCAAATCTTCTAGGATTTTTGTACTTAGAATTAGGTCTTGAAACTTTTAGGAGTTGAAGTATGTCAGCTTAGCTACAGGAATCTATGGTTTGATTGTTTTTAAAATTTTTCTAAATAGCTTAACTGTTGGCCCAAAGTAACCTGCAGGGAAAGCCCTTCCCCTGTGCCCAGTTTGACCCAAACTTCAACTGACCACATCTTGGTCAATTCTGGGGTATTGGGGGTGTTTGTTGTTGATTTAGGAAGACCTCTAGGTAGTTGTTCAGTAATTGCTTTTACTTTTCCCATAAGTGCTTATTTAGTGGCTTATTTTGAGCCTCCTTTGGCCTATTTTTCTGTTTCTGTTGCTGCTACTTGTTGTTGTTCTTGAATAAGCTGAGCTTGTTTGATTATTTGTGGGTTCTTGTTTTTTATCCCTCTTGTTGTTACTGCTCTAGTTGTTGTTATTATTATGCCTATTAGTTAACTTAGTTTTGGCTCGTTGGTGTTGACTGTGGTGAAGTTAAAAATTTCAAAAGCTCACTTAAACCTCTCAAACCACAACTGTTGGACTAAGAAGCTTGCATAAGCTTCTTAAAAGCTTTTCAACAAAAAGTTGTTCGCAAACATTATTTATTTTTGTTGTTGAAAAAGTTTGCAAAAAGAAAATGTGAAAAGAAAAATATAAGAAAAAAAAGTGGGGTTTATGGGAATCGAACCTGGGACCTCAGCTTCACAACAGACACACAATACAACCCCCTTTCCATATGCTCTGGGGCACCAGTTCCATTGAAGTTTGCATAATCTATGTACTTAAAGTAGTATTTGCCAATAAGCTTAAGCCAACTGTCTAGCTTATTTAGGGCTTATTAATTTAGCTTTTTCCAACTTTTTATTTTTCCCTTATTTCTTATTAGTTAAATTAGTTTCCCAAAAATTTTCATAATTTTCTAAAATAGTTTAGTATTTTTTATAATTTAAGTTAGAATAAATAGTTTTTAATTAATAATAATTAAATAAAAAGTCAAAAAAAAAATAATTTTCTTTTTTCTAAAATTTTCTTTTATCATTAGGATTATGAGAAAATTATTTGTAGGCCCGTAGGACTTGAGTAGCTAAAATTTCACGTTTTTATTTGCGCGTTGACGTTTATTTAGAATAAACGTTACGTTTTTAATTTAGATTACGTTTTAGGATTCCCCGTTTTTCCTAACATGTTTCCCATAGCTTTTTAGGTAATCATAAACATTCCTTAGTTTATTTTCCCATTTAGGGTACGTTTATCTCAATTTCATTCGTTAATTCTTAATTCTCATTAATTTAACGTATCTCAAAATCAAATAATCTTTCACAACATAACATACAAGATTTTAATCTCGATCTTTTCACGAAACTTTCTATTCACACCTCGTTCGGGTACGACCAAGGAAATCACTTCCCTGTCTCACAATTTTAATATCACTTTCACGAGTTTTGCGAGGTAATCTTTTTCCTAAAAGGTTTACTCGTATTTCTCTACGTCTAGTTGTCCTACGATAACTTAGACCTCACGTTTGTTGATATTTTGATAAATTGTTTTTGCACACACCAAAACATAACGAATCAGGTTGCATTACATTATATTGATGTAAAGATTTTATGTTTTTTTTATAAAGCAATTTGTGGAACGTGCAGGGTTGGGCGTAAATCAGAAGCTGAAAATATTGCAAGAGGGGCACTAAAGTCACCATGCTGGACTTTAAGTGCTCGATATCACCATTAGCACAGGTATGTAAAAGTATATGTGTATGTGTATCCATATCACATTTTAAATCATTTGAATAATCTCCATGTTTTATACGTATTTATTTGTTGCTTAAATACTGAGACAGAGTCGGTGTTTGTTTTCCTTTGAACATTTTCTTCCCACCAATTATTAATGTATACTGCTTTATTTAATTTTCATAACTACCAAATACAAAATATAATTAGCCATTGTTGCCACTTTAGCTTACAGTTTTGTTGGGTTGGATTGGTACGAGATGAATGGAACCTACTGACCAGGCCAGGCTTTGCTCTTCCAGGGGTAGATGTCAATCAATGGCAGGTTAGATATAATAGTGTTGGCCATTTTATCCAAAATTCTTCATTTTTTAGCTAGGCGACGTTTCTAAAATATGCTTAACTTCAGGCCTGATTACAAGGGAGCTAGCCAAGCGGGAACGTGCTCCTAATGACATCAGGCCCACAATGGTCAAGAGTTCCAATGAGCCTCTACTCACTACAACAAACGGATTGTGTGATAATGGGTATGTAGAAGAAGTCACATTTGTTATGTTTTTGGTTATCAGGCCCACGCGGTTTGGTTAATGGGTTTTACTCTACCGTTTTGTTGCTTCTACTCAATCCTAAACACAGTATTAAATTTAAATATAAAATCTTTCTTGCTAAGATTGGGAAGCATAAACCACTACTTTCATTTTATATGTCAAAAAGTTGCTTTCAAAGCTTCTAAAGTGAGGTAGGCGTACACTTGATATGCATATCAGGTTGTTGTGGACTTAAGATATGTTAGGATCAGGCTCATACAAAAAAAATAATAAAAAATAGATAAGGTGTGTTCGGGATATTTGTGACACTGAAATGTTGGTAAATACGATTTACAAATTTAGTCAAATAAAAGTCGTCGATTTCGTCTCATATTCACAACTTTTGTGTTATGCTAAATTTATTGACTTTTAAGGAGATTTCGGATGCGTGCATAAATAACAATATATGGATATATTTTAATACTCATGCCTGATTTTAACTTTAGATTTACAGTAATAAAGTTTAAGGTTTTTTTAGTTTCATTGTTTTCGTACCTACTATTACTTTTTCAGAAGCAGATATTGCATATGCACTTCAGTCAACAAAATTTATGTGTTTTCACCGAAAACATTTTTTACACGTCACTCATTCTAATGGAAGAGATAGCAACACATGACGGTCAAGATTTGTAACTATTATCTTTTATGGCAGGTTTTAATGTGGAAAAAGTCCAATATAAGAATATGATCTTCACGCCTTGGGATGTTGGTGACCAACAAAAGGCACGACCATTGTGGAGGCGTTACTTTAATGACAGAATAGGACTGGTAAGGACAACCCAATTTTTTATGCGTTTAACATCTGCAATTTTACATTTCAACAACTTTAGTGCGTTACTCTCTTTTAAATATAGTAAAAAAAAGTCCCAAACAACGAGATAGGTTATCTCTTCTTGCTGTTGTGATGTAACATTAATCTTTGAAATATGTTATGTTATACATAAATGTATAGTAGTTATTTTAGTTGGTTCTTAATATTATATAAAATTACAGATCAATGCAACATACCCTACTGTATGCAACACAGACGTCCTACGCTACCCACCTCAGTTGATCCACAATAGCAAAGATCAACATAACTGGATCTTCTTTATTGGCGAAAATATAAGGTATTTTGTCAGCTTATTTTGTGACCAGAAATTTTTATATTTTTATTTTATTATTATTATTATTTTCCTCTAAGACTCTAGGCTATAAACTACAACATTTATAGGTCTAATGCAACAATCACATTCAGATACAATCATACTAGCTCAGCATATATAGTCTCGAATCATGAAGACAAAGTTATATTAAAAAGTGTCATCTGTGGTGCCTATTAGAGCCTATGGTTGGGCTTATCAGCTGATTTCATTTACCTTATATAGCATAAGTCTGTAACTTCCAGCTTACAGGTATCATGATGAAAAATGGACGGGTTGGGTGACGGGTCTTTTTTCTGCAAATCCTAAATCCTAATGGGTTGGATTGACTAAATAGTCAAACCACTTTTTGTCTCGATTTTTTTTATTTACAGTTAATTTCATATTTGACCTGTTGAATCCTATGAGACGAAATATTACAAATCCCAACGACGAAAATATGACTTGCCATCTTGAGATGGTTTAAGTTACAATTAACAATTTTTCGTGGTTGGGTGAGGAGGACTTGAAACACTTTAGTCCGAGTTTTTTTTAGATGGTCAATACACATTTGGCAGCTTTGAGGCATAGCAACCTAAATCAACCCGCTCAAACTTTCCACCTCTTACAATAAAATTTGTAGCGACTTTTTTCGAACTAATATAATTATGAAATAGTTAATTTAACTGATATAATATTCTTGCTAAGGGTATTGAGTGTGGTAATTTTTTTTCAGGCAACGAGGATTGTATTGCTTTTGTGCTGCTGAAATATGATGGGTGAAAGCGGCCCATGTCTTGGCACTAAAAATGTAAAAGAGGGTCTCGGGTCTGTCATATGGTAGGCATTTTAAAAGGCCAAATAGGGCAGTAAAGGGACAATGGAGTGGGCTAAAGAGAATACGAGAAAAGGAACAATGGAATGGCCAGTAGAGGGACGATGGAGTAGACCAAGTTCTTGAAGACTTGGCATATGAAACACCATTTTTTAAACTGTATAATTCAAGCCAGTTAAGTTTGTTTGACTATCTATACTACTTGCCACTCATATATTTTATTTGTAGGAGATCTCTACATCTCATGGTCACTTTCATTCCATGTTTTGAATTCGATTCTTCTTTTGATTCTCATATTTGATTGCTATGGTACAATGGGCTACTGGACATTCCTTTGTAATAAGATCGAGTAGGTGGATGACAATATGTGATCATGCTAGGCTGTCTCCCCATGAGCTGTGCACAGGTGAGTCTATGAATATTATTTTTGCCATCACCCGTGTCCCTTTTGATTGTTATTTCAATCACTAAAGTTTCTGGGTAGGAATATGTCTTTGTACTTACCTGTTGCAAATAGGCCTCTGCGTTTAAGATTCTTTATTTTCCTATTAACATTGATGATAATACACTATAATGAAAATTGTTAATTTTATCATTTCAGATGTATTGAGAGGGTTTTGTTTCATTCACTTTTAAATGGCTTGATTCGGGTTCTATTAATTTATAAGAGGTCAAATGCCATTAATAATTATATTTCAAACCTCAATTATAGATCAAATCAAATAGATCCATTAGCAGTGTTTGTGAGTTGGCCCAGCTTCGCACGCTACCCAGTTTGTTCGACCCATTCATTTTGACACCAGTTTGTATTTAAAATCAACTGTTTTCCTATGTTCTAATGCATCGTAAATGTTTAGTTCAATCACCTTGCGATTTTGAACAAGGCATAGCAAACAATGGTTATCATAATTCCATTCTTAATATAGTTTAGACTTTTTAGAAATGAACAATAAGCCCCCCCCCCCCCCCCCCCCCCCATATAGGGTAACTTAGCAATTCTATGCATTTCGGATAAGTAACCCTTATTGGTAACCAAAGAGTAATCGTTGAATAAATATTTTTGTAGCAGAATTCGGGAGAAAAGAGTCAGGCAAGAAAGTGCCAAGAAAGCGAACGGATTTATACATGTAACATATAGTTGACCATGTGTCGTCAAATAATCTTGCTGGATGTTGGAGGTTGGTTAGAGGAAATGAAGCTTCCCGGATATGGCTAAACTTTTTAAAGAAAATAGTGTACGGGTAGGTTTGTCACCTTTTAGTTATTTAAATTGTTTTGGATGATTACATGTATATCAGTAAATGCATATTTTGCTTTTTGATCAACTGGATTGTGTTGGATAGAATTTCACATGAAGGCAATTTGGATTTCATTTATTACATTGTGTTAAATAAGATTTAAAATTATTTCAGTTTGGTTAATATGGGTTGTTCGGGTAAATTAGAGTTGTATTAGGTTTCTTTAATTTTGTTTATGCATACTGTTAACATAAACTGATTTGAATTTGGTTAATGTGGATTGTTTGGGCATGTTAACTCAAATAGCACTTCATATGAAAGTGGCGTTCTTTTTTATTGGATGCAGGTAATAGCCGGACCAAAACCCGTTCTGTCGATAATAAGGAACCGGTTCACAACAGGGCAACTACGAATGGGGGATCAGTTTTTCCTGATTCTGAAGGTGAGTAAAATACTTTTTCCATTCACTTTTTGACTACTTTTGTACATGTTTTTCTAATTACGGTTTCAGACTCTAACTTGCCTTTTTGATTTTGTGAACCTTCAGATGCCACTGTATCATCTTGCTGCCTTGCTTTGGGTGACTATATTTGGGCATGTCAACATTGTAAGGTAGCAGCAGCAAAGGAATCTTTGATCAGGGGCTGGCCGTTTTCAAATGCTGCAATTGGAAAAAATGGTTTGTTATGTAACCTACCAATCTTTTGTATAACAGTTGCCGCGGTATGTAGCTAGCCCTACCAAAAGATTATCTTGCGTATGTAGCCTACCATTACATCGTCCTTGGCCGTTTTATGCAGCCTACCAATATTTTGTATAACAGTTGACCTCAAGCTGCACTATGTTTAACTAGCAGACTAATAATATTTTGTATCGCACTTACAATGTAACTGCAGATCCGCCTTAAGTGTGGATCATGCTATATGCAACAACTGCAAGCCTCACTTTTTGTATAGCATTACAGCAGCCAATGCACATGAATTTTATGTAATGACAACCTTGCAGCCTTTAAATATTGTTACTACCATTCTTATTTTGCAACACTTGCTAAACCTTCTTTAGCAAATTATCCCGCGGCAATGCGCGGGTGATCCACCTAGTTTTATTTAAGGATAAGGATTCCCTCATTTGTTATGGGTCATGTTTGAGTTTTTTTTGAGAGAGTAAAAAGAAAAATGAATTGTCATTATAAATTTTTTATTTTATTTTATTTCAAATTCATACTCACAACTATTATACAATTACTTATCATGTTCAAATTTAACATGACACATATTATGTGTTTGGTAAAGGGCTTATAGGGGTTTGGACTTTTAAAATAAGTCGGCTACTAAAATAAATCTCGTTTGTCATGAGATTTATAGGGGTTTGGGCATTGGTTTTTAATTGACAAGACTTTTATTAGTTATTTGGTTGAACTTTGAGGATTATGATTTGGGAGTGATCCTCACAAAATTAAGGATGTGTAAAAGTAATGGTGTTGGGTAGGTCTTAGAAATTTTATGGGACTTATTCTTTTCTATTTTTGTCTTTTTCTATCATTTTTATTTTTTTAGCATTATAAATGTATAGTTTTAAATTTAATTTCATTTATTTATTTATAAATTAATTATTATTAATTGAATATATTATTTTCTCTATCATATATCAAATATAAATCCAAATTTAAATTTTAATTCAAATCCTAATCCTAAACTCATCTATAAACCAAACGGAACTTTAGCCCCATAAAGGGGCTAAAAAGTTTAGTCTGAGACTTTTGAAGAATAAACTATATATTTGCCCACAAAAATATTTAACATATACAAAAACTCATTTAATTTTGTCAATAATAATCCTCAGCCCCAACCCGTTTGTCAAACAAATTTATAAAAATACAAATTTCAATTTCGGCTTATAATATAGATATGAGATCATTTGAGGATCAAACATTTTTTACATACCAAGGGACTAATCTCCACCCTCTATCTTCCCTCCATATTTATTTGATCTAATGGATGAGATTAATCCAACAATTTAAAAATCTCATTTTCATTTTTTTTTCCAAATATTAATATCTTTCAAAATGTTAATCGTTAAGCGAAAAAATATATACTGTTACGACGAGCATTTAATTATTTTTCTATAGATAGGCTATTTGATATATTTTCGACAATTTTTTTTTCTTCATTTTTTCACATTTTTTGTTTTTTTTTTTTCTTTTTTGTTGCCGAAAAAATCATATATGATATTACATATCATATCATATATGATATATCATATATGATATGATATGTAATATCATATATGATTTTTTCGGCCACGAAAAAAAAACTTAAAAAAACGAAAAAAAAAAAATTGTCGAAAATATATCAAATAGCCTATTTATAGAAAGATAATTAAATGCTCGTCGCGATGGTGTAATTATTTTCGCTTAACGATTAACGATTTAAAAGATATTTAAATTATAAAAAATGGGTGAAATATTAAAATGCATTAATCTCAACAATTGATTTTTTTTTAAATAGATTGTGAAAATTTGGTATTTAATATAAATCTCCTCTATAATATGAGTCCTAGCTCCGGCCTATTTCGCCAAATATGCTGATACTCATCCAAATAAAATAAACCACCTTTAATTCGTTGGAAGTCCTGTAGGACCAAGAAGTAGGACGAATGAATATCATTAAACAGCATACTTTATTTTCGTGGACGAGAATATTTTATTAAATATTATTTTGAGTATATTTACTACAGTACTAGATAGGCTGATGGCCCTTTAAAATGCTAACCACAAATGCAACTTTAGCTAGCCAGTCAAAGGAACAAAACTAATGTTTTAAAACTTGAGTCGACCCGGTCGGTTCAACCGGTTGAACCAGAAACCGGTTGGGAGACCAGGCTGAAGGTAAACGGGTTTTTGGCTATTTCAGAACTGGATTAAACTGGCGGGTTTCTCATGACCCGAGTCGACCCGGTTCTGTGAAACCGGTCAAGTCAAGGCTTACTTTTTATATTTATTTTAATTAACAAAAAGCTCTTATATTTCCTAAAGCTAAAACTGACCTCACATCCAAACGCTTCCATTTCCCTCTCCAACCCTTTCATTTTATCACATAACTGCTAAAATCTCACAAACTTTTTTCATTAAATGTTACTACTGAATCAGGCCGGATTTGAGTATGTGTGGGATGTGCGACCGCACAGGGCCTCCAATTTTTAGGGGCCTCCGATGACAAAAACTCTCATACATGCATTTTTGGTGGATTTAGTCTCTTTAGAAGATGCTTTACATTAGAAAATATAAGATTTTTATAACAGAGGAAAAAAAATATCTACATGCATTCTAATGGAAGAAAGTAACAGATCGTTTTGGGTTTTGGTATTGAAAGACGACAACCAAAAGTTGAGAATAATAAAAAATTTCATAGGTCCCACACTTTATTTGGCTATTGCATTATTTTATTTAAGTTCTAGTTTAGTCCCCTATCTTTTACAATTGATCACTTCAAACTTTGCATCTATTTTAAATTTGTGGTCCAAAGTAGAAAAATGTTTAAACTCAAATATCACGATAAAACTATACTTTCAGTGCGAAACATGTCATAGAAAAAACGCTTTATGAATAACTTTTATGGTTACACATAAAAAAGAAAGAAAAAGATGTATTTAAACTAGAATATGATTTAGCAAGTTGTTATTTGATACATATTAAAAGTTGAGGAAAAACAAAATCAATTATTGCTAATTTTAGGAATAGTTCAAACTTCGGAGCCAAAGGCCCTATTTTCGGATTATAGCACAGGGCCTCAAAATCCACGAAGCGGCCCTATACTGAATGTTCATGATATTAAGGTTTGAAACTAGAAAGAGCTCAAGCAATTGGAGCCATGGTTCAATAAAAATCACTTGTCTTAAGATTACAAGTTTACAACTTATTAACCGGTTATATCATCAAGATTTTTAGTTTCTTTCTGTTTACTTATTGCCTTCAAAAGTTTGAAAATGTTTGTTACTGAATGTTGTTTCATTAAATATTATTTACTTATTTAGGGAGTAGTCATTTGTGTTGGATTAACTGATTATGCATTGTTCCTGTATATACAACATAGCTCTAAGTTTAATTGTTGTTTTGGATTCACTGGTTAAAATGTTGTTTATGTGGTATGTTATTAATGTTAACTCATCTCATCTTCCTTTTCATAGAACCAGTTTGACCCGTCGGTTGAAACGGTGATCCGGTGACTTAGCTGGGTCGATTAAAAAACCGGTTTTTAAAACATTAAACAAAACTTCGTTACCGTAGTATCTCAAGACGGTATTAGGCTAAACACAGTGGTGACCAGACACGACTATGCAACATCAGCTTTCTCTATCTGGCGACCTGACGACGACCAAGTTGCCACAGTGGCAACCAAGTTATCTTTTTTATTTTATTTTTTAATTCAAATATTTTAAACAATAAATTTAAACTTTATTAATTATAAAAATATTACATAAATTAAACATTGCATTGAAAATACGAATTGCAGATTAATACAAACTACAATACGGAAATGAAAATGAAAATACAAATTAAAATGAAAAGTTTGAGTTATAACCCTCATCGTAAGAAGATCCTGAATTCGCAAACCTGGCCTCTTCATACTCTCTCTCTCTAGAATGTCAAACAAGTTGTTCATGCGGTATTCTGCTTCCCTTTCTTCCTGCTCCCTACGAGCAGCTTCTTCTCGTGCTTCCCTTTCTTCCACCTCTCTCAATACTTCTTCATCCTGTTGAAGAAGTCGTAGCTGTTCCTCAGTTAGTTGAAACGGATTGGCTTCTTGTTCCTCCACCGGTTCCTCTTCCGTTAGGAAAACCGGGAAGATATCTGCTGGTGGAGTGTTATCCATATCTGCTGGAGGAGTGTTAACCATATCGTTGGGAAATTGTTGAGAGAAGTTTTGAACGTTGGTGTAAAACCCAAAATTTTGAACATATAAAATACCCAAAATGCCCCCTAATTTTAAACTTCTGAAAATTCGTTAAATAATCTAAGACATTTCATTTCGGTTATAACCTAAGTATTTAATGTTAATACTTGAATGTTTCGCGACATATGGGACTTATAAAACTTATGACGTACACATTAAATCTGTTACATGTTATGGGCCAATTTAAATATTTTGTATGCATACATTTTTTTTTTAAATCAATATAAGGAAAATATACATGTGATAACCACCTCTTATCACCTTCCCATAATACTCGGCAAATCACTCTAATCTCCCTAAAATATACGGCCAATCAAATCAATCTAATTTGTGAATTATAAACTTGCCTTGTTTGAGACCCCTCTACTCGGTTATCATAAACGATCCACTCTCACCCTCATCCTCCCTATACGAACAGTTAGAAACAACACGCTCGTCTCTCCCTTTTTGCTTTCATGTGTATAATCGAAAAACTAAACAACACTCTTACACCTCTTTGCTTCATACGTACAAACACACCTCCTTTCCATTTCGAACAGTTAGAGAACAAAAACACTCAACTCAAACAACTACAACCGATCCATTAATAATCAAATGACACGACCAGAAGTTTGGAGGGAGTTTTGATCGTGGTGGACGTTTGTTTCGAAGGGTACTGGTTGGTTCGTAAGGCTTGGTTCACTCGCGATACATCTCTCGTTCTTATTCATTCGTTTAATCCGTATCTAAGGTATCTCTTAAAACTCGTTTAGCCGCTTTCAAGCTTAAGGGTGACGCCCTTAATTGGTGGAAAGAACATGTTCAGGCGAAGGGGGCTAACTATGCTGAGACTTGTACTTGGGCAGTGTTTCGTGAGACCTTTTACAAAAGGTACATTCCTTTCTCAGAACAGCAGCGTTATGAAAGGGAGTATGGTTCGATCCACCAATTGGAATGAGAGAACTCAGCAGAATACATGGAGCATTTTCTTAGGCTGGCTAGCTTCGTATGACCTACTGTGACGGGAGATGTATTGAGACAGTCTCGTCACTACAAGTGGGGATTCAAGCATTGGGTGCTTGACCGTATTGTTAATATGGAGTATGCTGACGTGTCGATGGTTTGTGATGCGACACGTAATATTGAGTTGTTATATGAGGGTGGAGTGTCGAACAAGAGGAGTCGTGATGGGGATAGGATACAGTCTGGATCTTCAGGGCAGCAGAATCGGGGTTCTGACCATCGGGGTCATTCTAAACAGAGTTTTGATCACCGCGGTCGTCCGGACCGTCAGTATGAGAATAGGGGACAGTTTAACCGGGGACATGACCAGGGTCGACAGATTCAGAGAGGTTTAGATTTTAGATCTTCTGGTAGACAGGGTGACAGGGGTTCGGATTATAGATCTTATGGTAGACAGGGTGACAGGTCAGGTAACACCAACCAGAGGTAGTTTTCAAGGGGCAACCAGCAGAACATGTACTCGGGTTCTGGCTCTTCGCATAAGCAGTATCGTTCGGGGAACTTGTCAAGTCAGTATAGGCGTGCTGAGACTTTGCCTACTTGCCTTTCATGTGGTAAGTCACACTCCAAGACTTGCCGCACAGCCTCAAGGGCTTGTTATGAGTGCGGGCTCTTCTCATCGTTCTACTTCTTCAGGCCATGTTTACTTTGTTACTCGCGAGCAGGTTGATAAGGCTTCAGGTACCATTACGGGTTTTCTTCATATTGGTGATTATACCGCATTTGTTTTGTTTGATATTGGCGCAACTCATTCTATTATGTCTGTCACATTCTCAAAGAAACTGAAATTAACCCCAACACCACTAATAACTCCCTTATCTATATCTACACCTATGAAAAGCAACGTTATCATTGATCATGAGTTTATCGCTTGTCTGCTAAGTTTTGATGATTGCATACGTCCAGCTAATCTTCTTCCGCTTGATATGTTTGATTTTGATTTGATTCTTGGTATAGATTGGTTGACATCTCAGCGAGCCACTATTGTTTGTCATGAGCGGAAGGTTATATTTGGAGATTTGTTTAAACCTGAGTTTTTATACCTTGGTTCTCAACCACTTCGATCTGTTAAGATCATATCTGCTTTGAAGGCGCGTACCTTGATATCTCACGGTTGTGCGGGTTTTATTGCTTCTATTCAGGACACTTCGATGGAGAGTCCTTATATTGACAATATTTGTGTTGTCCGTGATTTTGTCGATGTATTTCCGGAGGAGCTTCCTGGTCTCCCTCCTAATCGTGACATTGAATTCGGTATTGACTTGATTCCGGGTGTGGAACCCATTTCTAAGACTCCCTATCGTATGGCTCCTACCGAATTGAAAGAGTTGAAAGATCAACTGCAGGAACTCCTTGAAAGTGGATTCATTCGTCCGAGTGTATCTCCTTGGGGAGCACCTGTTTTATGTGTGAAAAAGAAGGACGGTAGTATGAGGTTGTGTATAGACTACCGGGAGTCAAATCTTATTACCATCTGTAACCGTTATCCTTTGCCTCACATTGATGATTTGTTTGATCAGCTCCAAGGAGCTAAATGTTTCTCCAAAATTGATCTTCGGTCCAGTTACCATCAACTTCGGGTTAAAGAGCAGGATATTGCTAATACTGCTTTTCGAACTAGGTATGGACACTATGAGTTTTTGGTTATGCCCTTCGGACTGACTAATGCTCCGGCAGTGTTTATGGACCTTATGAATCGTGTATTCCGTTCTTTTCTCGATAAGTTTGTTATTGTTTTCATCGACGACATTTTGGTTTATTTGAAGTCCGAGGAAGAACACGAGCAGCACCTTAGTACAGTTTTGCAGATTTTGAGCAGGAGAAGTTGTATGCGAAATTCTCCAAGTGTGAATTCTGGCTCAGTCAAGTCGCCTTTCTTGGTCATGTGGTATCCGCTGGAGGTATTACTATGGACCCAGCAAAGGTTGAGGCTATCACTAAATGGCCAAGACCTACTACGGTGACCGAGGTCAGGAGTTTTCTTGGTTTGGCAGGTTACTATCGGAGATTTGTCGAGGGATTCTCACAACTTGCCTCACCATTGACTAAGTTGATGAGGAAGGGATTGAAGTTTAATTGGACCGATGAGCAGGAATCGAGTTTTGAGACTCTGAAGCAGAAACTTGTGTCAGCTCCTATCTTGACACTTCCATCTGGTACAGGCGGATATCAGATTTATAGTGATGCTTCTAAGAAGGGCTTGGGTTGTGTATTGATGCAGCATGGGAAGGTTATTGCGTATGCCTCACGTCAGTTGAAACCCTATGAGGAGAACTACCCTACGCATGACTTAGAATTGGTTGCAGTTGTTTTTGCTCTTAAGATCTGGAGGCATTATCTGTATGGGGACTCTGTTGATATATTCACCCATCATAAGAGTCTAAAGTACATATTTACCCAGAAAGAATTGAACATGAGACAGTGTAAATGGTTGGAATTGCTCAAAGACTACGACACTAACATTCAGTATCACCCAGGAAAGGCTAATGTAGTTGCAGATGCCCTTAGTCGTAAGTCGGGTATGGTGGCTAGTCTGAAGTTTAAACCTAAGATTTTGCACGATCTTGAGCTCATGGAGGTGGAGTTATGTTTGACTGGACGCGACGGTTATTGGGCGAGTTTGAAAGTTGAGTCTAACTTGATCTTGAAGATTAAGGAAGCTCAGCGTGATGATGGAGTGTTATGGGCCATTGTTCAGAATATAGAAGAGGGGAGACAGTCCGAGTTTCGGGTTGACGAGGACGGTATTGTTTGGTTAGGAGATCGCCTTTGTGTTCCGAATGATCCTGAACTTCGTGAGACGGTTATGTCAGAGGCTCACAGTTCTCCATTTACCATACATCTGGGGTCTACGAAGATGTATCGGGATTTGAAACAGCATTTTTGGTGGAGCGGAATGAAGCAGGATGTAGCTTCGTATGTTGCTAGATGTTTGGTTTGCCAGCAGGTAAAGATCGAGCACCAAAGAGCTAGTGGTCTTTTACAACCATTGGAGATTCCTCAGTGGTAGTGGGAAGAAATAACGATGGATTTTTTTACGGGTTTACCAGTCACACGTAAAGGACATGATGCAATTTGGGTGGTCTTTGATCGGCTAACTAAGTCGGCTCATTTCCTACCGATCAAGAAACGTTATAGTGTAGCGAAGTTGGCGGAAATTTTCCAGCATGAGATTGTTAGAGTGCATGGCACACCGGTTTCGATTGTTTCTGATAGATATCCGAGGTTTACTTCGCGTTTTTGGAAGATGTTACATAAGGCTTGGGGCTCTCGTCTTAAGTTCAGTTCTGCTTTTCACCTACAGACGGATGGTCAATCAGAGAGGACTATCCAAACGTTGGAAGACATGTTACGGGCTTGTGCACTTGATTGGACTGGCAGTTGGGACAAGTACTTATGTTTAGTTGAGTTCGCGTATAACAATAGTTGGCACGCTAGTATTCGGATGGCACCTTACGAGATGTTATATGGGCGTAAGTGTAGGTCACCTACCATGTGGGAAGAAGTAGGCGAGCGGATTATTGAGGGTCCCGAGATGATTGAAATCACCAACGAAAAGGTGAATATTGCTAAAGAGAGACTTAAGGAAGCCAGGTCACGACAGAAGAGTTACGCCGACAGGCATCGACGCGAGCTAGAGTTTCAAATTGGCGACCGAGTATTTTTGAAAGTTTCTCCTTTTCGCGGCGTTAAATGTTTTGGTATTAAAGGCAAGTTGAGACCTCGTTTTATTGGTCCTTTTGAGATTTTGGAACGTGTAGGTGAGGTGTCTTATCGTTTGGCTCTTCCACCTCAGCTGGTGTAGAACCTTGTAAAAATTCCTTATAATTATATCGTTAATAAATAAATAATTTTTCGTTACCGTTACTGATTCCCATTATTTCAGAAAAATTTGAAATTTTTCTTATTATATTATTTTGTCGTTATCACGACATAATATAGATCATGAAATGACGGAACCAATCCTCGACACGTTACTCGAAACCTAAACATTTCATTTATACTAATTTCATTTCACTAATCCTAAATTAAAATTACTAATTACACAATTATACCAAACGGACCCTTAATTAATTTCCAGCACAACTCCCCGATCACTATTCATAAGCCCAAAGTACAAGCCCAACTTCAATTCATAATATTTCATAAGATCGGTTAGTAACATGCTCCAAAACGACTCGCGTATTCTTGATTTTTACACACGAATCATGAATATTTTTACACCACCTCGTTTCTCACTTAGCCAACTATTAATGTGTCGAATCTCAAGTTCATATGTCAACTTTTGATACGTTTTCAATAGGCGAAGTGATTGACAAAAATTCATCCTGATCGTTATATAATAAATTCATTTCTCAACCGTTTTGTTTCCCGTTTGTTTCTAATAGTTCCTAGTAATGTTCCTAGCATGATTTCATGTTTAAATGACAAGAATGATCAGCTATAATCAAATGGTACACGATTACTCAAATCGTGTATGAAATTATGTGGTGGTCGACATTTACATGAATCACCAATACATGCACCTTATTTCAAGCTCTCACAAGGGTTATAATATGATATAAATTCAGCCTATAACCTATTGTTACTGACACGCATAGTGTATTTGGTTTCCTTGGAAGATTTTACACCATACGTGTTACAAAATAAGTTATATATATACTCCTTGTTCATGCATCCGTTTCTATCATTTACCATACTCTCACAAACTTCCTTTCTTCCTTAAAATCACTTCTGAAAGTCCAGCAATAATCATACTCACGTTTGGAAGCAAGAAATAAGAATCGGGTTTGATATATACGATTATTATTTTGGGTTATAGTCGAACGTGATTGTTTCTCGTATTTCATTCATCCACTCTCGTTTCCCTACCACCCTAGAGGTGTTGTAAGTTGTTTTAATCTCATTTCAATACATATCACACGTCTAAAATGTTTCATGCATCACGTTTATGTTATATCGATCGTATATAAGCTCTTTATATATTTCTTACGTATATATTTATATATAGTACACGACAAGTGACTAGCCTCTATCTTGGAAGGCCTAGGAGTCACGACACACACATATTTCACGTTAGTTTTACTTCAGATGCATTATACGAACTTATTTTGAACCATGCTTAACATATAAAGACTATATATACACTTAGAAAATTATTCAAGTCTTTTAAATATATATGAAATGTGCCATACGACCCAAGGAAGCATCGATTATCTTTAAATATCACGTAACAAGCGTACCATATTATTACACGACCTATTAGACCACCTAGCTAGCAAACGATTTCGTATATACAACATGTAAAAATAAGTTGATTTCGACACTCAAAAGATATCAAAGTGAATCGCTATTAATCTAGTTTAAAATATATAATTTTAACGTGTTGGGCCTAAAAGCCCAATAAGCTGAAAATAAGCTCTACTGATAAACTAGCTTATCTAAACTTTTTGATATGAAAATAGAACATGAAAAATGATATTTTTGATGATCTCAACTCATCTCACGAAGTACGGATTTTAAAACGTTAATGGGCCTTGATTTAAGCTCGTTAAAAGCCCAATTATTGAAAATAAGCACTTTTTACTAAATAAGCTGTTGAAATAAGCTTGATATTTATTAAATAAGCCTCGAAAATTTTTAGATAATTTTTCTAATCATTTTTGAAACTTTGGACTAAAAATGTAACGCGACGACACCTAGAAGGACTAAAACTGTAAATATTGAAAAGTGAGGATTAAAACTGTAAAAACAGAACCATAAGGGTAAAAATTGATAATAGTTAATATTCTAAGCCTAGGATTGAGTATTGGACAACTAGAGGACTATAATTGTAATTTATATATAAAAAGGACTAACGGTGTAACGCAAACGTCGTTAGAGTAAAAATGGTAAAATTGGAAAAGGACAAGGACTACACCTATTCTATTTAACATTCTTAGTTATTTTATATTTTTAAACGTCTCTTTCGAGCCGTTTTCTATCATTATAACTTCGATCCTCACCGTAACACCCTAATTACTATTCCACTGCCACACCACAAATTAGGGGGTGTTACAGCTGGCACATGTGCATAACGTTTTCCACGTATCTCTTTTGCGGGGATACAACTATCATCCTTTACATGTGGTGTCATATCCTTTGGACCAGATTCAGCCAGACATGTCACTTCTGGAAGAACCGGAAGCCATTCTTGATAGACAGGAGAGAGTCATGAGAAATAAAGTTATTCGTTTTGTTAAAGTTCTTTGGAAGAACTATCCACCATGAGAGGCGACCTGGGAGACCGAGGAATCTATGCGAGCCAGCTACCCTCATTTTCCTTTGTAGTCTGGTCGGCGTTCGTTTTGTTTCGCTACCTTATTCCTTCTTTCATTTTCGCGGACGAAAATTCTTTTTGAAGGAGGAAGAGTTGTAAAACTGATAGACTCTGAACGGTCAACCTAAATCAAGCAAGTGAATGGTCAACAAGGTCAAACTGCTCAGGTCAATGATCCGTGGAATACAGAATTTCCCCGGGTCGTTATGTCCCGACGAGGTGTGATGGTAATCAAACGGGTTTGTGATCGGGTGAATTTGGATAGAAAAGGGGTTGTGAATGATTATTCTACTGAAGTGTAAAAGGAAATAGCTTAAGTAAGCTATATTAACATATACGTGAATTTAGAAAAACCAGAAATGTGTAAAACCTAAAAACGCGTACGTTCAGTTTAAAGTTACGTGAACGTACAAAATAAAAAGTGAAAACTGAAATATGAAAATCCTCAGGGGGTGAAAATGACTTTTTTACAAACCTAAGGATGAAAGAAAATTTTTATAAAAACAAAATAAATTTTTACACTAATTAATTATTTATTATTAATTAAATACTATTTAATACAAATTATTAATATTTAAATAACTTAAATACAATATAATATTATTTAAATACTAGAAAAGTGAAAATTAAATTTCTAAATTTATAAAATAACTAAAATCTAATTTTAAACTTAAAAATATATCTTTTTGTCATTTTGTGGTTTTTATATTCATTAATTACTAATTTAATATTAATGACCTAATTAAAATAATTAAAATTATTAAAAATACTAAAGTGACTTAGATAATTAGGAAATTTTTTATAAAACTAATTAACCATCACAGGAATCCTAAAAAATTATAAAAATTTTGTTTTATATGTTTTTAGACTATTTTACTAATTATTAAACTAAATATTAATTAATTACTAATTAAACTAATTAAATTATAAAAATTAGAAGATGAACATTAAAAATTCTATAAAAATTCCTAAAATTATATTATATTATATAAAAGCTAGGAAAAATATAAAAACTAGAAAAATTCTTAAAATTTAATACTTAGATATTAATTAATAATTAATAAAACTAATATTAAATCTAATTAATACTAAATGACAATATTAAAATTTGGAAAAATTACTGAAAGTACTTTAATATAAAAGAAAATTAACAAAAATATAAAAATGCAAGGTGCTTATAAATAAGCTGAAAAGAAAATTAAAAAACTAAATTAAATTAAATAGAAACTATCACTTGAAATTAAATTGGTTTTTCTGGATTTTCTTTTGGAAATCTATTTAACTACTAAAAATAAGAAACTTTTGTGAAGACAACTTTTTTCTAGCTTAAAAATAAGGCAAATGGACACCAAAATGCTTATAAAGTTGACTTTCTTTGACTTTTAAAGGAAATGAGCCTCTGTGGGGCCCACAGAGGTGGATTATGCTATAAACATCTTACTTGGACTGATATGAACCCAAAACAACAAAATAACACCACTGATTAAGCAATCAGCAACCAAATAAGCACATTGAGCACTTGGTTCAACATAGAAATGAGACAGAAAACAAGAAGGATTCTAGGTGGGTCCCAGGGGTCTTGAGCTCAAAAACTTGGTACAACTAGAAAGATGGCCAGCTTGTGAGTCCAAAGAACCAAGGGGGAGGCTGTGGGGCCCACTGTGGTGGTCTGTGGGACCCACCAAAGGTGAGACAGATGATGGTGCTGCTGGTGCAGCAGGGACCTGCAGCCCTGTTTGGGTGAGTGTGGGGCCTACAATAAAATTCAAAAAAATAAGCAAATGGTCGGATCCTAAAGATTAGGTGGGAGGCTTCAACATATAAAAAGCTCAATGTCTTATTCTAAATACAAAATTCAAAACACCCAAGATTTGGATTTTCTACAAAAGATGAAATTTTGACTTTTGATATGAACTTGAAATGTTGACTATTTTGAGGTTTGATTGCTTCTAGATTACTGATATTGTTGTTTTAAGCTAGGATGAAATGAGATTGATCTATTCTAACATTATATGAGCTAAAATGATTGATTACAGAACCTAAATCCAAACAGTGAAGTTAAATGAGTGATTAAAGAGTAATTTTGACTTTTTCTAAAACAACACTAGTATTTTATGCCTATGCTAACCTAAACACACCTAATGCATCCTACCCATGCCAAATGAACAGCAAAACAACAACAAGAACATAGAATAAAAACCTGATCCAAACACAACCTTATGCACGGTTTTAATGATTTCCAATGATTACGGCACGTCATAAGCCAACCAAAAAAAAATCTAAAAAATGAAATAAAAATACTAATAATTAGACAAGCTATCAAAGCACTATATTCCAGAATTTTATGAGATTTGGACTAAAATTGAGGAAATGAAAATTAAAAAACTAAAATGCTGTTAAGAACTACGTGCTTTTGCAGCCCGAAAATGGTCGATTACGCCTTGTAAAAAATCTAAAAATTAAAATAAAAATACCAGCAAGTAGATAAGCAATAAAATAAGCTACAAACCAAAGTTCAGGTCTAACGGACTTATAACGAAGAAATGAAAAATCAAAAACTATTTCTGCAGTTAAAAACGTGATTTTGCAGCCCGAAAATGGTCGATTACGCCTTGTAAAAAAATCTAAAAATTAAAATAAAAATACCAGCAAGTAGATAAGCAATAAAATAAGCTACAAACCGAGTTTCAGGTCAAACAGACTTATAACGAAGAAATGAAAAATCAAAAACTATTTCTGCAGTTAAAAACTTTTTTGACTTTTTGATTTTTATGAACTAAGTTGACTAAATTGAGTTTTGATTACCCCTAATTAACTGAAATTGATATATTATCCTAGAGTAATACTAAATGAAGCTACATTAACTATTTTAGAATAGATTTGATGAGAGTATGATCTTAAAATCTTAACAGTGCACTATTTGAATGGCCTCAAAGGGTGAGCAATATTGAGAATTAATGAACAACCATCAAACATTAAGCAATATTATCACCTAAATACACTAAATAAGCATGAAAACTTAGAAATAAGCAATGATCAATACATGAACTGTAAAAAAAAAAAAAAAAAAAAAAAAAAAGCAAAAACTTGGAAATAGGCTTACAAATGAGTCCAAGCTGCAAAACTAGTTACCAAGGCATACAAACATGACCTAATTCCTCCCAAGAGGCTCTAAACCATCTGCAAACCAAAATCATCCATACTCCTTGCTTTCTTGTACTTGTTTCACTGGTTTTTCATTTTCCTACTATTTATTTGTGATTTTCTTGTATTTTTTATTTATGATTAAAAACTAAGTATAGTACCAAGTAGAGTTTATAAAACCTTAAAAATGGATAACATGAGCTTAACCAAGAAATAACACCAGTTAACAATTCCAAGTGAAATTGTCAGTTTCAATTAAAAATGCCACAGATAAATTCATAATAGAAAACTTGAATTTAAGGATTAAAACAGGTTTAGATTACACTAATGAAACAGATTACAACTATTTTAAACTAGAAATTACAACTGAATTTTGAATTACATTACCTACGTCTAAATTACACTAAAGCTATACTAATTAACTACCAACTAACTCCTTCACTCTTTCTTTTTCTTCACTTAAATACACTAGGGTGGGTCCCTTTCTCTTTCCCACTTCTAATTTTATCCATTGGATGCCTTGAAATGATCTTGGCCCTTGAAAGCATTTTTGGTGGGAAAAAGATATTTGGCAGCTATATGTAACTTGGAGGGGGGGGGGGGTGAAGCAATTAATGTTGCTTGGGGTTTAGTGGTAGGCCAAGGAGACAAGGAGTGGGAGATGGCAGAGTTGGTGATGGAGGGTGGAGTATGCAGGGGTTTTGCAGGTAGCCAAGTGGGGGTGGTGGTGTTTATGGTGGGAAAAAGGTGAGGGTCAAAGAAGGGCGTTGACCCGTTTTTATTATCAGGGGGCTGGGTTTTATCTCTTGGGCTTGAGAGGTAATGGGTGGGCTTGTGTTGGGTTTGGATTTGTAGTTTGGTTTTTTGGATTTGGTTATGTTTAAGCTTAAAAATCAAAAGGACCATTCATGTAATATTTCTGAAAATGGAGGGCTGAATTTGTCACTTTTCCAAACTTGATTCAAAGGTTTATTTCTGCCATAATTCCATAATCCAAGGTCCATGAATGTAATTTTCCACTATTTAAAACCCCAGGGACCAAAATTGTCATTTTTTGAAAGTCCAGGGACTAAACTTGCATTTTCCTCAAACTTTTCATCAAAAGGCTATTTGTGATAACCTTTGAGTTTCCAAGGACCAAAAATGATTTTTCATTCAAAAATATCCACCAGGGACCAAATCTGCCAAATTAAGAAGTTTAGGGACCAAATTTGTAAATTCTCAAAACTTTTGAAATTTTTCACCAAAGGACTAAATATGACAACTTATGATTTCAAAAGGACCTTTGGTGACTTTTCTTTTAAAATAAGAGCTCATGGACTATTTTTGCCAATTTTTGAAAGTTAGGGGACTAAAACTGCCAATTATGCGAACTTTGTTCGTTTTTCATCTGTTTTTACTCATTTTGCATCTGAAACATATAAAACACAATTTTGAGATATTTTCAGTATTTTGATGCATTTCTGAGTGTTTTTAAATATTTTTGCAGTTCAGATTGACCAAAAATGATGAGTGTTTGAGCACTCATCAAAAACCCAAAATTTTGAACATATAAAATACCCAAAATGCCCCCTAATTTTAAACTTCTGAAAAGTCATTAAATAATCTAAGACATTTCATTTCGGTTATAACCTAAGTATTTAATGTTAATACTTGAATGTTTCGCGACATATGGGACTTATAAAACTTATGACGTACACACTAAATCTGTTACATGTTATGGGCCAATTTAAATATTTTGTATGCATACATTTTTTTTAAGTCAATATAAGGAAAATATGCATGTGATAACCACCTCTTATCACCTTCCCATAATACTCGGCAAATCAATCTAATCTCCCTAAAATATAGGGCCAATCAAATCAATCTAATTTGTCAATTATAAACTTGCCTTGTTGAAGACCCCTCTACTCGGTTATCATAAACGACCCACTCTCACTCTCATCCTCCCTATACAAATAGTTAGAAACAACATGCTCGTCTCTCCCTTTTTGCTTTCATGTGTATACTCTAAAAACTAAACAACACTCTCACACCTCTTTGCTTCATATGTACAAACACACCTCCTTTCCATTTCGAACAGTTAGAGAACAAAAACACTCAACTCAAACAACTACAACCGATCCATTAATAATCAAATGACACGACCAGAAGTTTGGAGGGAGTTTTGATCGTGGTGGACGTTTGTTTCGAAGGGTACTAGTTGGTTCGTAAGGCTTGGTTCACTCGCGATACATCTCTCGTTCTTATTCATTAGTTTAATCTGTATCTAAGGTATCACTTAAAATTCGTTTTGATGCTCTCTTTGTTTCGTATAACTTTTGACACATTAAAGATAGAACTCGACATGTTAATAAAACCTAACATGATTCTACATGCCACGTTAAACCAAACATAGCGTCGTAATATGGTTTTGTCGCGTATGTTGCATGGTTGTGTCGTGATTCCTGACCAGGTGCGCCTCTATGTGACCACTTTGAAACACACCATAAGAAAACATATAAACCTATTCGAATACATATGTGGTTGGGCCTTGCCTTTGGCTCGTGGAAAACTATTTCGTGTGAGTCATTTGAATCTGTTTTGTCTTGATCACCTAATACTCGACCTAATCGTGGTTCTAATTGATACGCGGGAATGCGCCCTCGCAACAGGTTTTACCTCTCAAGGGATCTTGAGAAGCTTGCAATCCCCGCCAGGCAGTGTACCTGATCGTTGTAGTATAGTATAGTGACAAGTATCGGGGGATTGATCGTTCTACTCAGGAAAAGTGTTGCTAGGATTAGAAAGCCTACTAAACTAGGTCTAGAGGTGAGGGATGATTCTTTTTGTATTTTTTATATTTTATAAAAGCATGTAAAATCTTGGGTTTTGAAGGAGTGGGCAGAATTAGTTGCTAGTCAACTAACCCAATTAACTAAAGATGCAATTAAAATAAAATAAAAAGGAATAAAAATGAACTAATGTAATTATGTGGTGGAAACAATAATGAGAAAAGATGTGTTTACTTAGATTTCATTACTCCCTAGATATCTTTTACCGGTTGATTAGCTTGTTACAATTGCATGGATGACGGGTTATATTCCTTAATACTAGTCGTAGGGCCGTGTACAATATTCCCTAACTCTATAAGATCCTACTTCACTCCTATGTTGTGGAAGGATTCTGTTGATTTGTGCAAACACTTGGGATGTTAATCTCAGTAATGTGTTTAGGATATTTATGAATGAATGTAAGTTAGCACGCGGAATTTACTAAAACACACTAAAGGAACAAAGGTGTTGAATAAGTAAATGAGAATGAACACAACATGAATAACACAAAACGATTCAATATTATTGATGAAATAATACGGGTGATCTAAACTATCACCAGGATTACAAGTGTAACCTTGAATCTTGGATACGTGAAAGGGTTTAAAGATGGAAGTTATGCATGGAAAACTATGGAAAAGATGTGGGAAAAGATGTGTCTAAGAAGGTGTCTTAAGGGTTCCTTTTATAGTATAAGGAGCCCTTATTACAAGTGGTCAAGTTGCTTAATATAATATATTAGAGGTTTATCTTATCCTAATATTACACCTTTCAAGGTAAAACACTCCATTATATCTACTGAGACTTCTGTACTACTTCTACTTAACGTATAACTTTGTACAAAGACTAATAATACAACTAAATATCTCTAAATAAAATATAACAACTTGTCGTGAAAACTGGCAGGACCTTCTTTAACTAGCAGTACCTTCTTACCCAGAAGGTACTGTTAGTATATCTTCAACATCAACAAAACTGAAGAGGCAGGCTTAACTATCAACTAGCAGGCTCTTCTGGCAGACTCTTTACTTTGTGCATTTTATTCCCAACAATCCTCCCCTAAACTTGTTATTCCCTTTTAAAATAACCAAGTTTCTTTGTGAATAAAATTCATACCTTGAGGATTTGAGGGAACTCTTCCAAAAACTTTATCTATTTCTCCTTAGGCTTTCATACTGATCCAATATGCTTTCCTTCTATCTTTTGACTGCATCAGTTTCTTCTTCACACAAAAGCTTATTGGAGATCAAGATTGATAATACTTCATAGCTTAAAGGATACTCCTTCTCACCTAGCATAAAGAGCTCTATTCCACTCTGAGTGGAAAGATGATGAACATGACTCATGCTGAAGTATTCCCATGTAACAGATAAATCATAGTAAGGAAATTTCCAATGAGTATCAGTAGGATTTGGATCATACAATCTGCTGAACTCAACCCATAGCTCTTGCTCCTTTGCATCTGGCTTATACTTGGTTTTTAGCTTCTCTTGAACTAATACCCATAATTCATCTAAATCCATTCTGCTACATGCTCTAAGTAGATTTTCAAAGTTCTTGAAAATCTCAACCTTATTTCCAACTCTTGTTATCTTCCATGCTTTGCCAAACTTGTCATTGAAGATTTCCCAATCTATGACTGGATGCCTTGCATGTAAAGGTTCAGCAAAAACAACTTGTGGAATATGGACAACCATTTCTCTTGATTGAACAGGAGGCAATTCTGCTGTATGTTCCTTCTGATCATCTTTTCTTCCTTTGGAAGGTATTTCTTGTGTATCCATGAGAAAACTGGTTTTGTTTCGTCTGTAAGCCTCTAAGTATAGAAGCTTCAATTCATCAAAAGATTTACCTTTGAGTTGATGATCTTTCATGTTCACTTCTCTTTTCAGATATATCTTGAAGAATTTCTTCAGATCTGCTTCAGAATATGACATTTTAAATCCTTTCTTCTGATTCTTCTGAATCTGCTGATAGACATCATCCAATGCCTCTTGATTGTATTTCTTGGTGATGAAATCATTGAGTTTGATTGTCATTTCATCTGAGCTAAGAGACTCATCACACACCAGAGTGTAAGCTTCACCTCTTACAATTGGATCAATGGAAATGATGTATTGCAGCTGAGCATCAAACTTTTCTTGCAGCATTCTTGATTCTTCTTCAGCCCCTATAACTTCTTCTTCATGAAGCTGTTTGGACAACTCTTCATCTACAGCCAATTGTGCTTGCTCTTTCTTCTTCAACTTTTTAGGCTTTGGTTCATCTTAAACCACAATTTTTTTGCCCTTGTCTTTTGGTGATGATACTAGACTTGGAGCAGCAGATTGTTCATCAGTAACAAGAAACCTCCCCTGAGGCTGTGATCCCCTCTTTCTTTTGTAAGATACTTGATCAGAACCTTTTAAATTCATAGCTAATAGCCTCTGAATCCCAGCAGGCTCTTGCTCTGCTTCAGCAGTATCTTTCAAGCTAACAGGCTCTTTTTCTTGAGTAGCAGGCTCTGTTTCTTGAATAGCAGGCTCTTCATCAAACACTTGAGTTCCTTCATGAAACTGAAATTGAATCTCTTCTTCATCCTTAGAACTACCCATCCTCCCTTTTTGGAAGAGAGACCCAAACCCTCTGCATCTGAACTTGAGGAACTTGAAACAACCAACTGAGATGTTCTTTTACCCTTCAACATTTTCACCTTCAACTCTAATTTCTCAACCCTCTTAAGTAACTTGGTGTTGATCTCTGTAAAATGTTTGTTTTGACTTTCAAGAGTAGTTTGCAAGTGCTGCACTTGCTCCTTTAATTTCCTGACAGTCTGAGCATCTATACTTTGTTGTGGAGGAGATTGTGGTGGTGAGTTATGATGTGATAATGATGGTGATGTTGCAGATGATGTTTGTGTTGGTTGGTGAGATGGTAATGGTACTGGTGATGGTGGTGTGATTGATGGTACTGTTGCTGAGTGGGATGGTACTGGTGATGGATGTGGTGATGAATGATCAGATGATATCGATGGTTCTTCAGAATGTTGTGGTAACATATCCTCAAAAAGTGGTACTTCTTCTCCTTGAAAACCAATTTTTATGTTTGAAAACACCTTGTGTGTAAGTTTGGGCGTTTTAAAAGGTTTGTTTGGGGGAAGTAACAGATGTTTGGATTTGTTGATGAGGCACTGAATAAACCTTGGGGTACATCAAAACTTTGTTTCACTGTCCATATTTTTGACCAATCCTTCAAAAATATATTTTGAAAAGTTGAATTTCTTGTTTGTTGCCAGGCAAATGAGAGCTGCAGCCATGTTACTACTAAACTGCTCCCATGAGGTTTTCTTTTGGCTTAAACAATGAAGGATGGCATGAATCAAAAATCTCCATTGAGGGGTAAAATGCTTTTTAAGAAATGTAAGCTTTGTAGAAGTTACATTATACCCCATTTTTGTCAAATTTTCAAAGATTTTAGTATCAGGTAATTGGCTAATGCCATCTGAATCATCCAAACGAAGATGTCTTCTAATTGATGATTCGGTAAAAGTCAAGGTTCTACCATCCACTTTGACCATTAACTCTTGAATCCCATCCCTAAGGGTGTTAACTTTAGCAGTTTGCCAAAATTGTGAAATTTGAGATTAAAAAATAGTGGGATTCACGAGTAAAACAAACCTGACATAAGAATTGTTTAGAAAATCCACTGCTTGATGAAAAGTTTCATTGTCATCAGACTTTTCCAAAATGCTAATTGGTTGTGACGTTTGACAAAACTTAGACGAGCCATGGTGAAAGGTTTGATGAAAATTTTGATTTCGATGGTGGGATTTTATTGTTGTACTGGTAGAAGATGAAAGGTGAGTGTGAATTATGATAAGGATTGATTATGAGAAAAATGACTTTTGACCGACTATAAAAGATATGGATAAGTAATTGAAGAGGCGGTCAAAAAGATCTTTTATTATAATAACTATATCCTTAATTCGAAGAAAACATGAGAAATTCACAAAAATACCCTTTAAAAACAACGGCTATATTTTTAACCTGACAGACTCAACGGCTATGTAGCAGTACCATTTTACTCTACCAGTACTAAAATTTGAACTACCAGTACCTTGTTTTTGAAATAAAACTTGGTAGTCTCTTTGAAATTTTAGAAAATATCCCTTATAGTTTTTAGCAAACTATCAGCTATCAACGGATTTGATAAGTCTTTACCAAGAGCCGTTTGCTTTGAACTAGTCAGCTCTTTAAGTTTATAAAAACTGGGTGAACTGATTACCTTATAGTTTTTAGCAAACTATCAGCTATCAACGGATTTGATAAGTCTTTACCAAGAGCCGTTTGCTTTGGACTAGCCAGCTCTTATGTTTTTGAAAAACTTGATGAACTGATTACCATTTCCACATCCTGATTTTGTTAGCAATCTTGAGTAACCTGAAATGGTTAGTTGTAAACCAAAAGAACAGAGTGCAAAGCACTTGTTTTATAGCATTGTTAACATTTAAACATCAAGATGAGCAAAAACAGAGCAAACTTTGAACAACAGTACCAATTATGTACTGACAGTACCTTATGACTAACTAGCAGTACCATGTTTAAAGTCCAGAATTTGTTTATGTTATGTACAAAAACACATGTTTTTCAAAGATTTATCATACCAATACCTGCTACCAGGTATTTAAACCTACCTAAATCAAAAGCTTTGGTGAGAAGGTCTGCAAAATTATTTTCAGAATCAATTTTGACAACTTGAATTAACCTTTTCTCATTGCAATCTCTTATGAAATGGTGTCTGATTTCAATGTGTTTTGTTTTTGAATGTTGAACTGGATTTTTAATGATACAAATAGTACTGCTATTGTCAATGTAAATAATGGTGTTAAGAAAATTGTACCCATAGTCAAGCAATTGATTCTGGATCCAAAGAACTTGGCCACAACAACTTGCACTTGCAGCATATTCTGCTTCAGTTGTAGAGTTGGCTACCATTGTTTGCTTCTTGCATTGCCATGATATGAGTCTGCAGCCATGAAATTGACATCCACCAGTTGTGGATTTTCTGTCTAGGGTTGCACCAGCATAGTCACTATCTGAATAAGCTACCAAATCAAAAGATGATTCCCTTGGATACCATAGACCCAACTTAGGCTGGCCCTTGAGGTATCTAAAGATCCTTTTGACTGCTGTGAGATGAGAAACTTTTGGATTTACTTGAAATCTTGCACATACACACACTGAGAACATGATATCTAGTCTTGATGATGTAAGGTACATTAGGGACCCAATCATTGATCTGTAGTTGTGCACATCAACATCTTCACCCTCAGCATCTTTGTGTAACCCCTTTTCTGGATCCATTGGTGTACTTGCAACCTTTGAATCTACAAACCCAAATTTCCTTAGGATCTCTGCTACATACTTATCTTGGCTGATAAATATGCTTCATTAGATTGTTTCACTTGGAGACCCAAAAAGAAAGTAAGTTCCCCCATGGAACTCATTTCAAACTTACTATGCATAAGTTTTTCAAACTCCACACACAATTCCTGATTTGTGGATCCAAAGATAATGTCATCAACATAAATCTTCACCAGCAAGATGTCTTTCTTGGTTCTTTTGATGAACAAAGTTGGATCAATCTTGCCTCTTTGAAATCCATTTTCCAATAAATAGAAAGCCAATGTTTCATACCATGCTCTAGGAGCTTGGTGTAGACCATAAAGAGCTTTGGTAACCTTGTACACCTTGTCTGGATATTCTGCATCAATGAAGCCTGGAGGTTGAGAAACATACACCTCTTCTTCAATAGTACCATATAAAAAGGCACTTTTGACATCCATTTGGTAGACAGTGAAGCCTATGAAAGAAGCATAGGCCAAGAATAGCCTAATTGCTTCAATTCTTGCAACTGGAGCAAAAACTTCTTCATAATCCACTCCTTCTTCTTGAGTATACCCTTGGGCCACCAATCTGGCTTTGTTTTTTTATCACTATTCCCCTTTCATCTTTCTTATTTCTGAAAACCCATTTGGTTCCAATTGCCCTGTAACCTTTGGGCAAATCAACCAGTACCTAAACCTTCTGCAGTTTGAATTGAAGCAGCTCTTCTTGCATTGCTTCAACCCAGCTTGAATCATCTAAGGCTTTTGTAATGTTTTTGGGTTCTACTTGTGAGAGAAAGCATGAAAACAGGCATATGTGGGCAACTTCATGGTTCTTTTCTTCATATACAGCTAGGACAAACCCATCTTTGTCTGAAGATAAGACTTGAGTTCTTGTTTTAACACCAAAATCAATGCTGCCAATCACATTATCAATGGAGTGATCTTTGAGAATTCTTGTGTTGTGTGTTGTAGGAACATCATAGGAAATTGGAAGGTTTCCAATCCCTACTTCTTCTGGTAAGGAATCATCTGATAGAACATTTAATGGTTCAGCAGGACCAATTTATGAACTGGCAGTACCATCTGTTGAACTGGCAGTACAATTTTCATTTTCAGAATTTTGTTGATTCCCTTGATCTTGAGTTCCATGATCATCTTCAACACCTTCATTTGTAGTATTTGAAGGCTCTCCATGACTTAAAGATGAATCCAATCCTGTCCAAATTGGCATCAAGATGCAATCTTGATCCTCAGTTGTTTCATCATTGTCTTCAAAACCTGCATTATCATTAGTATTTGTACCTGTGACAGGCACATAATTCATAGATTCTGAAAGCTTATCAATGTCAAAACACCAATCTGGTCCAATGCCTGCAATATTTGGTAGTTTCTCTTGGAACTCTATGTGCAGGTTTTCTTCCACTAGCCTAGTGCATTTATTATACACCCTATAGGCCTTACTTTGCAAAGAATACCCTATCATGTAGCCTTCATCAGCTTTTCCTTCAAACTTTCCTAGATGATCTTTGGTATTGAGAATAGTGACATGACATCCAAAAGGTCTCATAAAACTTAGAGATGGTGTTCTACCAAACAAAAGTTCATAAGGAGTCTTTCTATAAGGTTTAATCACAAGAACCCTATTCTGTACATAACAAGCAGTACCTACTGCTTCAGCCCAAAATGAAACAGGCAACTTAGAATCTACTAGCATTGTTCTAGCAGCCTCTATAAGTGTTCTATTTTTCCTTTCTGCTACTCCATTTTGCTGTGAGGTTCTAGTTACACTATATTCTCTTTTTATTCCTTTTTCTTTGCAAAATTCATCCATAACTCTATTCTTGAATTCTGTCCCATTGTCACATCTAATTACTTTTACTTTCTTATCTATTTGGTTTTCTATCCCTGTAATGTAGGACTTAAGGATCTCACTTGTTTCATCCTTAGTTCTTAAAAAGAAAACCCAAGAGAATCTGCTGTAATCATCAGTAACTACAAGACAATATCTTTTACCATTCAAGCTATTCACAGAAGTAGGACCAAAGAGGTCCATATGAAGCATGTATAAAGCTTGAGAAATTGAGTTATGGGTCTTGGGCTTACAAGAAGCTCTATGTTGTTTGCCTTTTAGACAATCAACACAGGTTTGGTCATTTTGAAAAATCTTTTTGGGTAAACCTCTAACCAAATCATATTTTGCAATTGTATTGATTGTTTTAAAGTTTACATGACCAAGTCTTCTATGCCAAAGCATAGATTCATCCAATGAGGCTTTTGCTACTAGACAGGTTAAACTCTCTTTAGGAACAATGTTCTTTAAATCAACAATGTACATATTGTTCTTTCTAGTGATTTTAAGAAGAATCTGATTTTCATCAGGAATTTTAAAATCAGGAGAAAGTACAATGCATTCAGTGTCAGTAAAAAGAACATTGTTCGTTGTGTCACACATTTGTGAGACACTTAAGAGATTAAACTGTAGTTCTTTCACAAAGTACACATTTTCAAAATCTAATTTACTGGTTTTAATTGTACCTTTACCAGTAATCTTTCCTTTGATTCCTCCCCCAAAGGTAACATATCCTCCATCAAATGATTTGAAGTCTGTGAGGTAAGACATGTTGCCTGTCATGTGCCTTGAACATCCACTATCTACATATCCTTGATCTGCAATATCATTTGAATGTTCCTGCACATGTATACACATATTAGTTTCCTTGGGGTACCCAAGCCATGACTGACTTGGGTTTGCCTCGTGCATCAATGTAATCAAACCTTTTTAGGACTGTTGATGCACCATTTGATTGGAGTGGTCTCCAAATCCAACATGCTGAGGACTTAACAGCATTTTCATTTTTAACACATTTTGTGGTTTTTGGTCTAACAGTACCAAATTTGGCAGTACCATTTGGTCTAGCAGGACCATATGGTCTGGCAGGACCTTTTGGTTTTGGTCTCCAGTCTTGTGTTTTAACCACAAAATTCCTTTCAATATGACTTTTCACAACTTTTGGTGTATGTTTGAAAGTATTTCTTGCACCCTTAGTAGTGAATTTTGAGAAAACAGGCTCATTTGGTCTCACAGTATGATTGACTTTTGGTGTGTTAGATTTCACAAAACCTTTTCTGGGGTTTGTTTTATTTGTTTTATACTTTGATGTACTCCCAGAAACCCAATTGTTACAATAAGCATGAGTATGATTAAAACAACCACAGTAATAGCATGCTTTATTGTACAAAACAAAGTTATCACTAAGTTGATGTAACTTAAGATTGTTCCAATTTCTCTGACTACCTCTAGGTTTGCTATTACATTTAGCACAACATGTTGATATAAATAATTGACTAAAAACATTATTCATATCTTCCGATATCTCTATGTTTTGATAATCACAAAACTTAAACTAATCAAATCCAAAGATCATGACGTAAACACGTATTTAGTAATAAATAATCACTTTCACCAACAAATCACTTAAGGTATGAATAAACAAAGTGTTTAGTGCTATGTATGATCAAAGGGGTATTTAATTAACTAATACAAAGTTTATTTAATTATATAATCTTATTATATATTTTTGAAAAACACTTTTGGTAATAAGGAAAAATATTTTAATCATACTAAATATATGATTTCAAATATTTAACCAAAATCAGTTAGTTTTTCACCAAATAAACTTTCCCCACTAAAAGACAAGTTTTCTGGCCGTTACAGTTGGGCGGCCCCCTTAATTATAAGGGGCGGCCCCCTTAATTTTAAGGGGGCCGGCCATGCTTTAAGGGGGCCGGCCACGCTCCTCTGTCAGAACTTGTTGCCTATAAATACCACCTTAAACCTGGATTTTTTCCCCACCTTTTTGCACAGAAACTTTCTGTTCTAGATCTCTATTTCAATCCTTTGATCATTTCATTTCATAAGCCTTTGTTTCCAAGTGATCCAAAGCCTCATTCTTTCAAGTGCAAAGAGAAGAATACTTCTATTAGAAGTATTACAACTTAGTATCATCTTGCTATCTAAGTTGTTTGTTTACATTTCCTTGTACATCTTTCATACTTTGGTGAATAAGGTGTATGTATTAGTTAACTAGATTTAGTTGAAGAATCTAGAATTGTTGTAAGTGTGAAGTGTGACTTGAAGTGAAGAAGAAGGGTTAGATAGTAGTGGTGATAGGAGATTGTAGCAATAGGAGCTTGTAGTGAAGAAATTAAGGATCTCTAGTGGAGTAGACTAGAAGACATTTGTAGATTGAAGTTGTGAAGACATTAGTGGCTTGAAGGTGTCAAGAAATTAGTGCATTGAAGGTGTGAAGACATTAGTGGCTTGAAGGTGTCAAGACATTAGTGCATTGAAGGTGTGAAGACATTAGTGGCTTGAAGGTGTCAAGACACTAGTGCATTGAAGTTGCAAAGATATTAGTGACTTGAAGGTGTCAAGACATTAGTACTTTGAAGGTGTGAAGAGAATAGAAGATCGGTGTATAGAAGATTGGTGTGTAGAAGATTGGTGTGAAGAAAATAGTAGATTGGTGTGAAGATTGGTGTGTAGTTTGGTGTGTAGATTGGTGTGTAGATTGGTGTGAAGATTGGTGTGTAAATTGGTGTGTATATTGGTGTGTACGGTTTTCTCCGCCATAAAGGAGGTCTTTGATCTAGTGAAGAAAACTCTCGAGTAGGTGACTCGGGGAGTGGAGTAGGGCAAGGAAGGTGTCCTTGTAGCCGAACCACTATAAATCCTTTGTGTCTCGGTTTGATCTTTCCATCCCTCACTCTTTGATTTATTACTTACTTGCATTTCATACATAGTCATAATTGATAGTATTGTGCATATGTTGATTTCACATAAAGATCAAACTAAAATCCATTCATAAAACTAATCTTACAAAAAACAACCTAGTACATAAAATTATATCTATACACTACTACTACACATATATATGCTTACATAAAATATACGAAATTGTATATTCTTTCCTAACATTATACATAAGCATTGTATATATAAAACCTTTAATAAATCTTGTATTTGTACTTTTGTAGTTAAGTGTTTTGAAATTGTACATTATACATAAGTAATATTTATACAAAATCATAAATTAACTAGTATATATATTTATGTATTAAAGTGATTTGAAGGTTTCATCTTAGAAACTATCTTTTATAAAATAAGCAAAACGAAAAAGACGTAAAACTATTCAACCCCCCCTTCTAGTTTTCCACAATTGGTATCAGAGCCACGTCTAACAAGATTTTTAAAATATACTGTATTTTAAAACTTGTAACGATCTATGGAATTCGAAAAATATCTAGAAGGAGAATTTACGCAAAAACCACCATTATTTGAAAATGATCATTTTCTTGAATGGAAAAATAAATTTGAAAATTATGTGAAATCAATAGATCTTGATCTTTGGCATATTATTTCAATTGGTGATCTTAAACTAACCAAAATGGATTTTGAAAATCAACATAATAATCTTCAAATAAAAATTGATAAAAATACTAAAGCTAAATTACTTATTTTCAAAACTCTACCAAATGTTGAATATGAAAGATTATTTCCTTGTAAAACGGCAAATGATATTTGGAAATGCCTTTTAAAGTTTCACCAAGAGAAATGTAAAACCAAAGATGATAAACTTGATATTGCACATGAAATTGTTACTCTAGAAAGTTTAATAGATAAATATTTAGTTGAAATAAACACATGTACTACTAGTTCAAATGTGATCATTGAAGGTACCAATAATGAAGAACACATGTGTCAAATCCGAAGAAAGCATGTTAATAAATCATGGTGCAACAAGGACGATAAAGACGATGTAAATACGGAATACGTGAACATCCTAACAAATGTTAATACAAATAGTGATGACAAGGATTACATGCTCCAAGATCCAAGCAATGCTACAAACAAAACATGGAGCGACATGAAGAATGGAGTTAATCACCGTATAGCGAGTGAAGAGTGTACAAGTACAAATAAGGTACAATTCAAAACCAAACATTTTTGCTATGATCAATTTACATTAGAATTTTCAAAAATGGAAAATAGCTTCAAACACTTTTGCAACATTGACTCAAAAATTATTTTTAAAAATGAATTTTCAACATCCGCTGAAAATAACTTTGAAAAAGAAATAATTTTAGAAGACAAAATGTCTAGACTTGAAAGTAATATTGAAATTGATCTTGAATGTAAAAATTGTCAAGACTATAAACATGAAATTAAAATGGAAAAGGAAAAAGCTAAAATATTAGCAAAATTCGAAAATAGTTCTAAATCTTTAAAATATCTACTTAACATTCAAAAGTCATTTTATGATAAAACCGGATTAGGATATACGGCAGATGAGTATTTGACAAATACATCAAAACAAATAAAATTTGTTAAACCTAATGGAAAAATTTAGAACTATTATTATTTACATCCATTGATTATTTCTCTAGTCAAGAAAGTTATTGTTTGTTTGCTAAAACAAACAAATAATGAATTCTTGTACTTCTCGACGACATCCTCTTCATATGCATTTAAGTGCATTGGATGTTCGCTACTAATCAAATCGGACCCATGAGAATCTGGGTACCAAGCTCTCTGTCATGTGTAGGTAATTAACGATCAAAGGAACTACCACTTTTTAGATCGCTCTATTCGCTTTCTTTCATTTGATGACCATTGTCTTTATGGTGTGTTCGTTACTACCTCATGACGAAGGATTCTTGTTCTACCATTCTTAATCTGCACGACTTGTGATGATTGGGGCGACCGATAGTGTTTCTATGATCAAGTCTCCTTGATCCTTTTCGCATTAGGATATTACTTCGCTTCTTCAACTTGCTTTGGGGAAAACCTTCCTGACGTTTTATATTGCTCTCATGACCACTCTTAAAGAAGAGTTGGACCTGAGGTAAGTTTTCTTTTCAAAAACTTGCCTACATTACATTAAGATAAAGTATGCTTCAATTAGTATATTAATATGATTTAATTTATAAGTTGCTATGCTTTTAGATCATGAATACCAATATATGCATACATGACATTAGGATAATTAACTCTCTTGTTGCTATGTCTATTATCATTTGTCTTAGTTTTCATCTATATTGATAATCTTCTATGATTTAAAGTAGAATGCTTGCCATTTATGCTATATGATCTTACTAGTTGCATTAATAGATGTGTTATAATTAAGACTTGCTAGTAACTCAATATTACAATGTGTCTTGTATACATGCATACATTCATATGCCTATATTGTATGCATTGATGATTTTCTTTGTCCCTTCCTATCTCATTGCATTTAGATGTTTAATGTCTACCATATCTCTTTCATATCTTTAGTTGCCAATTAGAGATTTTTATATGTGACAATGGGCTTAATCGATTCTCTTGAAGTGTATCTTTCACTTGAAATTTCTTGATTGTCAAAATCAAAACATCATATTTAAAAAAAAAAAAAAAAAAAACTTCTTTCTTTGAATTAAAACCTTTCGAATATCTATTTTATGCTTTTTCAAACAACATGCTTAATCATAAGCTATCATAACATTATTTTGATCTTTATCAAGATAGAAACATTTTTCTTTTTAAAACAAAACAAATTTTGTTTTATTGGGATACTAACTTGAATGTATCTCAAAACATTAAGCTAAGTATTAGTGAATCAAGTAAACTTCATATTTGGTAATCTTCGATAGGTAAATTTAGGAACTTGATTTATTCTAAAAAGGAGAATGACTACTGGAGAATCTATTGACTAGAAATTCAATTTAACCTAACGGTTGAATTGCTTCTATGTGAGAAGTTGGGTGTGTGTAACCCGTAAAAACGGTCGTGTTTAGCCTGAATTGAGCACCACTAGTAATAGTCTCATACTCATTCTCCAACTTGATTAAATTGCACTTCCTATATATACCTAACGCTAATTTATTTATATGAACTCTGCTTCTCATTAGACTCTTTCATTCTCAGATTTATGGGATTAAGTGAAAACTTACTTTCAAACATTGTTGAATAAAACTAAAAACATTTTGTTTAAAACATTGTTATTATCTTCTCATATATGTCATACACTTATGTGAAATTGACATCTACAATTTAATCAAATCATTTCATGAGAATCATGGTTTGCCCATATGGATCTTGTTTGTAACAAGTCTTGAAGTTCATATAATCATATCTTCCCACGTGTTTATCATAAGCAATCTTCAATTTGTTTGCACTAAGCCTACTTACCATTATCTTTATATAGTTGCATGCTTAACTAGTTTGCTTTATTGCTTCCTTAGTTACCATACTTAATTGAAATATTAGAAAATAACATGATTATGAGGAATTTGTTGTTCACTTTTATTATTTCCCTACATTCATGAATAGTATGCTCTATATTGCCTCAAGAGTTGGACTTACTTGAATCCAAATCCAAAAACACAACCTTTTTGAAAATTTTCTGCCAAAAACCCATTTCTGGCATTCTGGGAATCACCAGATGGGCGGCCCCCTTAAATCATAAGGGCGGCCCCCTTAAATTTAAGGGGACCGGCCTCCATTTAAGGGGACCGGCCATCTGATGGTCGGGGATACTGTTTTCTTTATCACTTTTTGACCCATTTCAGCCTATACTTCCCAAAATTCACAAACATATTTTGTCCCATGTTATCCCTCAAAATTTACCTTCCTAAACCACATCTCTCATACACTATAAATACCCTCTTCCCATCATTAATGCCATCACACTCAAACATGTCATCTCCCAACAACCAAAAACCAAAGATTTCAAGAACCGCAAGGATCTCCGTCAAACCCGTTTGGAGGAGGAAACTTGATTCTTGTCATAACTCTTGTGATGTTGTTTCAAGTCAACCAACAACTCAACCTCAAACCCACTCAAATGAGTCATCCCACAACCTATCTTCCACTAATACCCTCTTTAATGCTTCCTCTTTTGATGAGCATGCTCAATCCCAAAACAACAATCCAAATATCTCAATCAACACTTCACATATTGCTCATTCAACAAAGACATCATCCACTCATGAAGAAACTCTTCCACCCATATCATGTTTTCATGATTACCCAAGTTCAAACATATCTCCACCACCTAGAGTACCACCACCACTTCCTACAACCTCACATGCTACTCCAATGTTGCATGTGCAAACCTTCACCCAAGACAACTATCATGCTCCACCACCATCACCTTCCTCCGAACACTTGAAGTTCGTTGAGGAGCTAAAAGAGGCACATGAGCTTAGTGCTCTTTTAGCTTTACATCTTGCTCAACGCAATTTGGATCCACCACAATCAAGCTCATCATCATCACCACATAACAAAAACCAACTTGAGAAGCATGTTAACAATTGCCCTTGTTGCATCTTCCTTCAACAACAAACCATTGCTTTGAATGAGCACTTCACTTGGATTGAGTATCTTCTTACTAGATCTCAACAAACCCCATCACTTGAACAACATCACAACCCTCAACCAACAAACTCCACCTCAAATCCACCACCTCCAAGCTCTACAAACTCACCAACACTCATGGAACCAAGAGTTTACCTCCACTAAACCACCAAGCATTTGATATGCTTATGTTTTCTCATTTTCAAATAAAACTCCTCAACCATTTTGGGATTCAAGAAAGTTTGATGACACTCCTTGTTGGCACTATAGGATGTTCTATGTTATTTAGAATTCTATTTGTATTGCCTTTGTAACAATGATTATGGGTTGACATAATCATTTCTCTATTATTAAATGGTTTAATATATGTTTCTTATTACCTTGTGCAATGATTATTACTTGCTAATATTATGCTATATGTATTTGCTTGTGCCATGCTTGTGCTTCTAATATTTTTCTTGCAAGTATTACTTTCTCGAAACCTTGGTACCCTCAAACGAGGGGGAGCATACATCAAGGGGGAGTTTTCTACCCGTTTAAACTTCTCTCACGAAGCTTATTCGGCCTAACCTTTTTGATTCTACAAAAAGGGGGAGAAGTGAATGTAAACTTACTAAATACTTGTCTAAATATTAATTTTTGGATTTAATAAGTTTAGGTTTTGTAATCATCAAAAAGGGGGAGATTGTTGATATAAATAATTGACTAAAAACATTATTTATATCTTCCGATATCTCTATGTTTTGATAATCACAAAACTTAAACTAATCAAATCCAAAGATCATGACGTAAACACGTATTTAGTAATAAATAATCACTTTCACCAACAAATCACTTAAGGTATGAATAAACAAAGTGTTTAGTGCTATGTATGATCAAAGGGGTATTTAATTAACTAATACAAAGTTTATTTAATTATATAATCTTATTATATATTTTTGAAAAACACTTTTGGTAATAAGGAAAAATGTTTTAATCATACTAAATATATGATTTCAAATATTTAACCAAAATCAGTTAGTTTTTCACCAAATAAACTTTCCCCACTAAAAGACAAGTTTTCTGGCCGTTACAGTTGGGCGGCCCCCTTAATTATAAGGGGCGGCCCCCTTAATTTTAAGGGGGCCGGCCATGCTTTAAGGGGGCCGGCCACACTCCTCTGTCAGAACTTGTTGCCTATAAATACCACCTTAAACCTGGATTTTTTCCCCACCTTTTTGCACAGAAACTTTCTGTTCTAGATCTCTATTTCAATCCTTTGATCATTTCATTTCATAAGCCTTTGTTTCCAAGTGATCCAAAGCCTCATTCTTTCAAGTGCAAAGAGAAGAATACTTCTATTAGAAGTATTACAACTTAGTATCATCTTGCTATCTAAGTTGTTTGTTTACATTTCCTTGTACATCTTTCATACTTTGGTGAATAAGGTGTATGTATTAGTTAACTAGATTTAGTTGAAGAATCTAGAATTGTTGTAAGTGTGAAGTGTGACTTGAAGTGAAGAAGAAGGGTTAGATAGTAGTGGTGATAGGAGATTGTAGCAATAGGAGCTTGTAGTGAAGAAATTAAGGATCTCTAGTGGAGTAGACTAGAAGACATTTGTAGATTGAAGTTGTGAAGACATTAGTGGCTTGAAGGTGTCAAGACATTAGTGCATTGAAGGTGTGAAGACATTAGTGGCTTGAAGGTGTCAAGACATTAGTGCATTGAAGGTGTGAAGACATTAGTGGCTTGAAGGTGTCAAGACACTAGTGCATTGAAGTTGCAAAGATATTAGTGACTTGAAGGTGTCAAGACATTAGTACTTTGAAGGTGTGAAGAGAATAGAAGATCGGTGTATAGAAGATTGGTGTGTAGAAGATTGGTGTGAAGAAAATAGTAGATTGGTGTGAAGATTGGTGTGTAGTTTGGTGTGTAGATTGGTGTGTAGATTGGTGTGAAGATTGGTGTGTAAATTGGTGTGTATATTGGTGTGTACGGTTTTCTCCGCCATAAAGGAGGTCTTTGATCTAGTGAAGAAAACTCTCGAGTAGGTGACTCGGGGAGTGGAGTAGGGCAAGGAAGGTGTCCTTGTAGCCGAACCACTATAAATCCTTTGTGTCTCGGTTTGATCTTTCCATCCCTCACTCTTTGATTTATTACTTACTTGCATTTCATACATAGTCATAATTGATAGTATTGTGCATATGTTGATTTCACATAAAGATCAAACTAAAATCCATTCATAAAACTAATCTTACAAAAAACAACCTAGTACATAAAATTATATCTATACACTACTACTACACATATATATGCTTACATAAAATATACGAAATTGTATATTCTTTCCTAACATTATACATAAGCATTGTATATATAAAACCTTTAATAAATCTTGTATTTGTACTTTTGTAGTTAGGTGTTTTGAAATTGTACATTATACCTAAGTAATATTTATACAAAATCATAAATTAACTAGTATATATATTTATGTATTAAAGTGATTTGAAGGTTTCATCTTAGAAACTATCTTTTATAAAATAAGCAAAACGAAAAAGACGTAAAACTATTCAACCCCCCCTTCTAGTTTTCCACACAACATTCAACTGTTTTTAGAACAACTTTAGTCTTTGTGATACTTTCTACACTTTTAGGACTGGTTGGTCCTACTTTGTTTCCTTTCTTAGAAACAGTCTCTTTTCCATTTTCATCAGATGTCCAACCTTCATTAGATGCAACATCTGAGCTCTTATCAGTGAGCACCTTTTCTTTGGAGAGTGAAGTATCACTTGCACTCTCAAAAGGTTCACTATTTTCTACAGGTTTTTCTTTTTCTAGTGGTTTATTTGTGAGCTCATGTAAACCTGATTCAGCAAGATCTAAACCTGGGGGACAGGGAATTCCTCTGTAAGGAGGTGGACATGTGTTGTATCCAATCCCAGATTTGATTTTCTTGTTCATTTGGTTCTCAACTATACTTTTAGTACATGCAGAAGCATTTTCTAATGTTGTAACAGTTAGTTGAATATTATCTTTTGCTTGTTTCACTTTAGCAAACTCAGTTCTTAACAGGTTTATTTCAGCATCTTTAAGAAATATGTCTCTATTAAGAATAGCTTTCGTGTTAGAAAAGGTGAGTTCATTTTCTTTAAAGTGAATTATCTGTTTTTCAAGTTTGGACATACCACACTTATGATTAACTAGGTCTTGATGAGTTTTTCTTTCTTCTACTTTCAGTTCATCATAAAGTTTTCTTAAGATTTCTAGTTCTTTAAAAACTTCACAAGTAGCAAAACATTTAGTAATTTGTACCTCAGGATTGGAGAGAGCCATTAAAGCCATTTCATTTGAGGATGACTCTTCTTCACCCATAAAGCTCCAATCAAAACCCAACCCATCAATAGCTACCATAGCTTTTGTTTCAGTGATGTCCACTTCCTTGCTCTTGTTCTCATTGTTTCCCCTGTTCTTGTTCTCAAAACCTCTTCCCTTATCACCCTGATTCTTTGGTCTTCTACATTCTCTTGAGTAGTGACCCTTCATGTGGCAGTTGTAGCACTCCACTTTAGACTTGTCATACCCAGCAGGTTCATTGCCATTGATGACAATCTTATTTCCAGTCCTCATCAAATATTTCTTAGCCCTCATGCTAAGAAGTGAAAGTTGCCATTTTATGTCCATTTCTTCAAGATCATCATCACTGATCTCTTGAAGATCTTCAAAGGTCAATGTGGAACCATTGTGTTGTGATGTTAGGAAAGCACAACCAATTGTTTCATCTAAAATGGTTTTGGTACTGCTGGAAGTACTGGCAGTACCAAAATTTGTATTGGCAGTACCTTCTTCTCCACCATCTTTTTCTTCATCAACTTTCTTGGAAGCACCATGAGATGACATAAATGCCATATTTCCTGAGCTTGAACCAGTAGACTTCTTTAGTTCATGCTCTACTATTTTGAAGTTGCTGTAAAGATCATTGAGACTCATGGAATCAATATCTGGTTTGTTTTTCCAGACAATGACATGCATGGCCCATTCAAAGGGTAGACTTCTAAGGAATTTGGAGTTTAAGTCTTCTTGAGATATCATCACTTCATGAATGGCTAACTGACTAGAAAGCTTTTGTAGTCTATTGAACATGCTGTCCAAAGACTCATTTGGTGTGGCTGAAAAGTTTTCAAACTGTTGTTTTAAAAGTGTTTTCTGAGTTTTCTTGATGGCATCATTACCACCAAATCTAGCCACAATTGCTTGAAAAAGGGTTTTAGCACACTTGTACTTGTTAAAGATTAAAAGCTGGTCATTTGGAATAGACATGAGAAGCATACTCCTGGCTTTAAGATCATTTCTCTTTTGAATTCTTTCTTCAGCGGTTATTGGATTTACTTGCACAGTTGTGACAAGTGCATCATTTACTGTGGAGGTGGTGGTTGCTGGTTTAAATGAGTTTCCTTCTTCAATAATCTCCCAAAGTGCATAGTCTTGCACTTGGAAGTATTGTTCAACCCTCAGTCTCCACATCTCAAACTCATTCTGTTTGAGTAATGGAAGTTTTGCAGCCACATTGGTTTGAATGTGCTCAACATCCATTTATGCTTTGTTCTTTTATGTCGTAAATATCAGCCTTGCTCTGATACCACTTGTGGAAGGATTCTGTTGATTTGTGCAAACACTTAGGATGTTAATCTCAGTAATGTGTTTAGGATATTTATGAATGAATGTGAGTTAGCACGCGGAATTTACTAAAACACACTAAAGGAACAAAGGTGTTGAATAAGTAAATGAGAATGAACACAACATGAATAACACAAAACGATTCAATATTATTGATGAAATAATACGGGTGATCTAAACTATCACCAGGATTACAAGTGTAACCTTGAATCTTTGATACGTGAAAGGGTTTAAAGATGAAAGTTATGCATGGAAAACTATGGAAAAGGTGTGGGAAAAGATGTGTCTAAGAAGGTGTCTTAAGGGTTCCTTTTATAGTATAAGGAGCCCTTATTACAAGTGGTCAAGTTGCTTAATATAATATATTAGAGGTTTATCTTATCCTAATATTACACCTTTCAAGGTAAAACACTCCATTATATCTACTGAGACTTCTGTACTACTTCTACTTAAAGTATAACTTTGTACAAAGACTAATAATACAACTAAATATCTCTAAATAAAATATAACAACTTGTCGTGAAAACTGGCAGGACCTTCTTTAACTAGCAGTACCTTCTTACCCAGAAGGTACTGTTAGTATATCTTCAACATCAGCAAAACTGAAGAGGCAGGCTTAACTATCAACTAGCAGGCTCTTCTGGCAGACTCTTTACTTTGTGCATATTATTCCCAACATATGTCGAGCCGACTAAAAGCTCCTAACATGGAATCATTAGAATTCACTTATGCATTAAATACAACCAAAAATCGTAGTACACCTCCGATCATGTTTCTTAAGACGTTCAAGCAAGTTACCAATGGAAGTCTGCCAGTTTTCTTAAGCCTAACATCGAATACAATCATCCACAACAATTATAAATAAACAATCAACCAATAATCAACATCTAGGTTTCACTACATCTAAGCAAACACAATAAAAACCTAGCCTAGCATGTTAAAAGAAAGACAAGCATCAGATAGAATCAAACAACACATAGACATATTGAATAATTATTGGAAGACTTATCTTTATTCAAACATGAATGAAAAAAGGGTTTGAAACGCTTATAATATGATGAAAATTCGACCTAGGTTTTGTGGTTAAGTTCCTCCTAATGTTCCACACTTTTTACAACGAAAAATTAGAAAAATATATATAGAGAATACATCCTGACGGCGTCACGTTGTAACCTCTGACGCCGTCAACTCGCCGCCAAGTTAAGAGTCGTATTGTCTAGATCCAGTTCTGACGCCTTCATGTGTAAATATACTCTGGGCCGTCACTTGTAACATGACCCTGACGGCCTTGGTGACGCCGTCAGGCCAAATACACTAAAAAATGTTCTGGGCCGTCACGTGTATTTTCCACTTCTACCTCTTTTGCCACTCTTGACGCCGTCATGTGTTAGATCTTGACGTCGTCCGGTACTGTTCCCAGCAAGGATTTTGAGACTTTGTCGTTTTCTTCACTTTTATGCTCCAAAAACGTCCAAAATGCTTCCTTTTCTAGATTTCTTCTCAAAAGTACCTAAAATGACAAAAGGAACGATTTTTGCAATAATTGATCAAATAATCACGAATTCGGGCTTAAATGGCCCCTTAAAAGCGGTATACTTTTCGCCTTATCAACTACCCTTACACTTGAGATTTGCTTGTCCTCAAGCAAATGCGCTTTTATTCTAATCAAAATACAAGTTAGGGATCATTTAACACTAATATAAAAGTAATTACAACAAGTAATCGTTCCACTAAAAACCAAAAACAAGCACGGAGGTCATACACTAGCACCTCACAAATAGTGTTTAGATACTCACATCTCTCGGGTGTAATAAAGTATATATCAAAATATGGAAATGGAAAACATCTCTCACTACCTGTCATAGCAAATAGATTACCATAGGCTTGGGAAAGGATCAAACCTCCACCACTTGGCGTAAGCACCTAGGTTAAACTATCAAAGATGTCTTTTAGAGGGTTATAACGTTAGGTGTAGGGATATGGAAAACACGGTTTTGTTGGATAAAGGCAATATTGTAAGACCGTAGAACAACCTTAATCACTAAGGAATGAACCTTAATTCTAGAGAGAGAAAGTAAGTAGAGAGAGAGAGAGTGGGAACTCTAGTGTGTGAAATAATGACCTTGATATAACTAAGAGAACCAACCTCAAAATGAGGTATTACAAGAGTATTTATACTAGTAGTCTAGGGCATCACTTATCTTTTACCTTATTACATTAATGGCCCTTAGACTTTTACAAAACATGAATACTAAGCATAAACTTCATCATAATGATATTCTAAAGCAACCTATAACAATACATTAATGACCGACACTTTTTATAAATAAAAATATGATTCTAACAATCTCCCCCTAAGTGTTGGTCATTAAGGTTGAGCGACGTCATCATCTTTGTCTTTAAACTTTAACATTCATAGCTCTTGACGTCTTTAAGAATCACTAGATAAATCATAGTTCTAGCTCATCATGCTTCATTGTTGTTGAAGTAATCCAATGATGTCATCTGCATTTCGTCACTTCTGTGTTTGTGGTGGTTGTCTGCCATTCCAACATGCTCATACGTCTTAAGTCTTTGTCATACATACATTTATTATTCCCGTTCTTTCACTTTGATCTTTGTCACTTTACTTTGTAGATTCTTCTTTTTGGCGTAGAATCTTTCTTTGACTGTTGCTATCCTTTGATCTTTGTGAGAACTTTCCTTTGACTTTGTGATGCATGTATGAGCATGTGGAATCCATTGCCATGGAGATGATGTATAGCTGCAGGTAAACAGTTAGCAATAAATCAACCGGTACTTACAGATAAGGAATTAGAGATCGTCAACAGCATAGTGTGAAGACTCCTTCTAATCCTTATCCAGGCCATTCCTATATCAGATACTCCTGAAGGAGCTTACGAGACCTACTAAGTAGCTCAATGACTGGGTGAGTCACTGGGGATCACTCCACGACTGTAGACCGTTTGAAACCACCGTGAATACTAAGCGTAACCCATAAAGAATTACCAAAGTGACCTGCTGTCAGGGCTGCTTGATGTTGACCCTGGCAGGAATTTCCGTTCAATCATTGAGAAAATACATAAGTAAATCCTCTCATAAACGTTCTCGCCAGATTGCTAAGATCTGCGTAGGACTCTTACGTTTACATCTGGTCCTTAATGATGAACAAACAGTGTAGAAATATCATATGTTCCTATGAGATCTTTGATGAATCTCGGGGCTCTAGACTCGATAAGTGCACATTCGGTTTCCTATGCGGAGATTAGGGAGAGGTCTCCTGCTTCAATATCAACCATCTCTAAGAGACAGGTTGATAGATTACACCGGTTCCCCGTGAGAATGAAACAAGCTCTTTTAAGAGAACTTGAGTGGCTAGAAGGTTAAGTGCAGTGCGTCACTGGGTCCATGACGTCTTTATCTTTAATACCGGTGTCACCTTAGTAACAACCAGTAGCATACGAATTGAACCCGGTGTCTGCCCTAAGGTTGAACATATGGAGGGCTATTTCTTTTCACCCTTTTTCATAACTTTTCTTTTTAATTCTTCAACCCTTTTTTTCTGCTTTCTCATTTTCTCCTTTTTTTCAATCATACCTAAGGACTTCTAATTCTAATATATTGGATTTGTCATTGGGTAGATCCCTCCGGCTCTGGCGGATCATAGGACGGTTTTCCCTAACCTTAGTCACCTTATAACTCCATGACTATCCTATAATTGCCATGAAACCATTTTATTGAAAATCTCTCAAAGTGTTTATGATAATAAAACACATTGTTGTTACCACTTTGAGAGTTTTGCAACTTTTGAAGGACTCCCCCTTCACATGTGCTCATGGATTTTTAAGAAATTTGCACATGCGTGAGGAGTTTGCACTTTTTGAATTGATCCACTTTCAGTGAACATGACCGATTCGAGACACGCTTACATCACTAGTTAGACTAGCTTGAAGTTATTACCCGTCCTGGTCAAGTCCAAAGAAAGTCTCTCGATACGGTACATTCTACTCAGACAAATCCTATTCGAGACACGCTTACATCACTAGCTAGAGTAGCTTGAAATTATTACCCGTCCAGGACAAGTCTTTTCGATTACTGACATTTTAAGCTTCGTCAATTCATTTATACATTTTGAGTCGAGCTCTTTTGAGATTCAGTCACATTCTTTAAACATCTTTGATCACATTTTAATCATGTCTTCTCCCCCTCAAAAATAGCATATCGTGATATTTTTGATATCAACAGATTAAGAAAAAGCTTTTCGGAGAGAAAGACAGATTTCATTTTTCATGAATTCGGAACAAGTTTGTTTTTGAAATACCCCCCCTCAAAACTTGCATATGTTTTTGAGAAATGTTAAACTTTTTAAAGTTTAGAGGGAAGGAGTCTTCTTGAAGCAAAATTCTGAAAGAAAAAGAAGTTTCGGATTTGTTGAATTTTGCATCAAGGTTTTTTTTGGAAAAACAAAGACTTCTCTTTGTTTGAATAGGAATGTCACACTGAGGCATACAACAGTGTCCATTTTTAGGATAAGTGCACTTTGTTGATGAAAATCATTTTGCGTAGCACTTTTCTTTCTTTGAAAACTTGAGTTGTGCACTGTAAAGTGTACACAAGTCATTTTTGATGATGAGCACCGATTTTGATAGATTATGAAAATCTTTTTGAAAAATCTTGAAAAGGTGGTGCTCAGAATGTAAGAGAATTTTGAAAATCTAATTTATCATTAGATCAACAATCATGGTCTTGAGCTTAAAGATTTTGAAAGTTTTTCTAAAGAAAACTCAAGCCAGTTAAGTGTGTGGTTTTCGTTTTAGGATAAGTGCTCAAAAAATATTTGAAATCTTTTTTTTATTAAGCACTTTCCTATCTTTGAAGCGCGGGTCCTGAACCGATGTGTCCAAAAGCCATTCGATTAAGTCCTTATTTGAAATTTTTTCGAGTTGATATACCCGGACTTAAGTTTTGAAAAGATTTCACTTTGAAGCGCGGGTTGTAAGCTGAAGTACTTACAAGCCATTGTGAAGAAACTTTTGAGAAACGACATGTTTTAGAAAAACATTTTAAAGAACTCCCGTTCAAGCATCTGTATATGTCCGTGTCATTGTTGAATGACATTTCTAGAAACGTACAGAATATTCATTTATACGAGATACATGTCGTGAGAAGAATATTTTGGATTTTTTGATTTTATATTGTTTTTGTATTTTTTGAAATTTTATATTTTTGTATTTTGTTTTTGTTTCTATAAAAGAAATGGAAAATCAAAAATAGAAGAGTGAAAGAATTATTTTATAGAATTTACAGAATTTGAACCCTTTGATGAACTGGGTTCTAAGATAGTTGAAGCACCTGCAACCAAAGACGAAGAGGTTTCACAAATAACAGTGTTAGAAGTACATGAATCATCACTCAGCGGGTGTTGAATATCAACGGTTGTAATGGTTTCTACTTCCTTATCCTGATGATTATCACTATTATTTGTCTTGGTGCAACTATCAAAAATCTTTCCAGTGGGAATCCATCTAAGACCAACTGTTTTAAAAACTTTTCCCGTGGGAATCCACCTAAGGTAAGATCTAGACGTAGTTTTCTTATCAAATGCAGCGGAAGTCTCAGTCTTGGGAAAACTACATCCTGTAGATATCCACCTATTAGGTTTCTTAACCTCTTGCTTCTTATCAACGGGTTTGTTTCGATTTGGTGTCTCAGTGGATTGTGTCTTGACACATGACTTTCATTTCTTGATAAATTGTGCAATACATGCATCGTGATTAGCTGAAAAAACACATTTTTGACATGTAGGACAGACAAATTCAACATTCTTGTCTAACACAGCAACTGTAACGTTGTCACTATAGTCTTTTGGAAATTGTTTGTTGTTCGATGAGACTTTGGAATTCTTTGTGTTGCATTCTACGTTCCTAGCATTCTCTTTTGTGCCACTACTCTTAGATGCAAGCCAATCCCTAGTATTTTGTTGATTGTTCCTAGGTAATGGTTTACTACTATTAGCAATGCTTTGGAATCTTGTAGAATTCATCACACTAGGTTTTGTGCCTAAAATTCCGTCTTTTTGATGTTGTGCCTTTTTTCTAGCTTCTTCTAGATGATGATTTTTGGCCATATCATTAGAACCAATAGATTCTTTAACAGTTTTGTGGTCACATTCGGTGTATTATTCCTAGAAGGGCCAGGTGAACGAACATTTGTGTTTCTTTCAACATCCAATTTTTGTTTATCAACAATCTTTTCATTTTCACTTTGCTGGGGCAAGGGTGTTGGAGTGACTGGTTTAGTCAAATCCTTTTTCTCATCGACTTTTGGAGCAAACCGTCAAATTGACATTGTTGGTTTTTGAACCGTGTTTGAAACATTTGGTTTCTCCGAAGTCGATGGTTTTGCAAACTTAGTTTCCTCACCCTTCCCTTTTTGACTTTCAAGCTGAGCCCTCAAAAGATCATTTTGCTCTTTCATGTTCTTGAAGGCACGCTCATACTACAATTTGTCATACTTGTATTCTTCTTTTTTCTGATCAAGTTGTTTAAAACATGACACATTTTTTTTTCAAGCTTTATAAAAGCATTTTCATATTTGGAAACAATTGCGGAGGTCTCAGCTCTCAGTCTTTCATCGTCTTGAACAGAATAAGTTTGTAAAATGATGGACATAATATCAGTAGTCATAACGGCTTCGAAGAGAGAGTCATTTAGGTTTTCCAAAACATTGATTTGCTCAAAAGATTCATTAGCCTTCTTTATCAGGGATATGTGATCCGTGACGAAGTCAGCTGTTTCTTTCAAAAATGCTTGTTCAAAATGAATTACTCGAGCATGGATGTTATTAATTTGAGGAGCAAATTCATTTTCGAGAATCTTTTTAAGCTGTAAATGAACCGTGGAATTCCAGTTGATCTTATAAGTCTCGTTTTAGATTCTAAAGCCGTTTTAAGTTGCCCAACTCTTGTTTTAAGATCATCAAGATATCCTCTTGCAGCACTTGTGGTAAAAGTGTTGTTTGAGGAAATCTGTTCCATGTTAGAAATCGATTTGGAAGCAACTACTTTCGTAGAAATTTTTTTTGAGAATGGTTGTTTTATGGAAAACACTGACGGTTGTTTTTGTAGAACAAAAGTAATTCCCGAAAGTTTGTTCAATTTGTTGTAATCAATCGGTTTCAAATCCTTTTGTTTCATTTTAATAATGCTCTCTTCGAGAAGTTCCATCGTTTCTACAGAATCCCGAACGACGGGAGGATCATGTTTGGTGTAAATCACATTACCATTATACAAAACATTCTGTTCTTGCTGAGCTTTCTTGAGATTACAAGGATTTATGTTACCAAGAGCCATTTTATTTTTCGTATGATAAATCGGATTAGTTTGATTTGAAATCATTTTCATTGTTTGACTTGACTGACCCGACTTTACCACTAATTCTTCTAGATGTGCAATCATGTGTTCTGACTCTATGATTTCATCCAAAAGTTTATCTTCTTTCTTTGCAAAGTCCTTTTTCAACTCATCCATTTCTTTTTCAAGATTAGTATAAGCTGTTTTTTTGTTTTGAAAGTTGGTTTGTAAACTCAGAAATTTCTTGTTTTAAAGAGTTAAGGGTTTTTGTTGAACTTATTTCAAGATTAGCAAACTTGTTTTTCCATTTCCTATCTTTAACAAGTAACTTCTTATAACCAATTTCACGTTCTGACTCGCGTTCTTTGTGAATTTGAAAACTTTTTGCATTTTTCTTGTATCTCTCAAGCTCAGTGGTCAATTTCTCATTCGCGGCCTTAACATCGCGATTGACCTTTTCCACTTTCTCGATTTCAATACCACAATTATTTAATAATAATTCAAATAAAGCACGTGTTTCCTCATCATTCTCAGCATGTGGTGAAACGAAGCCCCCATTATGATCCACATCTGGAGTTGCTGAAGGAGTATTGCTACTACTTGACGTGTCCAGGTATGTATCATAAGTGGGTGCTAGCTTCTCAGAATGTTGTTTCTCATGAGGAGACATATCAAATATATCATTATTATGACATGTGTTGAAATTTGATACCTCTGATGGTGCATTGGTGTCATAAACAGGAAGTGTGTCAGAATCCGTGTCATACTTAGCTTCCTGAAGATTCGCCATGAATATGCAGTTCGCATCGATATCCTCTCTGTCTTCCATTTCATCCATAAGAGCCATAAAATCATGTTCCTCTGCATTCAACTGAAACCCTGCCTTTTCTTTTTGTGCCAACAGTACTGCTTTCTGCAAATACTCTAGATCTTTCTTGTTCGACTTAGTAGGACAGTTCCTTGCCATATGACCTACACCTTGGCAGTTGAAACACTTTACCGGATTACCCTGATTCACATTTCCATAATTCCCAACAACTGGAGCTGCCACATTCCTATTCTGATTACCCATTGCCTGATTGCTAACATTCTGACCCCTCTGATTTCCAACAAACTGACATATCTGATTCCCTGCATACTGACCATACTGATTCCCTGCATACTGACCCAACTGATTCTGCATATTCTGATTACCCATGTGAAATCCAGTAGCATATCCCTGCTGATTCCCTATAACTCCAACCATTTGGCCTCCATTGCCCATATTGAAACTCGGATTAAGAATCTGCTTGTTGCGAGTGTTCGATGAAATCCTTTGGTTGTTGTTAGTTGGTGTAGAATAGCGTCCTTGGAATGCCTTTGTCAGAAAAGCAAACACTTGTGTCAAGGCTGCAGTAGCTTCATCATTGTCACTGAATTCTGGTTCTTGGGATTGTGGGTATTGCTGTTGTGGAATAACATGTTGTTGTTGTGGGTAGAATTGTTGTTGGTAGACAAGTGTTGGTTGTTGAATGTAGGATGGTTGCATGTAGTTGTGAGTGGAAGATGATGATGGTTGTTGTGTGTTCACTGGTAAAGGTGTTGGTGTATTAGCCATTAATGCTAGAGGATCATGCTTTTTAGCAAGCAATTCAGCCCTTACTTCATTAGCTTCAGCTTGATTTTGCTTCAAGAAGTCGTACAGATGATCATAAGTCACTTCATGCAAATTCTTTGTCTGATAAACAATAGTGAAGTATCTTCCCCATTCTGGTTGCAACTCATTCAGAAAATTGGTATTGTTAGCAATATTTGTCTGACTGAGGTTGTGTCTTGATAAATCATTCATGATCTTACAGAACCTGTGGTAGTACGACTCTATGGATTCACCAGGAATTGAAGTAAACTTGCGAAGTTCTTTAAGCAATTGTGTTTCCATTTCCTGTTTCCCGATGTCTGTCCTATACATTAACCTCTTGACTCTTTCCCAGACTGCATGAGCACTTACTTCACTATCAACAGTAGCATAAATGGTTTCAGGTAAACCAAGAACGACGTAATGAAATGGCAGATCATCAGCTTCATCTGTTTTCTGTCTTCCACAGTGTATTCAGTCTCATTCTGATCTCTGTAGAATGGTTGCATGGGTGGGGTTCCATTTGGATCTCCAAGGTCTAGTACTTGTATTGGTTTGAAGGTCCATCCACAATGGATTTGATAAGAAATTTTCCATATGGTTTGCTCTTAAGATAGCGCATCATACGACTAGCCCACTGTGAGTATCCACCCTTTGACAGCATAGGAGGTCGGTTTTCGGCACCGGCAGCATGAATATCTTGTTGTGTTGCCATGGATTGAATTCTAAGTGAAAAGTTGTTCTTAGGATCTTTTGAAAGATAACAAAGGTTGTTATTGTAGATTAGATGGTTTTGGTGAAGTTGAAAATTCGTTTTCGGTAATTATTTTAGTGATTTCGTATTTTCCCTCCAAAAATTGAATTTGAAAATTTTCTTTCCCAAAATTTGAAAATCACTATTAAATGCAATTCTAAGGTTACCAGAAAAATTTGAGTTTTAAAAATTTTGACGCCAAATTTTACCGAAAAAATTTGAATTTTGGCCTAAAAATTTGAATTTTCGGCCGAATTTTTCAACGTTATACCAAACTTTGAATTTCACGTAAAAATTGGACGTTTAATCTCCTGTAAAAAATAATTTTTTTTTCAAAAATAATTTTTTGTTTCTGTCTAACTCGATAATGCTTTTGTAACTTGGTATAGCTATCTGAAAAACTTAACTCGATAAGACTTTCAAACTCGCAGGAACCAATCTAACTAGTGTCTAATTCGGTATGTTTCACAGAAACTCTAACTCGGTATTACTTGTAGAAAGTGTAACTTGGTATATCTTGATGCTTGTCTAACTTGATAAGATCTCAAATCCCAAACTCGATAAACCTTGGAGAATTTGTGAACTCGGTAAGGGTACAAAGTCTCTAACTCGGTAAATAGAATGAACTTGGGCAGAGTTTCCCTTAGATATTAGCCACAAAGAACCTTACTCGATATACGATAAGGGTGTTAGCTAACTCGCTAACTGGCTAACTCGCCAAAACTTTCTAACTCGCTAAACTTAACAAGTCTAACTCGCTAAGAAAAAGTCCAAACTCGCTAAAAATCTGACCTAACTCGCAAGAATACGTATGAACAGTAACTGATCCAAAAAAAACATTACGAAACCAAGTTTTTTTTTACCAAATCAAACCTAAAACAACCTATATTATCCCTAGGCGATTGATACCACTTGTAGTACCGTAGAACAACCTTAATCACTAAAGAATGAAGCTTAATTCTAGAGAGAGAAAGTAAGTAGAGAGAGAGAGTGGAAAATCTAGTGTGTGAAATAATGACCTTGATATAACTAAGAGAACCAACCTCAAAATGAGGTATTACAAGAGTATTTATACTAGTAGTCTAGGGCATCACTTATCTTTTACCTTATTACATTAATGGCCCTTGGACTTTTACAAAATATGAATACTAAGCATAAACTTCATCATAATGATATTCTAAAGCAACCTATAACAATACATTAATGACCGACACTTTCTACAAATAAAAATACGATTCTAACAATATTTACTGGTGGCGAGTTAATCATCTTGGTTAATTACATGTACAATATGGCGTTGCTAAACCAAGACTCGACTCGACTTAAGCTAATCAAATACTAATAAAAACATAAAATAAACATAGAATGAAACGGGATGGTAGTCCGTATGTTTTTCTCTTTCTTTTTCTATTTTCTTTTTCTATTTTTTTTTCTTTTTCTTTTTTTTTTCATTTTTTTTTCATACACTCTTACCCTACCATCCAAAATAATACATCATAGGGGATTTGCATTCCCCTTACACTTGAATTTTTACATACTTTACAATAAACTACTCTAATGACTCGAATTAAGATAATCAAAACACTTGGAGTACTTTTTTAAATATTAACGCACATATGGGGGTAATATATTGCTGTTCTTCCCCATTACTCTATAACACTAGTACTTTACCCATGAGTCCCAATCGCCCCAAAACAATATGTACAAGATATGACTCGACTTAGCAACCATGTAATTAATTAGATAATTAACTAAGGGTTTAAACATGTAACAATAATGCACTAAAGATGAATGCATACAAGGAAGGCTAAGGCGATTTGGTTGAGCAGTTGGATGGATTGTACACAAATTCTTCCTTTAAGTAAGATTCTTAAAGTTAGAAATGAAAATATAGGCTCGGAGGGGTGTACTAGGAGTATCGTATACTAAAAATGAGTACAACGCTAAGGTGTGGGAAAATTAATTGACTTCGCTAGTCAAGTAATATGACTTAAATGGTCAAGTAATTATGATACAGGTTTTAATACAAGGGTGATCCTAATGCCTCTTATAATGTAGTAAATCCTACTACACGAATGTATTCTCACTAGCGGTCTCGGGATGCATCACTAACGCAAGTTCTAGAATCTAAATACTACCGGTACACTCATAAGCACTAATAATGAATGTTTTTCCTATCCAATCTAAAGGTGAACCTCATATATTTGGGTGGAAATTTTTTTAAGTGGTACGGTTTTATGCTAGTCATACAACTCCTATCCATGAGACGCTCATTAAGGCTAAAGTTTAACTCCTAAATGTTGTAAAAAAATTTAAATTTGGCGCTAAAATTGCCCTATCAAATATTTCTCTAAGTTTTATTACACACCTACTATCAAACAAACAAACTCAAGTGCAATTGTATCCTATAATGTATCATCATTTACCCTCGCCTTACACTTAAGCTGAACATTGTCCCCAATGTTTAATAAAAAGATGTAAAAGTAAAGTGGTAAAAGAATGAAAACAAATACTCCTCTGATTCGTTCGGTGTAGATAGTGTGTCAACAAGGTTAGATCTTCTTCCAAGAAAATGAACGTTGAAAGCTTCCCTCCAGAAATATAAATCATCTTCTTGTCATATATAACCTGTTAAACCTGAGAAAATAATCAAGGCAAACATCGCGTAAAATCGGCGGCAATCTATATATATGCTAAAATCCTAGAAAAAAATAGCATATATATCTTAATGTTGCTTTCTAGGAATTAAAATGATATAATGCTTGTGGAATGAATGTATGCAGATTTTCTGGAGTTTATAAAACTAAAGAATCAACAAAAACTTTAAGACTCCGGTATAAACAAAACTCGCAAAAATTTTCAAAATTTTTAGTACCTGACGCCGTCAGAATGTTCCTGGAAAAATCTTATGTTAAGTTTCCGAAAAATTTCTGGAAAAACTTATGCCTTATTTCCTGGAAAATCCTGCAAAACTTCATTATGACTCGATACAAGCAGTTGACTCAAACAAATTTTGATTTCCCTTATACTTAGCTTTTGCAAAATACCTTTACATGTAATTAAGACAAAGTTAAAAACAAAATAAAACATTTTCACAAATTATTCGAAACATGAAAATTAAACAATTATAATTAAGCATATATGACACAAACAAACAAATAAAATAAAAACATCAAACAATTAAAAACATGGGTTGGGTTGCCTCCCAATAAGCGCTTGTTTTTGTTCGAGTCACGAGCCTGACTCTACCCTTATTTAACGAAAATAGGGGATGTTTTCCCTACACTTAGGATTAAGTGCGGGTGATAGTAGCGATACACACCCTTAGGGTGGAAATATGCCACGTGAGGTGAAAGTGGCGGATGGATTATATGCTCAAAGACGTGTGTTCTAGTCATCATAACCTTACCTAATTCAATTGGGTTAATGGGTGGATTAAGATTTTCTCCTAGAAAGGGATCATTTTCTATCAACTTCGAGAGACTCCTAGTTAGGAATCCATCTTGACCTAATAAACCCGGTTTAAACCCATAATGTTTCTTGTGATCACTCATAAAGGGGTGATGTAAGTATGTAAGGTCATGGTTCACTCCTATATTGGCTTCCTCTCTACATGGCTTAAAATCTACCACCTTTATCCTAAGACTACCCGGACTATATGGTTTGATTGGTGGATCGGGACCTTTTTCAATTCCTAAATTTTCATCCAAGGATGGAAGATTAGGTAATGGATTTGGTTGAGGCTCCGGTTCATCAAAACCAGGAACTTCCTTAGAACTAAGAGAAAGGTTGTAACTACACGTATTCAAACCTATTTCATCTAGTTGTGTTTGGTCCAAGGGCTCTACCTCAATTGGGGTTCCTATAGTCTCTTCTACTTTTTCCAGATATGTCAAGGGCGGTGTGTATGCCTCAAATGATGGTGGGACTTGTGGAGAACTGAGTGGGCTTATATTATCCACCTCATCCTCCATTGTATCTGGATTACCTATGTGTTCATCTTGTATTATGGTGGAATTAAACCACTCCATGTATCTAGGTATGTCATCTATAGGCCTATTATCCCCAAACAAACTTCTTGCTTGTTCCCTCAAACTTGCGATCAATTGATCTGTAACAACGTTTGTTGGGTTGTCCATTTTTTTGGCAAGCATGGCACAGTTCTCTATGGTTTCCCATGCTTCATCGGCACTTAATCCTCAAAGGTCCCCATCTATGGCATGGTCAATGTCCATTTTGGTATAGTGGTCGACACGATGGTAAAATATTTCAATTTGGGACCACAAATCGAAACTATGATGAGGGACTTTTCGGAGTAAATATTTAAAACGAGTCCATGCATCATAGATAGGTTCATCTTCATGTTGTTTGAACATCAAGATGTCATTTGGAGTGGGTGATTTTCGTGGTTTGTAGTAGGGCGGTGTCACGTTCTCCATAATGGCAAACGGAATAGTCAATGAACTTAATTTACTAACAAAGGCACAAAGAATAAGATAGACTACAGAAAACCTATAAAAATAAAAATAAAAATCTTACTAGAAAGGAATCTAGCAAGTAGACCTAATAAAAAAAAATTCTAACCTAGACAATAACTATTCCCCGGCAGCGGCGCCAAAAACTTGATATGTGGGATTGCGCCCTCGCAATAGGTTTTACCTCTCAAGGGATCTTGAGAAGCTTGCAATCCCCGCCAAGCAGTGTACCTGATCGTTGTAGTATAGTATAGTGACAAGTACCGGGGGATTGATCGTTCAACTCAGGAATAGTGTCGCTAGGATTAGAAAGCCTACTAAACTAGGTCTAGAGGTGAGGGACGATTCTTTTTTTATTTTTTATATTTTATAAAAGAAAGTAAAATCTCGGGTTTTGAAGGAGTGGACGGAATTAGTTGCTAGTCAACTAACCCAATTAACTAAAGATGCAATTAAAATAAAATAAAAAGAAATAAAAATGAACTAATGTAATTATGTGGTGGAAACAATAATGAGAAAAGATGTGTTTACTTAGATTTCATTACTCCTTAGATATTTTTTACCAGTTGATTAGCTTGTTACAATTGCATGGATGACGGGTTATATTCCTTAATACTAGTCGTAGGGCCGTGTACAATATTCCCTAACTCTATAAGATCATACTTCACTCCTATGTCGAGCCGACTAAAAGCTCATAACATGGGATCATTAGAATTCACTTATGCATTAAATACAACCAAAAATCGTAGTACACCTCCGATCATGTTTCTTAAGACGTTCATGCAAGTTACCAATGGAAGTCTGCCAGTTTTCTTAAGCCTAACATCAAATACAATCATCCACAACAATTATAAACAAACAATCAACCAATAATCAACATCTAGGTTTCACTACATCTAAGCAAACACAATAAAAACCTAGCCTAGCATGTTAAAAGAAAGACAAGCATAAGATAGAATCAAACAACACATAGACATATTGAATGATTATTGGAAAACTTATCTTTATTCAAACATGGATGAAAGAAGGGTTTGAAACCCTTACAATATGCTGAAAATTCAACCTAGGGTTTGTGGAAGTTCCTCCTAATGTTCCACACTTTTTACAATGAAAAATTGGAAAAATATATATAGAGAATACATCCTGATGGCGTCACATTGTAACCTTTGACGCCGTCAACTCGCCGCCAAGTTAAGAGTCGTATTGCCTAGATCTAGTTCTGATGCCTTCATGTGTAAATATACTCTGGGCCGTCACTTGTAACATGACCCTGACGGCCTTGGTGACGCCGTCAGGCCAAATACACTAAAAAATGTTTTGGGCCGTCACGTGTATCTTCCACTTCCACCTCTTTTGCCACTCTTGACGCCGTCATGTGTTAGATCTTGACATCGTCAAGTACTGTTTCCAGCAAGGATTTTGAGACTTTGTCGTTTTCTTCACTTTTATGCTCCAAAAACGTCCAAAATGCTTCCTTTTCCAGATTTCTTCTCAAAAGTACCTAAAATGACAAAAGAAACTATTTAGGGCAATAATTGATCAAATAATCATGAATTCGGGCTTAAATGACCCCTTAAAAGCGGTACACTTTTCGCCTTATCACTAATCTAAGCGAATATGAGAAGAATGCTTGTTAAAAAAAATTTGGGAATAAAGTCAAAGGAAATGAAGCGAGACATGGGTGTGTATATACATGAATAAGGCATGGGTCAGATATGATTTTATGTAGTTGAACATTGTCATGTTAAAAGTCACCAACTCATAATATATGATTGTTTATGTTTAAAATTGAAAAACATGCTCATTATATGTGAAAATGAAAACTGTTATAAGTGGGATATGGGGCTAATAATTTTAATACTCCTTGATAAACAAAACTATATAAGTCACTTGTTGAGACCTCCTCAAGTTTCATCTAAATGGCTTAAGCCATAAATACATTAAGAATATTAACATAATTGGCCAATAAGAAATATTCCTACGTATCATATTATAAAGATATTGAGAACCAATTAGTAATTTACTATCTATACAATGTAACACTAGTATGACATAACAGAAAATATAATATTAGCATATAAGTAGTAACGAATATATAATAAACTATTATACAGATGAAATAAAGTGGAAATCAGTTACGTATAGCAAAATATTAAATGGTTCCTTAATTCGTGTAGATCATTTGAGGCCGGAGTAAGCTTTATTTTCGAGTTCACGTTGACTTTGCTTTGCATAAGGTACAGATATTCCGTACTCTTTCAGCAAGAGTACAACTACTTCTCTCTCATGACTTTTCTCTCTCTCCTTTATATTATTTGATTGACCCTTTGACATTGATCCTTGATCTTGACCATCTGATTTACCCTTGATATTGACTCTTTGATTGACCCTTTGACCTTGACACTTGATATTGAACCTTTGACTTGAACATTTGATTTTGACTTGACACTTGTACTTGATATTGAACCTTGACTACTGACCATTCAGTATTTTACCCAGGAGCTACTTGTTGTGGAGTAGCCACAACCATAGCATTGATGCACCAACGTTATGTACTCTAGTGGGGCTGGAGAGATGTCCCCCACCGTCCTTACTTGATTATCGACTACTGCTATGATTATGACTTGTTTACATGGGCGTATGGATGCATCCTAGATTTGTCTTGACTTGATACTTGCTTGGGCTACGGCCATTATGATTATGACTTGGACTACATTATATATTTACTTGGTGACTGGGCTAGCATGCATTGCAACCCCTCACATCTTGGGAGTTGATCACTCCAACCTTGGGCTACTTGGTTTACTTGGATACTTGCTTGGGCCTGGGGGTTAAATACCGAAAGCCTTGAAACTTGTTAATCCTTGATATTTAACTTGTTAATCCTTGATATTTAACATGATAATTCTTGATACTTAACCTTGATAACTCTTGATATCCATTGACACCACATGTAATCTATCCTCTTGTTCCTTGATTATTCACTCTATCTTGATTGCTTGTTATTTGTTTCATATCTGTTCACTGAGCTTTTTATGCTCAGCCGCGTTTCTTTTCCATGCGACAGGTACTTAAGCTAGGACGTGGGGTTTAGCTTTGGGGATGAGAGAGTGTGGACCTACCCTAGAGCTTTATTTTGAATAATGGAACTTTTTCCTTATTGTTATTTCTGGATTTTGGAACTTGTACTCGTACCTTGTCTTGTTTGTTTCCGGGGCATTGATGTTGTTTAAGTCCCCGATGATTACACTTTGATGACTTTTATTTAAGATTTCCGCTGTTGACTTGAACTTGCTTGTATCTGATATGTCACCATATTGTAATGTCTTTACCCTTTCCGGGTTGAAAAAAAGCATGTATAAAACTCGGTCATATATTCGACCAAATTGGGAATTCTTTAGTGCTCGACCGACTGACGACCAAAGACCCACAATGGTCTCGACCTCACACGACCGATCATGGAGGCTGATCCACTGCTACTAGCCTTAGGTTAGTTGGCTAAAGTGTGATTTTGAGTTTAAGCATGTTAAAATTCTATCACATATACTCTTTAATATTTTATGATTAATAAAGTTTATCTTACAGGGAATTTTTGTAATTGAACATGCTATCAGAGGTTTAGGTTAGACTCTAAACATGGTTGACCATCATCATACGCTACCTCTACGACACCCCGTCAAAGCCAAACCGCTGCCATTATTCATTATCTGAATTGCAAAACGCAACACACTGTTTCGACCATAACTCCTAAACCGCCAAGAGTTAACAGACGCCGTCGGCGCCATTGGCTTCATGATTAAGTTTCGAAGAAAAGCATAAAGAAATTTCAACACTAGTCATGATGAAGCGTCTTTATGCACCAGAACAATCCTTTGAATTTAGAAAACAAAAATAGCTCGTTGTTTTTCTTATGAATCTCAATCTGTTTAGAGTTAGCAGGGGATTCGTAATTAAACTCCAAAATAATACTACGGGAATCGCCGCCTCCACCGACTGGATAAGCCGTCACGCTCAGTTATAAGTCCGGACAGTCGCCAACGAAAAATAAAATCACCCTTTTTCGTTACATTTATCCGTCTGTTGCGACTAGGTGCTATCAAAGTCTTGATTATATATCAAGATAACTATTGTTAGTGCAAAAAATGTGAGTGGGTTAAGATTGGGTTTAGTCAGGTGCGGCCGGTCCTTGATGGGCCGTCCGCTATAGAGTTTATGCACTAATCCAAGTAGAGGATGATATATCCTGCACAAATAAAGGTAAATCATTAGCCTTATCGTGGGGACGGACCCCACGATTAAGCTCCGGCGTGAGAGTAAGTACTCATGTTGTTAGAGAAATATCTGTGTGTTGTGATGAGTGAGAAAGTCATACCTCGAAAGTGTGAATTGGGGTTTCCTTTTATAGGTGGTGGAAATATTAGGGTTTCCTAATATTTCGCACATTGCTGTAGTGGCCAGAGTGGGACCCTTGTCGGGTAAGGATCCGCAGCTTAATCGATGTTTGTGGACGTAGGTGGATTTCCGGACCGGGGTCCGGTCCGCGAGCGTACTCTGGGAGTGCCGCTCGTATGTACCCTAGTTTGTCCGGACTGTGCCATGCTCATGACATGGGCTTTAGTCATGTCCAGTTTTGTTTGGCTCATTGGGCCGGAGCCCAATTTGTTTTGTAGGGTCGGAGCCCGATTTGCTTGTAAGGCCGGAGCCCAGTTCGTGTGAGATAGTTCAGGCCCAGTAAGCCTGCTATTCGTATTATACGTCATCAACTATCTTTTGCTTTGTTTTTATCATTAGATTTATTTAATTAGGAAATAGTTTTTTTCTCCAATTTGAGTTTTCTCGATTTCGTAGCTCAAATTACATGAGTATTAGATGGTATAAGGTTAGTTGGCTCAAGCCGGTTGTGGGCTTGGGTCCGTTAGGGGTTCTATCATATGTACACTATAAATATTTGACGATTAATAAAGTTTAAACTACGAGGAACTTTTGTAATCGAACACAGAGTTTATCTACTTCACTTCATACTAGTAGGGCACTCGTGCGTTGCAGCGGTGAGTATCCTGTAATCAAAACTTTTGGCGAACAATATTACTCGATCATATATTTAGAAAATAACTTTATCGCACACCATCTCATATAAATTGGGTAGAGTACTCATGCATCGCGATGTAATGGCTATACAATAATGGTAGTTAGTAGTATTACGAAGTTGTGATGATCGATGGTGAAAGGTACTTTTTAGTCAATAAATTTTGTGTAATATTCGTCAAAATATCATATAAGGTGTAAACATAGAGTAGTATAGTAAATTTATATATGATATTGCTTAACAAAATATTAATTACAGTATTCAAAAGTTACACATTTTTTATACCTTATAAATCACCTGAAGTTTTTCATACTTAGACATGTATGATTATTTTCAATCGAATTTAAATGTCTGGCTTATGATGACTACATTAGTAGCTTGTGGTATATTAATTGTATTTTTGAATGAGGGGGTATTTTAAGGCTAAATTAATTATAGAGTAAATTACACGGATGGTCCCTGTGGTTTGTCAAAAATTTTAAGTATAGTCCCTCAAAGTTTAAAGTTGCATGTATCGTCCCTCTGACTACAAAAGAATAACATCTATGGTCCCTGTGATGGATGTCCGTCTATTTCTCCGTTAAACTTCACCCACGTGATAAACACATGAGGGTAATAACGTCTTTTCCACTATGGTTTGACTAATAATTCATTAAAGGGTGCCTTCTACCCTAATCTTTACACAGATCTGCCCCTCTCTTGTTACTCTCCAAACGCAGTAAAAAAATCCATAACAAACACAATATCATCAAATCTCTTATAACCAACAAACTCATCTCGTCTCAGATTCTCAAACCCACCTCGGTTCTTCAATTGTTTATATGACACAAGGACTCCCAGCAACTTTGGCTTCAAAATGTTGCTATCAAAGGTCTCGAATAGGTTTGTTGAATGATTATGTCTTCAAGATGTTATGGTTCAGGATTTGTATCAATTTGCAATACCCACATGAAATCTTGGATTTTTTTGCTTAAATCATTAAAAAGACCAGATTTTTTTTTTTTTTTTTTTTTTTTTTTTTTTTTTTTTTTTTTGGAATTTTAAGTACTTTTAAGGTAAAATCCGTAAGACCCTTTTCAGTTTATGCATAAATTTGTAATACCCACTTGAAATCTTGGATCTTTATTTAGTTTATGCATAAATTTGTAATACCCACTTGAAATCTTGATAAACTGTGGTGATCATTAACTGTGGTGATGGTAGTGGCTACGGATGGGAAGAAGAAAGTGGGTGGTGGGGTTCAGGTGAATTGATGTTATTGATGGGCATCAGGTGAATTGTAAGATGGCTACGGTTATGCACATAAGGTGTTTGATGGAATGTGTGAACGAGATATTAGTTCTTGGAATTTGATTATTGGGTGTTGGAATCGGGATTTGAAGTATGCGGATTCATGGGGGGGGGGGGGGTGTTTTGTAAGCTGCGTTCATTGGGGTTTTATCCAAATGAGTTTACATATGGGAGTGTTCTTTCTTCTTGTATCGGATTGAGTTTTGTTAATGGTGGGAGATTGATTTACACACTTGCGTTGAAACATGGTTTTGTGTTGGATGGTTATGTAAGAAGCGGGTTGATAGATTTGTTTTTGAAGAGTTGGTGTTTTGAAGATGCGTTGAGGGTGTTTTATGATGAATATTGTGGGAATGTGGTGTGTTGGAATGCTTTAATTTCTGGTGCTGTTAAACATAATGAGGATGCTGTGGGTTTGAATCTTTTTCGAGAAACGTGTAGTCGGAATCCTTCACCGAATAAGTTTACGTTCCCTAGTGTTTTTGGTGCTTGTGCTAAACGTGAAAGACTCGAGCTTGGGAAAGGATTTCATGGATTAGTGGTCAAATATGGCGAGCAAGAAGACTTAGTTGTAAGGACTGCTATAGTTGAGCAAGAAAAAGATGAGTACATTTGAGTTGTAAGGACTGCTATAGTTGAGCAAATATGGTCTGAATTTGTATTAAAATTTGGTAATGGAAGAGTGTAGCATTTTGTTTTTGAGTGTTTTTTTTAGAGAGAGTGAGGTGAAATACTAGATGAATACTATTTGGAAGAAGAAGAGTACATTTGAGTTAAATTTCATGTATAGTCCCTGTGTTGGGGGAAAAAGACGTTATTACCCTCACATGTTTATCACGTGGATGGTATTTAACGGAGAAATAGACGGCCGTCCAACACAGGGACCATAGATGTTATTCTTTTGCAGTCAGAGGGACGATACATGCAATTTTAAACTTTGAGGGACTATACATGAAATTTTTGACAAACCACAGGGACCATCTGTGTAATTTACTCTTAATTATATGTGTTGTATAGATGTATAATGCATTAATAAATTGTAAACATAGGTTTAGAACTTGTATTTTTGAAGAATGAAATATTTTAAGACTAACATTAATTATAGAACTTATACATTTAGATTTATTATTTGTATTTCTTAAATTGTTGTTTTTGTGTTTGAATGGTTTGTACAATATCTATACTACTATATAATGCATTTGGGACTATTATATAATTAGAAAAACTTAAAATTCAGACTTTTACTTACTTATTATGGGTTAGGAAGCAGGTTGGTTAGGAAGTTTGTTAGGAAGCAGGTTGGTTGTTCAAGCTAAAATTATTTGCCTTAACCATCTCTATCATCTCTACTTATAAAGAATAAATACAACTAAATGTGTAACCAAATAACCGAATAACGCAAAATATAGTCACAGGTACCTGCCGCCGCATTGCGCGGGTACTGTTACAGTGCTTTATTATTTGTTTACTTCATTATATGTAGTTAATATGTTTATTTCAAATGTTATTTTTCATAACATGACTAAAGGGGTGTTTCTTTTTTACTTAATGGGAAGGGATAGTGGGAATATTAATTTTTTAAATAGAACCCACAATTTTTGTTAATTGGTCTAGATCCACAAATCAAAATTTATAAGGCTCTCCCATTAAATGGCTTAAATAGAAGTCGGTCTCATATGAGACCCATACTTCTGTTAGCTAACAAATAAAAAGAAACAACCCCTAAATCACCTAAATCACATTAACTATGTTCTCTAGCTTCCACTCGGAGTTTCCAATTAGCTTAACATCGTAATAAAAGATGACTTGTTAAATCACATACCCCTTATAATTACAATTTCTTGTAGAAGCATAAAACAAATAAACACAACAACTTTGGGGTTAGTATAATGTACATGTTTTCGTGACATCGGCAAAGAGATTACTTTTGTGTGATAGGTTTTGCATTCAAACTGAATTCAAAGATTAGTAAGAAGTAACCATTGAAATGAATCGGTAAAAAATGAATCATGTAAAAAATGAATCTGAAATCAAAGTCGCCTGGTCTAAACCAAAAAGTTATGACAAAAAGGACTCGATCACATATGTCTGATCATGTAAAAAATAAAAATAGGAAAGTTGGGCTAACTCATGGGCCGTATGATAATTGGGCCATTCTTACAATATAAAACCCTAAAACAAAACCACTACAACAACCAAACTTATTAGGGTTTATCAAAACAAAGCTACCTGCAAAAATGTATCCTGGAATGTTCATGCGAAAACCAAACAAAAAAGCTGCTTTGAAGCAGCTTCGGGTCCATGTCGCCATGTTCGGGACATGGGTTGTTGCAATAAGAGCTGCTCCGTATATTCTTCATTACTTGTCTGGTAGTAAAGATGAGCTTGTTCTTGGTTTCTAGTTTTGTTATCTGATCTATGTTTGAAGGAATTAATGATATATGATATATTATTATTTAATGTTACCACATGATGATGTAATCATTGTTTTCTAGTTTTATTAATGGATTTTTTAGTTGTTGCTATTTTTTTTTTTTTTTTTTTTTTTTTTTTTTTTTTTTTTTTTTTTTTTTTTAAAGTATAAAGGGATGTTTGAGTAGATTTAGATTAATGGTAATGGCTACCTCAAGTTTTTGGGGTCACTCTTGCGACTTGAGCACGTCAGTTTATTTCTTTTAAGACCAAATGCCCCACAACCAAAAACAAACCTTAAAAAAGATAGTAATAATAAAAAATAAAAAAAAAGTTGTAATTTACTATTGGCCTTATGTGAAAAATTCTGTATTTTAAAAAACCTCGGTTCACTATATTAAGCTTGTTGTTTTATTTACTCCTAGAAAGTTATAAGCCTTGGAAAATAAGCTTACCCCTCTACCCCTCTTAACCCGTAGATATTAAATTACTTTCATATATTTGCAAATTTAGTCGTTATATGGTGAAAGTGTAAAACAAAAATGTCTAAAACATCATTTTGAAGTGATGTTCTTCTGTGTTAACTAGTAGTTAGTTCATCTAGAGGATGTGAACAAATTCCATAATACTTGCACTCTTAGTTTTTATTTGAAGAGAAAAGAAAAGAAGATGAGAGAAAATGACAAAATATTTAGGTTTCCGAATTTTTTTTGAAGAGAAGAGAAAAAGGAAGTAAATTATGCCAAATTTTCCTTTCTAATCTTTTTCCCAAATTGAGATGATTTGAGCCCAATCTCATAAGCATGGTTACGAAAACCAGGTCATCGAACTGGGTGCCGGTTAGGATCCTGAATAAAAAACTAGAAAATTTCCATTTCCAGAGTAGATAGAGTTAATCATCCAAAATTTCTAATATGAAACAAGTTGAGCATTAATCATTTGATCATCAAAAGTAAGTTAAAACACTAATCATCGATCAGTTTAGACATTCAAAGCTCAACATCTTCAAGTTTCATTATCATTGTTATTTGGTGGTTCTTACTCGGATCATATTTTCTAACTCATCATAGTCAAGCGCCTTTCATCAATCCTTTCTTCAACCACCCAAAGTTCTCTTCTCCTTTTTTTTTGTTCTACGTATTTACACTCTGTTCCCTATAAAACGGAAAGAATAGAGATGGAGAGGGGAAAAAAAGAGAAGTGATAGAGGAGAGGAGTAAGAAATTATTTTTTTATCTTGTGTTCTCTAGTTAGAAAGAAAAGAGAAAGATGTAACAAAAATAAAACTTTAAAATCAACTTCACTCCATTTCATCCCAATTTAGGAAGAAAATTAGGAAAGTAATGTTGGTGTAATTTACAATGCTTCATTATACCTCTTATCATCCTTGGGGATAGAAACTACATGTGTTATATCTGTCAACATTAATCTAAAAGTATTAGTGGATAATTAGGCCAAAGCCTGGTTTGTGGGTGGTTTAGGGGAGGCGGTTCAACTTAGCCATGATCAAACCTGCTCCGATACCATGTTAGACTACATAATTCCTCGTAGGTTATTATTATTATTCATGCACACTATATAGAGATTGCACGAGTAAACCCTAATTGACCCTAAGCCCACATATCAGGCTTGGGCCGATTATCCTCTTATTAGTGGATAATTAGGCCCAAGCCCGATTTGTGGGTTTTGGGAATTAGTGTTTTACCATTATAAATAATGGTCATCAATAAAGTTATACATACGGGTTTCATTGTCTAACATAATATCAGAGCAAATCTGATCTTCAGACCTAGGTGGCTGAGTTGAGCCGCCTCCTCTAAACCACCCGTCAAACCCTAACCCCTCAATTATCAATTAAAAAATATGTTAGAACATTAAAACCATATCTTTATTATTGACTACTATTTATAGTGATGAAACCCTAAATACTTTAAACTTACAAACCAGGCTTGGGCTTATCCTTATCCCTTAACAAAAAGAAGATATAACAAATACTTGTGGTATAAAAGCACTTGTTCATTCCTATTTTGTGGACGCTAGATAAATTCAATGTCTTAACTCTTAAAATCTTTGATGTTTTCATTCATTCCTCTTATTGGTGTTGGTTCTTTCTAAAACACTTAAGTTTTGCTCTAAACTAGCATAAAAGTTATACAACAACAAGTATAATTAACAAGACAAACTTACCAGAATATTTAATCTTCTAAGAATCAAAAGAGTATCTTGTAAGAAGCAACAGAGTTTCTTATGAAAGCTTCCCTAACATTTATGAAGTTTGTCATGGTTGTTGGACCTTCAGAGCATTATCGATTATGTGCTTAATCATATGTAGCACACTTATGAACACCTCCACCTCTTGCTTCTCGCAAAAGTTGTCTTTTTTGTTATTTCCAACAAGCAAGGTTTTTACAAGCCATATGTGAAAAACTAGAAGGGGTTGAATAGTTTTACGTCGTTTTGTATTTATAAAACAATTGTTAAAAGAAAACTTCAATTTAAGTTTTGTTATGAAAAACTATACTTGATCGAAATGATCAATTATACATGTATATGTGTATATACGTATTTTATCTTTTTAGGTTGTTTGTAAAAACTTTATTTTGTGAATGAACCTTTCGTTTGATCTTTGTGTAAAATCAATATTAGCACAATATGATAAGCTATGACAATATGAAAATGTCTATGTCTACGTAAGCACAAAAGATGTAAATAAGATAATAAGCAAGAGATGAAAGGATCAAACCGAGACATAAATGATTTATAGTGGTTCGGATACAAGGACGCCTTCCTTGCCCTACTCCACTCCTCAAGTCACCTACTCAAGAGTTTTCTTTACTAAATCAACGAGCTCCCTTTTTGCGGAGAAACCTTACACGACTTTTGCTTACACCAATTAACGACACTAAAGTAAATGTCGAGTTCTTATCGTAGCTAGAACCAATCTCACACCACCAGTCACTATACACCTTTTTCACAACTTCTTCATACCACAACTTCTCCTTCACAACGCAACTTCTTCTTCTTCACAACACAACTTCTTCTTCACTACTTCTCTACACCACTAACACACCTAAATCTACATATTACAAAACTTCTACACCTTTACAAATAATTTACACAACTACTAAAAATACTCAAACATCCACAATACTTCTTAACTAGATGTTGAAAGAATATTTTTCTCTTGCACTTTGAATGGTGAGGGATTGAATCACTTAAAACAAGAACTTATAATCTTATGATCAAAGGATTTAGAAAGATGATTTGAAAGGATTGGGACAGAAAGTTATAGTGCAAAAGATGAGGAAAAAATGCAGGATTGGACCAGTATTTATAGGCAAAGAAACCTGGTTAAAGGAGCGTGTCGGCCCCCTTAAAATTAAGGGGGCCACCCTCCTGTAACGGCCAGTTTCTTTGTCCTTTTCTGGAAAAAGTTTATTTGGTGAAAATCTAACTGATTTTGGTTAAAAATTTGAATTCATATATTTATTATGAATTAAACATTTTCCTTTAATTACCAAAAGTGTTTTTCTAAATATATAAAATGTTTTTATCATTTTATAAACTTTGTAATAATTAAATAAACTTTACTTTGATCATAAAATGTATTAGATAATTGTTTATTCATACCTTAAGTGATTTAGTTTGATGAAATGATATTTTGTAACTAAATACTTGTTTATGTAATGATTTTACGTTTAATGATTTAACATTTTGTGATCGTCAAAACGTAGGGATATCGAGAAATATTAATAACGTTTTTGCGCATTATTTATATCAACACCCTATACTCAGTTAAACTTGTCTTTCGGTTTTTGCAAGAAGCGAGACCTATTTACGTGTGTGCTTGGTATCATTGAGTACACGGTCGATGAGGCTATATAGGTCACAAAGCATTACAAACAAAGTCGTGAATGTGAGTAAAGTTTTGGTCGGACACTTACTATTTTTTTTAGGGGTGGCAATCCAGTCGTGTTAGGGTTGACCTATTCGGGTTTGCCGATTGGCGGGTTAGCATAACCTCTACCCAAACACGACCCATTTATTAACTGTGTCAAGAACTTAACCCTAACCCAAACCTACATAACCCGTGTGACACGTTTAACCTCATTAAATAAATAGGTCAAACAGTGAATAAGGTTGGTGGTTTTTCGATTTAACTAGTTTAAATGTAAAATGATATAAGGATCTAAAAAAAAGTAAAGTAAAGTAACTCTCAATACATTCTTTCACGGGTTATGGGTCTCAATATCGTCTTCCACGGTGTATGGGGGAGGTAGAGATGTACAGCCCTACCCTACCTAAGGTAGAGAGGCTGCTTTCGGTTCTACCAAATGTAGAAAAGGACCTCCGGCCTTGCAAGGAATAAGGATCAAACCCTTGACCTCTGTCTCCAGAAGCAAGGGTGTTAAAATGATATAATGATCTAAAATATGATAAAAATAACATCCAGATAACTGTACGACAATTTCAATGATATCGGAGTTATAAGCATCAATTTCAATGATATCTGAGTTATAATTGTAATTCATTCATAATAAGGACATAACATAATGCATTTTTTTTGGGTAAAGGGGAATAATCCTGTACCCCGGTAAATTGCATTAACCAAAAATCATTTAAGTACAATGGATATGGGTGAAGTCCCATATCTAAGCCCGTTACATAGGCATTAACATTTCTTTGTTACAAGAAAAAGACCACTACCACATAAACAAAACAAGACTACAATAAAACCAACTACTACCTAGTCCGACCTTGGAGCTTGAAATCTTCATAATATGCAGCCAAGTGTCTTGGTATTTCGTGTAGCTGATCCGTAAAGTCATCATATTCATAATAATCTTCCTGGTCCTGACCACCACCCGTTGATGATAATGTACCCATAGGCATATCAAATAAATTCACAGACTCATCATACGAATTTAGAACCTCATCCACCTCACTGTCAGAATCAATTACATCGCCAACCTTGGAGAAAGGGTTACTTCTTTTAGTAGCAGAATTAACAAGGGATAAGGAAGAACTAGACGGACCAGCCTCCTTACCCTTATCCATAAGTAAACTTCCAGGCGGCTCATGTAATGAAATATCCTTAAGGGAGGAGACATAAGTAGTATCCGCCATTACACTTCCATCATTAACATCCTTAGGCACATCATCCTTAGGAATATCAATCACTTTCTCAGCCTCCATGCGTTCATCAATATAACTCCTCAATTCAGCCAAGTTAATATCATCTTTGAAGTACTTTCCATCAGTATTAGAGCTGTTGGAAGCATCATTAGGCACCTTTGGAGTAGCATGTGGCTGTTGAGCATCAATTGGCTTATCACAAACCAACTTCTCTCCCTCCTTAGAGATAAGAGGGGAAGGATCCTTCGGTATAGACGTAGTAGCCTGGTTGTTATTACAAGGTTTAGATACAGGTCGATATATCAATTTAGGCTTACCAGAAACCCGCACCTTTTTAGGCTTGTCAGAGACCTTCACCTTGTTAGCAACCTTAGATTTACGTTTATCAGCCTCCAAACCAACAACCATACCTATTTTCAGATTAACTTCCTTCACTTTATTATGGCACTCCTTATCAATATGATCAAAAGTTTTGCAAACAGAACAACGAGGCGGTATATATTCAAATTCAATGTCAATGGTAACCAAACAATGTTCTTTTGTCTTAGCAATAGGAACCGCCACAACAAGTGAATTAACAAAGTCATTCTCCGCTGATATCTCAATTAACATTCTAGCATAAGCATTCATACCCCACGAGTTGAGACACATATTACTAGTGTGCTCATCAAGCATAAAAAGTCGTCCCAGTTTAGAAGCAATCATGTCAAGACCAACCTTCGAGTATGCTACAATAGGCACATGGAACACTTTAACCCACACAGCAACCTTCTTTACCTCCTCTTTTTTCAAATCAGAACTAGGACTCCATACTTTAAAAATTAAAGGGACTGACCTAATTCGCCAAGGACCATGATTAAGGACATCATCCATACCCTCCTTAGATGAAAATTGGAAAATAAAGAATCCCTGATGTATCATCACATGCATTAACCCATATTTCTTCCAAACATAATGCATTTAATCCACATTCAACATAAAACTCAAGTTACATATTTTATTTTAAGAGACTTATATACTTAAACGGGTTCACGGGTTAACCTGTTTAATACTTACTTAACCAAAACACGATCCGTTTATTAAATGGGTTAAACGGGTTGACCTGTTTTTTTTTTACCCAAACTTGTTTATCCTCAATCTAAACATGTATAACTTCACGTCGGGTTCGTGTTATGTCGATAAGTTTCACCTCTAGTTTTTGTATGTGGGTAATCATGGTTTCCTCAATTTACTTTTTGCTTCTCACAAGAGTACTCGCCTCACTCAATTTATTGAATTATTTGTTTCTTTATTTATATTATATTATGATAACCAATATTCTGTTAGATGAGTGGTGAAAATTTGTAAAGTGGAGATTCTTCGAACTCGTAGAAGTTTGCACTTAGAATTTTCAAGCCAAATTGCGTTTTCTACTAGGTATGAGCGGAGTAGTACTTTTTTAAAAGAATTGCATATATACCCCTCTAAAGTTTTATAATTGCATATGTATCTAACCAAAACTCATATATATATATATATATATATATATATATATATATATATATCATTTTAAAACTTTAAAATTATCAAATATATCCAAATAATCTACAACTACTTATAAAGAGAAAAGCGTCGAATGAAAAAGTGAAAACTGAATTTTTGGTCAATGCCCATAATGCCCTTGTAAAACTCTTAAGCAACGAAATCGAAAGTCAGAACTCTTAAGCAAGGAAACGATTCATCTTTGTATCATTCCAATCGGTAGTTTCAATATAGTAGTTAGTAACAACGGTGCTATTTTTGTTAAGTATAACCATGGTATAACTCTTCAAAGCATCGATTTAAAATTGTTTCATTCTATCTCTATTACCACACAATAACAAGTACAGATTCAAAAACACCAGCCATAACATATTTGATATATGAGCATCCGATTCAAAAACACCACACAACGATGTTATCTATGTTGTCCACACAACATAATGGGTAAGTATCGCAGTTATTCAAGTTTTTTAGGGTTTCGATTTAAATCACATATCCCAGCTATTTAAATGTGTTGTGTTTTTTTTTTTATGGTTTTGATTTAATAATCAATTTAGTTTTGTTTCAATTCATTTATAATAGACTTTGCTTTGATTAATTTCAATTCAGTATTGTTGTAGCAAAATCTTAGAAAAAAATTGGGGAAATAAATTGCTTAATTTAGTTTTTATAATTTGGGTGTTCTGCGGATTCAATTTATATATAATAACTCTAATTGTAATTGGATTAAATTTTTAATAGGTTATGAAGAGGAATGATGGTTTATGGGTGATCACTAGTCAATGCCTACGAACTCAAACAACAGGTACAATATATAGTTTTTTTTCGCGAAATGCGTCATAGTATATTCTGGCTTGACAGTGTTTTTAGTGTGTTTTCATTGTATGAACCATCATGTTTGTTTGATGAAACATTTGTGAATTTGGCATTACATTATTTGCTTCAAGTTAATGTGGCTACATGTTTAGTTGGTGACGGAACTACATATGTTAAATCTGTTAAACGAAGTAGTATGAATGAGCCGAAGAAAGATTTAGATGTTTGCCACAAAAACAAGAGTCTAAGGGGAGAAATTTTATCGTTTAGGAGAATTTTAGATTCACATCTTCGTTTAAGTTTCTCAACGTACGAGTGGGAAAACGAGTTACCAATTGATATAAATAAGCACGGTGAGAAAGTGATGCTTCAAAACCGGGTTTCTGTTAGAACTCTGATGTTTTATTGGAATTTTTGGAGGGAAAATGTAGCGGATATCTTGGAGAGTCTCAAAATGTAGGGGATAAAATTGTTACACTTTTCTTTAGATCTCACAACTAAGTTATAGCTTCCATCTTGTTTCTGGTTTTCTTTGATAACTGTTATCAAAAGGATTGAGAATCTGGAATACTATTTGTACTATATGTGTACACACACATGCACATAGAGAAAATGGATATTAAAATGATGAATATATCAGTTCAATAAGTATACATAATGCTTTAGGATATGGTAGGTGAGTTGAAAAAAAAGCAATTATAATCATATGCTTGTTTTCTGCTGAAATTGACCACATACACTGGTCATTCTTGTTTTCATTGTTTTTAAAATTTCTTCCTTTAAGTTAATTCAAAAATGGTCATCTTAGTTCTATATTGTAGTGTAATTTGTTCTTTGTAATGATCATTGTGAATGAGTCTACCATGCTGTTAATGATGGAGATATGTATATGTGGAGAGAGTTGGGTATAAATTCATGCCCGACATTTTCTATTATTTTGCCAACTGGTAAACTCATTTCGTAGCTGGCAGTTGAAGGCCGACAGAAGGTATTAATTCCTTTTGACATTACATACTTACAAGTCTGAGTATCCATGTTTTTATGTTTAGGTAATCAACTTCTTAATTTAGGATGGTAAATTTTTTGTGACTTTAATCATGCTCTTTTGATTGATCTTTTCAGTCAATGATCGAGCTAAGCCACACTCCGGATGAGGACGTTGGTGACGGAACTACATCTGTCATTTTTCTTGGTGCACCTTTTTAATTTTTTATCTTAATTGTCGTATGTTTTGTTCTACGAAAAGTGATTTATATCCTATCTTGCTTCTTACTAGTAGTTAACTTTTAAATTTAGCTGGTGAGATGCTTCATTATGTAGAAGCTTTCATTGACAAGAAGTATCATCCTACTGTTATTTGTAGAGGTATCTTTTTCTCGATGTTTTGACAATTTTATTGATTTCCTAAAACATTTAAAATGACATAATGATTTTTTTTAGGCAGCTTACGTCCATGCTCTTGAAGATGCTCTTGCCGTTTTGTAGTACAAGATTTCCATGTCTATTGATGTGACTGATCGTGAGTTCCATCATTGCTTCTTTTTATTTATCATTCATATTCATGTCTTCTCTTATAAGACTTCCCACTTTAATTTACTGTAGGAACCAATTTGTTTGATTAATCACAGAAAAACTGATTAAATGTCTTCTATTTCAATTCTTCCGCAACACATCTTTATCGTTAAATGAAATGCTTGCATTGCAGGTTCTATAATGTTGAGTTTGGTGAAGATTTGTATTGGTACAAAATTTACCAGTCACTTTGGTGATCTAATTGCAATGAGTATTCTATCCTTTATTTTTTTTCTCTTCACTTCTACAACTAAACTAATATGCCTAGAACCATAAAATATCAATGTTTTTTTTGAACAAATAAAATATTGATGTTTAGTCCCATATTAAAATAATTAGAATATTCTCGTATATTTATGCTCTTTTAGAGACACACATGATATTTATGATTTTCTTATTTGGTATATATATTTATGATTTTATTATTTGGTTGGTCTTCTGCATTATATTTCAGTTACTTTGTTTGGTTTCTCTATTTTTTCACTGTGCAACATGAATATCACACACACAATTTTGGTCATGGTTTCATTAGTCTGACTTACATTGCAATATGTTTTTTAAAAACACATTTGACGCTGCTCTTTAAGACACATGAGAAAGGTTAAACCTTTTTTTCAGCTTCTTTTCGTTTGCATGTTTATAGTTTCGATAATACACAACCGAGTTTGTGTAACGTTACATGGTAGGTTGTTCTATGGCCCTATATGGTTACGCTTTAATTGTGGACTGTGAGCTTCTAGGGGTAGAATGTGAATAAATCCTACTTGCACCGGTGTTTCTTTGTCCTTTTAGGCTAAGACATGTGACTTACTAATTCGGGTACATGAAGGTTGAGACCCATTGATCGGTGTATATGTTTTCATAACTGAATTGAGTTTTGATTCATAAATTGAACCGTGTTTTATGTTTTAATTTTTTTGCCTGACCAGCTTTATGTTGTTTTATCTAGATGGATATCACGTAGAACTATAAAGGTATTAGTGAAGCCAGTCAAAGAGTTCAGAGAAGGAGGAGTCTACACCTCAAATGTCGTCTACCAAGATATTTTACACAACGTGTAACATGCATTGTTAGTTAGTATCTCATAATTGATGTAATGTTTTATTTTTCAGTCTCACTAAATATTTTTATATGTTGTTTGATACATGTTAAAATTTTTTGCTAGAGTTTAATTATTGCATGTTTCAACCATTTGTAATTACATTTTGATCTTTTCACATTCTATTCTTAAGGTTATACGAAACACTTACCACAATATCGCATATCGTTAATTGTCTGCCGCTAGAAACCTCTGTTTCTATGCACGGGTACTCGCCTAGTTATTTTAAATGCATATATATCCTTGTAAAACGTTAAAATTATCAAGTATATCCAAATAATTATTTTAATATATTTAATAGAAAAAATGTTTAATAATTGTCAGAATATCCTTTTATTGGTTTGAATTTTATTATGTCAATTGATCTATGTAGGATCAAGAAGTGTAGATTAGCAGGGACACCTCAACCCTGTGTACCATAATGGTACCCATCAACCCTAGTCAGCAAAGGTTTGATGCCTGTGAAATACCTCCGCCCAATACCCAACCATGTTGCGGAACTGATTCGAACTTGCGTCCATTGTTTGATCAAGACAACACATGGCTGGGCGCAGGCTTGTAAGGTAGCTGGTAGCCAACTGAGCTAGGCAGTTGGTTACATTTGATCTATGTTATAGGAGTTTACATCTGGATGGAATGATGGATAATGTTGTTGATATTCTTATTCAAGATTCGTCGATACCGAACACGATTGAGTCGCTGAACATGGCTGCTTTTTCTTTTCTTAAAAATTGGTTAAAGGATATTTTGTAATTGTGAGAAAAAAAATTAATAAGAATAAGGGTAAAATTGGTGTGTGCTTATTGACACACCTTTTTCTGGCGAAATTAAGACCAAAATAGACACAAACTAACCATAAATGCCAAAGATTTTGTGATCGTGCAGAAACGGATATTTCAGAAATTGTTATAAAGCAGGCCAAAAAGGACAAAAACGAGCACGAGTTTGAAAAACATGTCAAAAGCCAAAGCCGGGGAAGCAAATTACCATTTTTGAGCTCAGATTGTCAGAACACAACTTGGGGAATCACAAAATGCCAGAAACAGTCCTTAGAGTAAAAGTTTCAAAAATTGTTATAATTGGTCCTTGGGTGAAAAGTTTGAAGGATTTAAAGTTTACCCCTCAACTTTGCAAATTTGGCAGTTTTAGTCCCTTGGAGTTTAAGTTTGGAAAATATCATTTATAGTCCTTGGATAAATGAAATATGGCAAGAATGATCCCTTGGATAACTTTAGGAAAGTTGCAAAACACACCCTTCAATTTTTAGAAAATTACATAATTGGTCCTTGTAATAATGATGAGGCGAAAAATGATCCGTTTTTAGGGGGTCATTTAAGCCGGAATTGGAATTTATTTGATCAAATATTGCCCTAAATCGTTCCTTTTGTGATTTTAGGTACTTTGGGAGTGAATTCTGGAAAAGGAAGCATTTTGGACGTTTTTGGAGCATAAAAGTGAAGAAAACGGCAAAGTCTTAATTTTCCTTGTTGGGAACAGTAGATGACGGCGTCAAGAAGGATTTGATGACGGCGTCAAGAGAAATTTTGGTGACGGCCCAGAGAAAACATGACGGCGTCAGAACAAGGGCGTCAAGAGTAAAAGTGGTGACGGCCAAGAGCAGAAATACACATGACGGCGTCAGATCTGGATCTAGGCAATCCGAGAAGCTTTTTGGTGGCGAGATGAAGGCGTCAGAATTTTCCTCTTGACGCCGTCACCTCATGAAATCTATATATACTTTTCTAATTTTCATTCATTAAAAAAGGGGAACTTGTGTGGAGAATTTTAGGGTCGAACCTAATAAACCCTAGCTCGTTTGTAACAGTATTTTCAAGGGTTTTCACCCCTTGAAACCCTTCATGTTCAATTGAGATAAGTATCCTTTCAATTCATTCAATATGTCTATGTGTTGTTTGAATATATCTTACGCTTGTCTTAATTTTAACATGCTAGGCTAGATCTTTTGTGTGTTTGCTTAGATGTAATGAAATCTAGATGTTGATTATAGGTTGATTGCTTGTTTATAGTTGTAATGGATGAATGATTTCAATGTTAGGCTTAAGAAAACTCGCAGATTTCCATTGTGTAACTTGCTTGAACGTCTTAAGAAACATGAACCGATGTGTACTAGGTTTTTATGGTTGTATTTAATGCATGAGCGAATTCTAGTGATCCCATGTTAGGAGCTTTTTGCAGGCTCGACATAGGAGTGAAGTAGGAGCTTATAGAATTGGGGAAGTAAGTACGCCACCCCATGATTGGTATTAAGGAATATAACCCGTCATCCACGCAACTGTAACAAGTAATTAACCTGTAAAAGATATCTAGGGAGTAGTGAAATCTAAGTAAACACAATTCTCCCATATATTGTTCACACCACATTAGTAATTTAGTTTAATTTACATTTTTGTTATTTTATTTTGATTGCATCTTTAGTTATCGGGTTAGTTGACTAGCAACTAATTCCGCCCACTCTTCCAACACCCGAGATTTTTATTTGCTTTTATAAAATATAAAAATACAAAATGAATCATCCCTTACCTCTAGACCTAGTTCTTAGGTTTTCTAATCCTAGCGACACTATTCCTGAGTTGAACGATCAATCCCCCAGTACTTGTCACTATACTATACTACAACGATCAGGTACACTGCCTGGTGGGGGTTGTAAGCTTCTAGAGATCCCTCGAGAGGTAAAGCCTGGTGCAATTCCCACGCATCAAGTTTTTGGCGCCGCAGCCCGGGGACTAGTTATTGTCTAGGTTAGAATTTCTTTTTATTATGTCTACTTACTAGAATCCTTTCTAGTGAGATTTATATTTTTATTTTTATAGGATTCCTTTAGTCTATCTTTTTCTTTGTGCCCTTTGTTTGTAAAACCATTTTCATTTGTCTTCATGGCGGATGAGATTCCATTTAGATCATTAACAATAGAGGAACAATTTGTTTACTCAGATAGATTTGCTTCCTGTTGTTCCAATGAATTTTTAAGTGATCTTAGCTAAATACAAGAGGAGATGGGTATAAAGTTTTATAGGTTTGATGAGTTATGCGCATGTGTGGCCTATATTAAACAATCATTGTTAGGATCAATTCCTTTTAGTAAGACCCTTTGGAAAATTTTTGAGGAAAGCCTCCTAACCGTGAACCATGAGTTCAATGAATTGATGGGTTTGTATACATCATAACTTGAGGAAACAATTAAGGAGGATTTAGCCGAACATGATCATATTGAGCAAAAATATGAATCCTTTAGGCAAATTGAACATTGTAATCAAGTTATTGAGGAAGGTTCTTATGAATCAGACTTAGAACTTGAAATGGCTAGAGAAGGATTTGAGATACTTAAGAACATGTTTAGGTTAGATTTTACTAAAACACGTGATGAGGATATAGGTGATGTTGAGAAAAGGAAGGATGAGGTAAATAACACAAACCTACAAAGTACCCCACAACTCCCACCATCACTTGAGGAATACACACCACCCGTGACTTACCCGGAAGAAGTAGAAGAGACTATAAGAGCCCCAATAGAGGTAGAACCCTTGTACCAAACACCACTATAGGATATAGGTTTGAATACCTGTAGTGATAACCTTACTCTTAGTTCTAGGGAATTACCTAGTGTTGATGAACCGGAACCCCAATCTTCACACAACTTTCCATCCTTAGATATACATCTAGGAGACAAAAGAAGAGCCGACCCGCACATCAACCCATGTGGTCCGGGTAGTCTTAGGATAAAGGTAGTGGACTCTAAGCCTTGTAGAGAGGAAACCAATATAGGAGTGGAAAATGACCTTACATGCTTACATCACCCATTTATGTTTGATCACAAGAAACATTATGGGTTTAAACCGGGTTTATTAGGTCAAGATAGATCCCCAACTAGTAATCTCTTGAAATTGATTGAAAATGATCCCTTTCTAGGAGAAAATCTTAATCCACCCATTAACCCGATTGAATTAGGTAAGGTTAAGATGATAGGAACACACCCCTTTGAGCATATAATTCATCCACCACTCTTTCCTCATGAGGCAAATTTCCACCCTAAGGGTGTGTATAGCTACTTCCACCCGCACTTAATCCTAAGTGTAGGGAAAACTTCTCTTATTTCCATTAAATAAGGTTAGAGTCAGGCTCGTGACTTGAACAAAAACAAGCGCTTCTTGGGAGGCAACCCAAACCCGTTTTATTTGTTTGTTTGATTGTTTGTTTTATTGTTATTTGTTTCCGTATGCATGCTTTATTTATCTTGTTGGTAGATCATGTTTCAAAATAAAATTATGAAAATACTTCATTTTGTCGTTTGACTTCGTCTTAACTTCATACAAAGGTATTTCACAAAAGATAAGTGTAAGGGGAAACCCCAAATATGTTTTTAAGAAACGAAATTGATCATGATTCTCCACAATATTAAATGAACATGTGTATTAGTATTTGTTAGAGTCAAATGCTTGTATCGAGTCATAATGATGTTTTGCAGGATTTTCCAGGAAGTAGGACATAAGTTTTTCCAGAAATTTTTCGGAAACTTAACGTAAAGATTTTTGCAGGTCACTTCTAACGGCGTCATGAGTTTACTCTTGACGGCGTCATGTGTAAAATTCTAGAAATTTTGCTAGTTTTGTTTTTCTAACGGAGTCTTAAAGTTTTTGTTAATTCTTTAGTTTTATAAACTCCAGGAAATCTGCAAACATTCATTCCACAAGCATTATATCTTAAATTGTTTTCTAAGATTTGTTAGTATATATAGATTGCCGCCGATTTTAAGCGAGGTTGCCTTGTTTGTTTTCTCAGGTTTAACAGGTTATGTATGACAAGAAGATAATTTATATTCTGGAAGGGAAGCTTTGATTGTTCATTTTCTTGGAGGAAGATCTAACCTTGTTACCATACTATCCATACCGAGCGAATCAGGGGAGTATTTGATTTCATTCTTTTACCTAATTTACTTTTACATCCTTTAATTGTACATTGGGGACAATGTTCATCCTAAGTGTAAGGGGAGGGTAAAATGATGATACCTCATAGGATACACTTTCGCTTGAGTTTGTTTGTTTGATGGTAGATGTGTAATAAAACTATGAGAAATACTTTTAGTGTAGTTTTAGCGCCAAATTTAAAATTTTTTACAACATTTAGGAGTGAAACTTTAGCCATAGCAAGCGTCTCATAGATAGGAGTCGTATGACTAGCACAAAACCGTACCACTCAGAAAAATTTTCCACCCAAATATGTGAGGTTCGCCTTTAGATTTGATAGGAAAAGCATTTACTATTAGTGCTTATGAGTGTACCGGTAGCATTTAGATTCTAGAACTTGCGTTAGTGATGCATCCCGAGACCTCTAGTGAGACTACATTCGTGTAGTAGGATTTACTACATGATAAGAGGCATTAGGATCACCCTTGTGTTAAACCCGTATCATAATTACTTGACCCCTTAAGTCATATTACTTGGCTAGTTAAGTCAATTAATTTTTCCCACACCTTAGCGTTGTACTCATTTTTAGTACACGAACCCCTAGTACACCCCTTCGAGCCTATCTTTTCGTTTCTAACTTTAAGCATCTTACTTAAAGGAAGAATTTGTTACACCCCACTTAAATGTACAACCAAATCGCCTTAGCCTTCCGTGTATGCACTCATCTTTAGTGCATTATTGTTATATGTTTAAACCCTTAGTTAATTATCTAATTGATTACATGGTTGCTAAGTCGAGTCATATCCTTGTACATATTGTTTTGGGACAATTGGGACTCATGGGTAAAGTACTAATGTTATGGAGTAATGGGGAAGAACATCATATTATTACCCCCATATGTGCGTTAATCTTAAAAGTACTCCAAGTGTTTTGATTATCTTGATTCGAGTCACTAGATTAGTTTATTGTAATGTATGTAAAAATTCAAGTCTAAGGGGAATGTTCATTCCCTATGATGTATTATTTTGGATGGTAGGGTAAGAGTGTATGCAAAAAAAAAAAAAAAAAAAAAAAAAAAAAAAAAAAAAAAAAAAAACCGAAAAGATATAAAAAAAAAAGAGAGAAAAAACATACGGACTACCATCCTGTTTCATTCTATGTTCATTTTATGTTTTTGTTATTTTTGATTTATTAGCTTAAGTCGAGTCTAGTCTTGGCTTAGCAACGCCATATTGTACATGTAATTAACCAAGATTATTAACTCGCAACCAATAAAGATTGCCTATATCCAACAAAACCGTGTATTCCATATCCCTACACCTAACATTACAACCCTTTAAAAAGACCTCTTTGATAGTTTATCCTAGGTGCTTATGCCATGTGGTGGAGGTTTGATCCTTTCCTAAGCCTATGGTAATCTATTTTGCTATGACAGGTAGTGAGAGATGTTTTTCATTTCCATATTGTGATATATACTTTATTACACCCGAGAGATATGAGTATCTAAACACTATTTGTGAGGTGCTAGTGTATGACCTCCGTGCTTGTCTTTGGTCTTTAGTGGAACGATTCTTTGTTGTAATTACTTTTATATTAGTGTTAAATGACTACTAACTTGTATTTTGGTTAGAATAAAAGCGCATTTGCTTGAGGACAAGCAAATCTCAAGTGTAAGGGTATATGATGAGGCGAAAAATGATCCGTTTTTAGGGGGTCATTTAAGCCGGAATTGGAATTTATTTGATCAAATATTTCCCTAAATCGTTCCTTTTGTGATTTTAGGTATTTTAGGTACTTTTGGAGTGAATTCTGGAAAAGTAAGCATTTTGGACGTTTTTGGAGCATAAAAGTGAATAAAACGGCAAAGTCTTAATTTTCCTTGCTGGGAACAGTAGATGACGGCGTCAAGAAGGATTTGATGATGGCATCAAGAGAAATTTTGGTGACGGCCCAGAGAAAACGTGACGGCGTCTGAACAAGGGCGTCAAGAGTAAAAATGGTGACGGCCAAGAGCAGAAATACACATGACGGCGTCAGATCTGGATCTAGGCAATCCGAGAAGATTTTTGGCGGCGAGATGACGGCGTCAGAATTTTCCTCTTGATGCCGTCACCTCATGAAATATATATATAATTTTCTAATTTTCATTCATTAAAAAAGGGGAACTTGTGTGGAGAATTTTAGGGTCGAACCTAATAAACCCTAGCTCGTTTGTAGCAGTATTTTAAAGGGTTTTCACCCCTTGAAACCCTTCATGTTCAATTGAGATAAGTATCATTTCAATTCATTCAATATGTCTATGTGTTGTTTGAATATATCTTACGCTTGTCTTAATTTTAACATGCTAGGTTAGATCTTTTGTGTGTTTGTTAGATGTAATGAAACCTAGATGTTGATTATAGGTTGATTGCTTGTTTATAGTTGTAATGGATGAATGATTTCAATGTTAGGCTTAAGAAAACTGGCAGATCTCCATTGTGTAACTTGCTTGAACGTCTTAAGAAACATGAACCGATGTGTACTAGGTTTTTATGGTTGTATTTAATGCATGAGCGAATTCTAGTGATCCCATCTTAGGAGCTTCTTGCAGGCTCGACATAGGAGTGAAGTAGGAGCTTATAGAATTGGGAAAGTAAGTACGCAACCCCCATGATTGGTTTTAAGGAATATAACCCGTCATCCACGCAACTATAACAAGTACTTAACCTGTAAAAGATATCTAGGGAGTAGTGAAATCTAAGTAAACACAATTCTCCCATATACCACATTAGTAATTTAGTTTAATTTACATTTTTGTTATTTTATTTTGATTGCATCTTTAGTTATTGGGTTAGTTGACTAGCAACTAATTCCGCCCACTCTTCCAATACCCGAGATTTTTATTTGCTTTTATAAAATATAAAAATACAAAAAGAATCATCCCTCACCTCTAGACCTAGTTCTTAGGTTTTCTAATCCTAGTGACACTATTCCTGAGTTGAACGATCAATCCCCTGGTACTTGTCACTATACTATACTACAACGATCAGGTACACTGCCTGGTGGGGGTTGTAAGCTTCTCGAGATCCCTCGAGAGGTAAAGCCTGGTGCAATTCTCACGCATCAAATAAGCTTAAAACAAACGGACCCTTTTTATTACTACAAACACAACCCAAGTCCAAACCAAAACACAAACCCAACACCCTTTTGTCCCAGTCCATCTTCCAAGGCCAAACACAAACCCACCCTTAATATTACCAGGGTCAACCCCTGGTTAAACTCCCTCCTTCTCCCTTAATACCCGCCAAACTCCACCACCCCCCACTTGCCTGCACCTCCATCACATCCCACCATCTCACCCTCTCCCATCACCTCCATACACCACAGACAACCACAATTAATGCACCACCCCCTCACACGAAAAATAGACCCAAATTGCAAATTCACTTTTTGGCGCCAAATTGCAAATTGAAGGCTAGGATTACTTTGACTGATCCAATGGCTGAGATTGTTGATGGGAATTGCTCAGAGGCTCATGGGAAACCTAATTCACATCTATAAAAGAGAGAAGAAGCAGAAGAGATCGTATGTAGTTTTATTAGTGTAGTTTTAATGTCGAATTAGTAAAAATTCAAATCCCAGTTGTTCTTCTTAGTTAAAAAAAGGTTGTAATAAGTCCTTTCAGTGTAATTCCATCTTTCTTTAATCTTAGTTTCAAGTTTCCTTTGAAAATTCACAGTTTGCATTTTCCTTTAGTACAAAATCTCAAATGTGTTAAAATTTGTTGGTTCTTGATCCTTTAAGCTCATATAAGTCCCTGATAAGCTTTTATAAGCTTACTAAGCACTTTAGTCTGTTTTTATTCAAAAGATATAAAAATACAAAAAAATACAGAAAAATAGTTATTAAATTAAAAATCAAAAAAGAATGAAGAAGAAAGCTGGAGCAGGGTATATTCTGGATGGCCTTTTGTTAGAAGCTTCTTGGGAAGCTATAGGAAGTGTTTGTGGTCGTTGGTTCACTTGTTCTCAGCTTGGAAGCTTTTGTAAGCCATTTTATCCATTTTTGCTTATTACTTTAGAAGTTCTTATTTAACTGCTTATTTTTGCTGATTTCTGATTCTTGGGTATAGTTTAGTAGGATTATTGCTTAATATTATCTGTTTGTGCATTAGAATCTTTTGTTGCTCAAATTCTCATTTTCACTATAAAAAATGTTTACTTTTGATTCATATGAGTTTGTTGTTATTGTTGCTGTCTTTGTGATTGAATAAGCTTACAACATCATTATAAGCACTTGATACGTGGGAATTGCACCCTCGCAATAGGTTTTACCTCTCAAGGGATCTCGAGAAGCTTACAACCCCCACAAGGCAGTGTACCTGATCGTTGTAGTATAGTATAGTGACAAGTACCGGAGGATTGATCGTTCAACTCAGGAATAGTGTCGCTAGGATTAGAAAGCCTACTAAACTAGGTCTAGAGGTGAGGGATGATTCTTTTTGTATTTTTATATTTTATGGAAATCAAGTAAAATCTCGGGTTTTGAAGGAGTGGGCGGAATTAGTTGCTAGCAACTAACCCAATTAACTAAAGATGCAATCAAAATAAAATAAAATAAATGAAAATTAAACTATTATACTAATGTGGTGGAAACAGTAATGAGAAAAGTTGTGTTTACTTAGATTTCATTACTCCCTAGATATCTTTTACAGGTTGATTAGCTTGTTACAATTGCATGGATGATGGGTTATATTCCTTAATACCAGTCGTAGGGCCATGTACAATATTCCCTAACTCTATAAGATCCTACTTCACTCCTATGTCGAGCTGTTAGAAGCTCCTAACATGGGATCATTAGAATTCTCTTACGCATTAAATACAACCAAAAATCGTAGTACACCTCCGATCATGTTTCTTAAGACATTCAAGCAAGTTACCAATGGAAGTCTGCCAGTTTTCTTAAGCCTAACATCGAATACCATCATCCGTAACAATTATAAACAAACAATCAACCCATAATCAACATCTAGGTTTCACTACATCTAAGCAAACACAATAAAAACCTAGCCTAGCATGTTAAAGAGAATACAAGCGTAAGATATAATCACACAACACATAGACATATTGAATTATTTGAATAAGTACTTATCTTCAATTGAAAATGGAAGAATCAAGGGGTCAAAACCCTTGAAAAAGCTGTAAAATTCATCTAGGGTTTATGCCTTAATATCCCATACAAAGTTCCACACCTAATGAATGAAAATTAGAAAACTATATATATATTTTACACCTTGACGGTGTCATGTGTTAACCTCTGACGCTGTCAACTCGCCGCCATGATGAAATTCGTATTGCCTAGATCCACTTCTGACGCCGTCATGTAGGAATGAGCTCTGGGCCGTCACGTGTAATTGGACCTTGACAGCCTTGGTGACGCTGTCAGGCCAATCTGCCTAAAAACTTTCTGTATCGTCATGTTTGTTTTCCACTTCCACCTCTTTTGTCACTCTTGACGCCGTCACTAGTAATCCCTTGACGTCGTCAGGTACTGTTCCTAGCAAGGAAATTTGAGACTTTGCCGTTTTCTTCACTTTTATGCTCCAAAAACATCCAAAATGATTCCTTTTCCATATTTCTCCTAAAAAGTACCTAAAATGACAAAAGGAACGATTTAGGGCAATAATTGATCAAATAATCTCGAATTCGGGCTTAAATGACCCCTTAAAAGCGATACACTTTTCGCCTCATCAGCACTTGTAATTCATTTTTAAGGTCTTAATCAGTCGTTCACTTTGAAAATCTCAAATCAGTGTCAAATAAAGAGGTGTTTGGTTTAAGACTGTTAGCTATAATCTTGTCAGTATTTGTTGTTGTTTCTAGTTTACACATGTTGCATTAGGTCCTAGTATCTCAGTTAAGGCTTAAAACTCAGTGCTCATTTGGATAAAAGACTAAATCTTCTTTATCTCTCCATTTTTGTTCACTGTCTAGCATTTAGGTTCCATAATCATCATGATCAGTTCATTAGCTGTTAGGAATGCCTTAAATCATCTCATCTTAGCTTAACATAACACATTCAGTATATTAGAAGCACTAGAAGTTCATATAAGTCAACTTCGATCAAAAATCAAAAAGTTAAATTGCATAGTTTGTTAGAAATCCATTTAGGGTGGTAATTTTCATTTCTTCATTTCTTCATTTTGGCCCTAGCTTGTTAACAAATGAACCTTAGACTTAGCTTTTTGTTGTTTTGAAAAGCCCTCCTTGCTAGCTATATGCGCATGTGCTTGTTGTTCCATTTAGTGCTTATTTCAACTGCTTATTGTGGCCCTACATATTGACTCATCAACCTCACTACACTGACTCATAAGTGTTGATAGGTCACCTTCATAAGCTCATATTGAACTTATTAGTGAACCGCAGTCCTTGAGCCTTATCTTTTTGGAAAGCTTATTGACCCAGCTTGTTGGTTATGTGCTTATTTTGGACCTTAGAATCCTTGCCCCCAGCTTATTTTTGTCCTAGATATACCCTCACCAACTGAGCATTCTCTAAGTCTGTGGTGAATAAGCCATATTCATAAGCTCATTGTGAGCTTATCTGTGGGCCCCAACTTGTGCTTATTGGCTTTCTAAGAAGCTCACTAGGTTGGCTTATTGGCTCAAGGTTTACCTTGGACCCCTGAGTTCATTAGGTGGGCCCCACATAGGCCTGCATTTAGTTATTTTGGCCTGCATAGTTGGTAGGATTTGGTTTTGCTTATTTCTGCTTATTGAGCTTATTCTAGTGTGGTATCTTAGTTGTTTTTGCTTATTTTGTAATCACCTCAGTTGTATTTAGCTTATCTCTCCTTAGTGTATAGCTTTTTGCTTATTGGCTAGCTTATTCAAACCAAAAATCCATTTTTAAGCCGTATAACTCAACTGTTAAGCCATTAAGTGCTTATTTGGCCTTTTCATAAAAAAAAAATTCGTAAAAATTAGTTATTTTCAGTTGTCAAAAGGTTTGGTAACAGAAAAATCCAAAAAAGAAAATAAAAACAGAAAAGTGACAAGAATGGGATTTGAACCATGGACCTCTTGGTTCCCTGGCACAAAACTAACCCAGACCTGTGCACTATCTGGGCTAGGTGGTTCTTAAAGTTATAGTTTCCCTCCCTTTTACTTATAGTGGTAGCTTCTATTTTAGCAAATTTAACTTTTTGGCTTATTTTTCTGCTTTTTTCATTAAGCACTTGCATGTTTTCATATTTTTCCTAAGTTTCTGTCATATTGTAGTATTTGTATAAAAATTTTCATAATTTTCTGTTTTCATTTAGTATTTTTAATAATTAATTTTAGTTTAATTGTATTTAATTCATAAATCAAAAATAAAATCATTTACTGCCTATTTATAAGCACTATCACTTTTTTATATTTTTCCTAGCTTTTATTAATTATAAAGTATTTTTAGAAAAACTCTCATAATTTTTATTTTTCACTTTCTATTTTTAATAATTAATATAGTTTAATTAGCTTTTAATTAATAATAAGTAATTAATTTCTCAAATAACTTATTTATAAGTTTTATAAACTTTTTATAATTTTTTAGGATTCCTGTGATAGTTAATGAGTTTTACAAAAAATTTCATAATTTTCCAAGTTCTTTTAGTATTTTTAGTAATTTAAATTAGTTATTAAATAGTTTTTAATTAATAATAAATATTTAAAAATCAAAAAAATAATTTTCTTTTATTATTAAGTTTATAAAAAATTAATTTTTACCCCTTAGGATTATTTCTGCTTTATTTTCCTTTTTTTCCTGTACGCATTTACGTTTATTTTAATTTTAATTTACGTTTTTAGTTTTAAACACGTATCTGATTTCTTGTAATTGTTAATATTGTTAATTTGTCATATTTCCATTAATATCTGATTAGTGTAATTAAATCCAATCATATCTTTGTTACTTTCCTCAAATCACTCAATCCCATAAACGTTCAAAAATACAATTTCACACATCGCTGGGACATAACGACCCGAGAAAACACTGTACTTACACCGGGTCATAAATTGATCACTTCTCACCCTCAGGTTTGACCTGTTGACCACCCTTGGTTGACTGGTTAGTAATGCGTGGGAATTGCACCAGGCTTTACCTCTCGAGGAATCTCGAGAAGCTTACAACCCCCACCAGGCAGTGTACCTGATCGTTGTAGTATAGTATAGTGACAAGTACCGGGGGATTGATCGTTCAACTCAGGAATAGTGTCGCTAGGATTAGAAAACCTAAGAACTAGGTCTAGAGGTGAGGGATGATTCTTTTTGTATTTTTTATATTTTATGAAAGCAATTAAAATCTCGGTTTTTAGAGGAGTGGGCGGAATTAGTTGCTAGTCAAATAACCGAATAACTAAGATGCAATCAAAATAAAATGACAAAAATGAAAATCAACTAAATTAAGATAGTGGTGTGAACAATATATGGGAGAATTGTGTTTACTTAGATTTCACTACTCCCTAGATATCTTTTACAGGTTAATTACTTGTTACAGTTGCGTGGATGACGGATTGTGTTCCTTAATACCATTCATGGGGTGGCGCACTTACTTCCCCAATCCTATAAGCTCCTATTTCACTCCTATGTCGAGCCGGCTAAGAAGCTCCTAACATGGGATCACTAGAATTCGCTCATGCATTAAATACAACCATAAAAGCCTAGTACACATCGGTTCATGTTTCTTAAGACGTTCAAGCAAGTTACACAATGGAGATCTACCAGTTTTCTTAAGCCTAACATTGAAATCATTCATCCATCACAACTATAAACAAGCAATCAACCTAAAATCAACATCTAGGTTTCATTACATCTAAGCAAACACACAATAGATCTAGCCTAGCATGTTAAAATCAAGACAAGCATAAGATATATTCAAACAACACATAGACATATTGAATTAATTGGAAGAAAACTTATCTCAATTGAACATGAAGGGTTTCAAGGGGTGAAAACCCTTGAAAATACTATTACAAACGAGCTAGGGTTTATAAAGTTTGACCCTAATATTCTCCACACAAGTTCCTCCTTTATGAATGAAAAATAGAAAAGTATATATAGATTTTGTGAGGTGACGGCGTCAAGAGGAAAAATCTGACGCCGTCATCTCGCCGCCAATAAAGTTCTCGGACTGCCTAGATCCAAAGCTGACGCAGTCATGTATGATTCTACTCTGGGCCATCACCACATTTACTCTTGACGCCCTTGTGCTGACGTCGTCACGTTTTCTCTAGGTCGTCATCCATTTTGCTCTTGATGTCGTCATAAAATTCTTCTTGACGCCGTCAGGTACTGTTCCCAGCAAGGAAAATTAAGACTTTGCCATTTTCTTCAATTTTATGCTCCAAAAACGTTCAAAATGCTTCCTTTTCCAGAATTCACTCCCAAAGTACCTAAAATCACAAAAGGAACGATTTAGGGCAATATTTGATCAAATAAATTCCAATTCCGGCTTAAATGACCCCCTAAAAATGGTTCATTTTTCGCCTCATCATATACCCTTACACTTGAGATTTGCTTGTCCTTAAGCAAATGCGCTTTTATTCTAGTCAAAATACAAGTTAGGGGTCATTTAACACTAATATAAAAGTAATTACAAAAAAATAATCGTTCCACTAAAGACCAAAGATAAGCACGGAGATCATACACTAGCACCTCACAAATAGTGTGTAGATACTCACATCTCTCGGGTGTAATAAAGTATATATCACAGAATGGAAATGGGAAACATCTCTCACTACCTGTCATAGCAAAATAGATTACCATAGGCTTGGGAAAGGATCAAACATCCACCACAAGGCGTAAGCACCAAGGATAAACTATCAAAGAGGTCTTTTAAAAAGGGTTGTAATGTTATGTGTAGGGATATGGAATACACGGTTTTGTTGGATATAGGCAATCTTCACTGGTGGCGAGCTAATCATCTTGGTTAATTACATGTACAATATGGCGTTGCTAAGCCAAGACTAGACTCGACTTAAGCTAATAAATGAAAAATAACAAAAACATAAAACAAACATAGAATGAAACGGGATGGTAGTCCGTATGTTTTTTTTTTTTTTTTTTTTTTTTTTTATTATTTTTTTTAATACATTCTTGCCCTACCATCCAAAATAGTACATCATAGGGAATGAACATTCCCCTTAAACTTGAATTTTTACATACTTTACAATAAACTAATCTAATGACTCGAATCAAGATTATTAAAACACTTGGAGTACTTTTTAAGATTAACGTAAATATGGGGGTAATAAAATAATGTTCTTCCCCATTACTCCATAATATAAGTACTTTACCCATGAGTCCCAATCGTCCCAAAACAATATGTACAATGATATGACTCGACTTAGCAACCATGTAATCAATTAGATAATTAACTTAGGGTTTAAATATGTAACAATAATGCACTAAAGATGAGTGCATACACTGAAGGCTAAGGCGATTTGGTTGTACATTTAACTGGGGTGTAACAAATTCTTCCTTTAAGTAAGATGCTTAAAGTTAGAAATGAAAAGATAGGCTCGGAGGGGTGTACTAGGGGTTTCGTGTACTAAAAATGAGAACAACGCTAAGGGTGTGGGAAAAATTAATTGACTTAACTAGCCAAATAATATGACTTAAATGGTCAAGTAATTATGATACGGGTTTAACACAAGGGTGATCCTAATGCCTCTTATCATGTAGTAAGTTCTACTACACGAATGTAGTCTCACTAGCGGTCTCGGGATGCATAACTAACGCAAGTTCTAGAATCTAAATGCTACCGGTACACTCATAAGCACTAATAGTAAATGCTTTTCCTATCAAATCTAAAGGTGAACCTCACATATTTGGGTGGAAAATTTTTCTGAATGATACGGTTTTGTGCTAGTCATACGATCTCCTATCCATGAGATGCTTGCTATGGCTAAAGTTTCACTCCTGAATGTTGTAAAAATCTTAAATTTGGCGCCAAAATTACACTAACAATTATTTCTCATAGTTTTATTACACACCTACTATCAAACAAATAAACTCAAGCGAAAGTGTATCCTATAAGGTATCATCATTTTACCCTCCCCTTACACTTAGGATGAACATTGTCCCCAATGTTCAATTAAAGATTGTAAAAGTAAAACAGGGAAAAGAATGAAATCAAATACTCCCCTGATTCGCTCGGTATGGATAGTATGGTAACAAGGTTAGATCTTCCTCCAAGAAAATGAACAATCAAAGCTTACCTTCCAGAATATAGATCATCTTCTTGTCAAACATAACCTGTTAAACCTGAGAAAACAAACAAGGCAACCTTGCGTAAAATCGGCGGCAATCTATATATGCTAACAAATCCTAGAAAACAATGTAAGATATAATGCTTGTGGAATGATGTTTGCAGATTTCCTAGAGATTATAAAACTAAAGATTCAACAAAAACCTTAAGACTCCGTTAGAAAAACAAAACTGGTAAAATTTCCAGATTTTTACACGTGACGCCGTCAGGAATTTCTTCCTGACGCCGTCAGAAGTGACCTGCAGAAATTCTTATGTTAAGTTTCCGGAAAATTTCTAGAAAAACTTTGTCCTACTTCCTGGAAAATCCTGCAAAACATCATTATGACTCGATACAAGCATTTGATTCTAACAAATACGAATATACATGTTCATTTAATATTGTGGAGAATCATGATCAAGTTTGTTTCTTAAAAACATATTTGGGGTTTCCCCTTACACTCATCTTTTGCGAAATACCCTTGGATGAAGTTAAGACTAAGCTAAACAACAAAATAAAGTATTTTCACCATTTTAGTTTTGAAACATGATCTACCAACAATAAAAATAAAGCATGCATACGGAAGCAAATAACAATCAAACAAAATAAAAATCACACAAAACATGGGTTGCCTCCCAAGAAGCGCTTTTCTTTATTTACGAGTCTTGTAGCTAGACTCAAGGTCATGGGTTACTACGTGACTTCATCGTTGGTTTCACTCTCTAGGTCATCTCCTATACCAGTTTTGTATTCCGGACCTAGTTGCAAGCATTCTTTGTAGAAACCAAGCATCCTATTCATCACATACTCTACTCCTCTACGTCTATCCTCATCATTCCTATAGTAAGCCGCTTGTTTATGTTCCTTTTCTATGTTTGATAGGAGGCGGTATTGCTCAATCTTATAGGGCATTTGGTAGGCAATCTCATCATTCTCTTCCTTGAACCCAATTATCCCTAGAGTCAGATCATAACTCATCTTAGTGGCCTCAATGAATGGTTTTCCGAACACTACTTGACTTAGGCAAGCATCTATCACCGGACGAGTATCCTCTACTATCATAAAATCGATCTCATAAGTGAAATTTCTGACAATCACATGCAATCCTTTCACTCTACCTACAAAATTACTTATCAAATTCTTACTGGGCATCATCCTATAACCAAGTTGTTTCTTCATTACCCAATTATAATAAGTCCTGGTCATGATGTTTATAGGAGACCTAGGATTGATATAAGCTTTCCATACATGCATATGCCCAATGTTGCATGGTATGTTGATGGTCGAAGGGTCTCCCATTTTGATAAGGGGTGAACCAAGGATATATGGTGTCTCGGGATTATCGAATAAATCCTTGCGATATTCCCGTTCTTCCTTGGTGGGCAACTTATCAATGTACTCTTCTACAGTCTCTACTTCCTCTAACTTTTCTCCCTTATTAACCTCTACTTCCCTAATTTCATCCCTAGTCTTGGTTTCTACTCCAACTTCATCCTTGTCACTTTCTTCTATCTCCTTATCAATTGGTTTAACGGTGACAACATTGACAAAGTGGACGTGTTTAGATGACGAGGGGTCCTTAGTTTGGATTCCGCTATTGGCGTCCCTAGTGTCCTTCCTAGGTGTAGTTAACGCATGGTTGTTGAGGGCTTTCAACAAGTTGTCAATCTTATTGGTCATCTCCGTTTGTTGTTGGTTGAATTCGGTTTCAAACCTAGCTATGCGAGCTTCCTGAGATGCCATAAACTTGGACATCAATCCTTTAAGATTGTTGATACTACCATAGTTGTTAGAAGGATTGTTGTTGAAAGTACGGTTGGAGGGTGGACCGTTTGGTTGGTAACGATTAGGCGGATTGGAAGAATTGTTTTGGTTTTGTTTCCACCTAAGGTTCGGGTGATTTTTCCAAGAAGGGTTGTAGGAATCACCATAAGGGTTTAGCTCGGGTTTAAAAGTGTACCACTTATCTCCCGCTTCATCGGTACGCGAGGATGCGTAGTCCGCAAAAGCTGTTCCGGGGAGTTTCACGCAATCACGAGTGTCATGGGGACCACTACATAATTCGCATGAAGAAGTGATTTTGTTCACTTGGCTTGAAGGCTTAGGAGCTTCGTAAGATTTCATGAGAAACTTGACTTGGTCCTCAAGTTCTATGATCCTACGGTCGGGAGTGCTAGAATTGTTCGAAGGCAAAGATATTGCCTTGATCGCTTTGTTCAAATCACGGGGATCATTCCAACTTTCGTTGTCATAGAGAGCAAGATATTCTATGAGTTCCCATGATTCTTCCGCACTTAGGTCACGTAGCTTGCCACCGGCCGATTCATCAATGGTTTGCCTTGTGGAGAGATCGATGTGGTCATAGAAGATTTGGACTTGGAGCCAAAGATCTATGCCATGATGAGGGACTTTTTGGAGTAAGTCCTTGAAACAAGTCCATAATTCATATAGAGTTTCACCTTGATGTTGTTGGAACATCAAGATATCATTTCTAAGCTTGGTAGTTCTCCCCGGTGGGAAAAATTGAGCAAGGAAACGAGTGGTGAGATCATCCCATGAGGTGATGGATCCTGCGGGTAAACGTTCAAGCCATTGACTAGCTTGATCACGTAGAGAGAATTGGAATAGGCGTAATCGGGTCGTCTCTCTAGTTGCAACATCTAGGTCTATGGAATCTACGATTTTAAGGAAGTCCTTGAGATGTTGATTTGGATCTTCGGAACGAAGTCCATGGAATGCACATCCGCTTTGCACCAACCAGATGGTGTCAGTTCGCAAGGGAGACACATTGGCTCCTTGGGTGAGCTCAATGGTGTTTCGATAGCCTTGGTGGCTAGGTCGGGAGTACTCTCCTAGGGTTCGGGGCCTAAGAGGTTGGTTAGCTAGTGGCGGGTTTTGTGGGTGGTCTTGTTGTGGTGGGTTGATGGGTTCAAAGATGTTACCACCTTCCATGATGTCGGATGGTAAGAGTTACGAACACAGACAAGAAGAAATAAGATAGACTAAAGAAGACCTAAAAATAAAAATAAAATCTTACTAGAAAGGAATCTAGAAAGTAGACCTAATAAAAAGAAATCCTAACCTAGATAATAACTATTCCCCGGGCCGCGGCGCCAAAAACTTAATCGGGTATTGCACCAGGCTTTACCTCTCGAGGGATCTCGAGAAGCTTACAACCCCCACCAGGCAGTGTACCTGATCGTTGTAGTATAGTATAGTGACAAGTACCGGGGGATTGATCGTTCAACTCAGGAATAGTGTCGCTAGGATTAGAAAACCTAAGAACTAGGTCTAGAGGTGAGGGATGATTCTTTTTGTATTTTTTATATTTTATGAAAGCAATTAAAATCTCGGTTTTTAGAGGAGTGGGCAAAATTAGTTGCTAGTCAACTAACCCAATAACTAAGATGCAATCAAAATAAAATGACAAAAATGAAAATAAACTAAATTAAGATAGTGGTGTGAACAATATATAGGAGAATTGTGTTTACTTAGATTTCACTACTCCCTAGATATCTTTTACAGGTTAATTACTTGTTACAGTTGCGTGGATGACGGATTGTATTCCTTAATACCATTCATTGGGTGGCGTACTTACTTCCCCAATCCTATAAGCTCCTGCTTCACTCCTATATCGAGCCGGCTAAGAAGCTCCTAACATGGGATCACTAGAATTCGCTCATGAATTAAATACAACCATAAAAACCTAGTACACAACGGTTCATGTTTCTTAAGACGTTCAAGCAAGTTACACAATGGAGATCTGCCAGTTTTCATAAGCCTAACATTGAAATCATTCATCCATTACAACTATAAATAAGCAATCAACCTATAATCAACATCTAGGTTTCATTACATCTAAGCAAACACACAATAGATCTAGCCTAGCATGTTAAAATCAAGACAAGCATAAGATATATTCAAACAACACATAGACATATTGAATGAATTGGAAAAAAACTTATCTCAATTGAAGATGAAGGGTTTCAAGGGGTGAAAACCCTTGAAAATACTGTTACAAACAAGCTAGGGTTTATAAAGTTCGACCCTAATATTCTCCACACAAGTTCCTCCTTTATGAATTAAAAATAGAAAAGTATATATAGTTTTTGTGAGGTGGCGGCGTCAAGAGGAAAAATCTGACGCCGTCATCTCGCCGCCAATAAAGTTCTCTGTTAGACCTTAGATATCACAACTTTATCACAAATATAGAAGATTAGAAGAAGAAAGATGGTGACTTGGTGACTTATATGTGATTCGTGTATAGAGAGAGAGAGATGGAAATATGAGAGAATATTATTAAGAAACACACACACTTACACACACAAGCACACACCTCAAATGAGCCTTTGAGGTGTTTAAATAGTAAGATACATGAGATGCCCTATGGGCTTTCTATGGGCTTGGGCTTGGACTTGGTTACATGGTTATATAACAAGGCTTATGAAACATAGCATATAACATATTAGCTTGCCAAGTCCAAGGCCCAATGACTAAACTATTACTAATCTTAACAAACGACACAAAGTTACAATATGAGAATGACCATCACTTCATAATACATATTTTTAATGCTAACAATCTCCCCCTAAGGGGTGGTCATTCGAATGATGCTCCACGTGAGTGGGTCTTCCGTGTTCTTTGTCTTTAACTTTGTGTGTTGTTGTAGAATAGTCTTTAGTCTTTGTTCCTTCATGCTTTGTGATCTTTGATAACTGATTTTCATCGTTCTTTGTTCCTTTGTGATGTGGAGTTATCTGCCTTTCGTCACTTCTGCGTCTGTGGTGGTTGTTTGCCATTCCAACATGCTCATACATCTTCAGTCTTTGTGATATTCATATGCACGTAGTTCCCTTTCGTTCACTTTGATCTTTAGTCTTTATACTTTGTAGATTCTTCTTTTTGGTGTAGAATCTTTCTTTGAACTTTGTGTTGTATAGATCTTTGAGGGAGCATTCTTTAACTTCCAGATGTATGTATGAGCACGTGGAATCTGTCGCCATGGAGATGAAGTGTCCCTGCATATAAACAGTTAGCAATAAAACAACCGGTACTTACAGATAAGAATTAGAGATCATCAACAGCATAGTGTGAAGACTCCTTCTAACCCTTACCAAGGCCGTTCCCATGTCAGATACTCTCGAGAGATCTTACAAGACCTACTTAGTAGCTCAATGACTGGGTGAGTCGCTGGGGATCACTCCACGACTGTAGACCGTTTGAAACCACCGCGAACACTAAGCGTAACCCATAAAGAATTACCGAAGTGACCTGCTGTCAGGGCTGTTTGATGTTGACCCTGGCAGGAATTTCCATTCAATCATTGAGAATCACAAAAGTGAATCCTCTCATAAATGTTCTGGCAGATTGCTAAGATCTGCGTAGGACTCTTAAGTTTACACCTGGCGTCCTTAATGTTGAACAACCAGTGTAGAAATATCATGTGTTCCTATGAGATCTTTTGATGAATCTCGGGGCTCTAGACTCGATAAGTGCACATTTGGTTTCCTATGCGGAGATTAGGGAGAGGTCTCCTGCTTCAATATCAACCATCTCTAAGAGACAGATCGATAGATTACATCGGTTCCCCGTGAGAATGAAACAAGCTCTTTTAAGAGAACTTGAGTGGTTAAGAAGGTTTAGTGCAGTGCGTCACTGGGTCCATGACGTCTTTGTCTTCAATACCGGTGTCACCTTGGTAACAACCAGTAGCATATGAGTTGAACCCGGTGTCTGCCCTAAGGTTGAACATATGGAGGGCTATTTCTTTTCACCCTTTTTCATAACTTTTCTTTTTAATTCTTCAACCCCTTCTTTCTCCTTTCTTATTTTCTCCTTTTTTTCAATCATACCTAAGGACTTCTAATTCTAATCTATTGGATTTATCCTTGGGTAGATCCCTCCGGCTCTGGCGGATCATAGGACGGTTTTTCCTAACCTTAGTCACCTTATAACTCCATGACTATCCTATTGTTGATCACATGCCATAAAACCTTTTGTGAAAATCTCTCAAAGTGTTTATGAATATAAAACACATTTTGTTGACACTTTGAGAGTTTTTTTTTTGCATTTCTTTTGAAGGACTCCCCCTTCACATGTGCTCATGAATATTTAAGAAATTTGCACATGCGAGAGGAGTTTGCACTTTTGAATTGATCCACTTTCAGCGAACATGACCGATTCGAGACACGCTTACATCACTAGTTAGACTAGCTTGAAGTTATTACCCGTCCTGGTCAAGTCCAAAGAAAGTCTCTCGATATGGTACACTCTACTCAGACAAGTCCTATTCGAGACACGCTTACATCACTAGTTAGACTAGCTTGAAATTATTACCCGTCCAGGACAAGTCTTTTCGATTACTGACATTTTAAGCTTCGTCAATTCATTGGTACATACTGAGTCGAGCTCTTTTGAGATACAGTCAAAAAACTTTAAACATCTTCGATCACATTTTAATCATGTCTTCTCCCCCTCAAAAATAGCATATCGTGATATTTTTGATATCAACAGATTAAGAAAAAGCTTTTGGAGAGAAAGACAGATTCTGCATGAATTTGGAACATTTTTTCTTTATATACTCCCCCTTAATGATAGCATATTTAAAATTTATTAATGGTATTGAGGGAGTTATCTTGAGCACTAATTTTGAGAGATTTTGAGAAATCTTTTGAACAATCTTGAAAAAGTGCTCAAGAATTTTGTTGGAAAACGAGTTTATGCTTGAAATCTTTTTCGTTTGTTTAGACTCGAACTTTTTGAAAAAGAGTTCGTCATTGAACGTACGAGTCCTTGATTTGAAAATAATCAGAAGTCATCTTTCGGGTCCGGGTTTCGTACTGATGTATACGAAAGCCATTGTGAAGAAAATTTTGAGAAACGACATGTTTTAGAAAAACATTAAAAAGAACTCCCGCTCAAGCATCTGTACATGTCCGTATCATTGTTGAATGACATTTCTAGAAACGTACAGAATATTGATTTATACGAGAGACATATCGTGAGAAGAATATTTTTGGATTTTTTGATTTTATATTGTTTTTGTATTTTTTGAAAGATTTTATATTTTTGTATTTTGTTTTTGTTGGTTTTTCAAATTTTGTATTTTGTTTTTCAAAAATATTTACAGCGAAGCGATTTTGAAAACATTTTTCAAGAAGATTCGAGAAGACGTTCTAGCTCCTCAGGAGTTAGGCTTCGCATGCCAATTCGTCGAACTAAATAGTCAAACCTTTCTTTTGGAAGGGCTTTAGTGAATAGATCGGCGAGTTGGTAGTCAGTCTTAACGAAAAATAATTCAACAGTACCCTCTTCCACGTGTTCTTTGATGAAATGGTAGCGGACTTTGATATGCTTCGTCTTAGAGTGATGTACGGGATTGCACGAGATGGCTATGGCACTTTTTGAGTCACAATACATAGGTATTCTGTCAAAAGTAAAGCCATAATCTGTGAGATGTGTCCGCATCCAAAGAACTTGGGCACAACACGCAGATAGAGACACATACTCGGCTTCGGCGGTTGAAAGTGCAGTACAATCCTGTTTCTTTGAAGACCAGCTTACTAGCTTTTCACCCAAAAATTGTGCTCCACCTGATGTACTCTTTGCTGTAACTTGATCACCAGCATGGTCTGCATCTGAAAATGCTGTTAGATTAAACTCCGAATCCTTCGGATACCAAAGTCCCATGTTAATGGTGCTTCGTAGGTACCGAAAGATCCGTTTAACCTCTTTGAGGTGAAGTTCGGTAGGCTTTGCCTGAAACCGTGCTAACAAACATACAGCAAATTGAATATCTGGTCGACTAGCAGTTAGATACATGAGAGAACCGATCATGCTCCGATATTTCTTCGGATCGATAGGTTTCCCAAACAAATCAGCACCTATTTTTGGTGAAGTGACCATTGGTGTACCAACAGAATCACAATTTTCCATTCCATGTTTTTTCAAAATCTCTATAGTATATTTAGCTTGATTGATAAAAATACCATGAGGGGATTGATGTATTTGTAAACCAAGAAAGAATTTTAGTTCCCCCATCATGGACATTTCAAATTTGCTTTTCATGAGATTTTCAAAATGTTTTGAATGGTTAGGATTGGTTGATCCAAAAATAATGTCGTCCACATAAATTTGAACGATCAAAATATCATCTTTGAATTTTTTGATAAACAAGGTGTCATCAACCGTTCCTTTTGTGAAATTGTTTTTGAGCAAGAAAGATGATAGTTCGTCATACCACGCTCTTGGAGCTTGTTTTAGACCATAAATTGCTTTCTTAAGCTTGTAGACGTAGTCTGGATGATCTTTGTCGATGAATCCCTCTGGCTGACTCACATACACTTCTTCTTTCAGAGTTCCATTCAAGAAAGCTGTCTTAATGTCCATCTGATAGACTGTGATGTTTTTGTGAGCTGCATAGGCTAAGAAAATCCGGACTGCTTCAAGTCTAGCTACAGGCGCGAATGATTCTTCGAAATCTATCCCTTCTTCTTGTGGATATCCTTTAGCCACGAGACGAGCTTTGTTGCGAATAACCGTCATTTCCTCATCCAGTTTGTTCTTCCACAACCACTTGAGATCAAGAACACGTTTATCAAGTGGTCGTTCAACAAGTTCCCAACTATCATGTAACAGGTATTGAAGAAATTCCTCCTGCATCGCTTCAATCCAAGGGTTTTCTGCCATTGCTTCCCGAATGTTCTTTGGTTCTTTGAGGCTTATTGAGCAAACGTAGATGCACAATTCGAGATCGGTGGCAAGTTGTCTCCTTGTCTGAACTGGCTTTGAAGGTTCACCAATAATATGTTCTATTGGATGGTCTTTCGTCCATTGAAACGTAGAAGGGTACCTTGGGTGTAACAAATGTGTGTTAGATGGTTCTTGTAACCTTGAAGAAGATTCAGCAGAGTCTGTTGCAAACGGGTTTTCAAATACTTCTTCTTCTTCTTCTAACGTAACATCGTTTGAATTATTTGTAGGTTCTTCTTGAAAATTAGTGTTTTCATTTTGCTCATCAACTCTTGGTAGTTCAGTTTCAATTACTGGAGTTGCTTGAGTAGATGTAGATGATGTTGAGGTATTTGGTGCTTCAGCTTCGATTGTTGTAGATGCATCCTGTAGTGGTGGTGGTTGATGGTTTTGAGCGGGTGCAGCGGAATGTTGTTGAGATGCATTTGTCGAAGGTCCACCATAATATTCATCAAACAATAACTCGAAGAAATTTTCCAGTTCTTGTTCTGAAGGTTTATCCGTGTTTGTTGACTGAGCTCCTTGAGGCACGAGTCCTGAACTGATGTGTCCAGAAGTCTGTTGGTTTGGTGCGGGTCCTAATCCGTTTTGATTAGAAGCCATCGGATTAAGCGCGGGTTCTAGAGCGTATCTCTCAGAAGCCATTTGTGAAATCTCGTCAAACTTCACATTCATCGTCTCCATTATCTTTTTCGTTCTTCTATTATACACCCTGAATGCCCTCGAGTTTTCTGAATATCCAATGAAGATTCCAATATCACCCTTAGCTTTTAACTTTCCTAGATCTTCTCTATCATTCGTCGGATAGCACAAAGCGCCAAATACGTGAAGATAAGAGATGTCAGGTTTACGGTTGTTCACTAGCTCATATGGGGTTTTATTAAATCTCGGATGGACTAAGGATCGGTTTTGAGTAAAACAAGCAGTGGCTACAGCATCAGCCCATAAGAATAGTGGTGCACTAGAAAAAAATCAGCATTGTGCGAGCAGCTTCCACAAGAGTTCGGTTTCTTCTTTCAACTACCCCATTCTGCTGTGGAGTTCTAACAACTGATGTTTGATGTGTAATTCCAACATCTTCGAGGTAAGTACTTAACTCCTGGTTTGTAAATTCTGTGCCATTGTCTGTTCTTATAATCCTTACTGGAGCTTGAAGTAGAACTTGAATACGCTTCAGAAAGGTGATGATGATGCCTGGTGCTTCGTCTTTTGATCTCAAGAACTTTACCCAAGTATATCTTGAATAATCATCAACAATAACGAGAATATACTTCTTCCCATTAATGCTTTCAACTCTCATTGGGCCACATAAGTCCATGTGCAACATATGTAACCTTGCTTCCGAACTAGGTACGGTTTTGGGTTTATATGATGCTCTTTTACTTTTTCCTTGTTCGCATGATGGACATAGGTGTTCCTTGGTGTATTTGAACTTAGGAAGTCCGGTGACGATGTTGTCTTTGGCTAACTTGTTGATCGTGTCAAAATTGAGATGGGATAAACGTCTATGCCACAGCCAGGACTTAGTTTCGGTTGCCCTTGTCATAAGACAAATTGGTGATGTAGAAGCCATTTGGTTGATGTCGATAGCATACAAGTTTGTACTACGATTACCAGTTAAAAGATCATCACCAACCAAATTTCTAATAAAAACCGTGTTTCTCCTGAATGCAACTTCTAAATCTGCATCACAAAACTGCCCAACTGAAAACAAGTTGTGTCCCAACCCTTCGACATAGTAAACTCGAGTGATCAAAAAATTCCCAAACTGAAGATCTCCAAAACCCAGGATAGCTGCTACATGATCATTTCCAAAGCGTACAGTTCCCATGAATTTCCATATGAAATTGATCAGCAGCTTTAAGTTCCTGGTCATGTGCTTGGAGCAACCCGAGTCGACGATCCAAAGACATATTTCGATAACCTGCCAAGAACAGAAGAGTTTGTATTTGGAAACCGTGTTGAATTTGGTTCCATGGGGTTAGGAGTAAAAGCAGAATCACACTCATAGACAGTTGCTACTTGTTTAGCTTAAGTTATTTCTAATTTGCCGTCCTTAAGAGTGAACTCTCTACCCGTCGGAATCCACATACAAAACTTAAGATAGTTCCTAGGCATTCGACTAATAGTGGTAGTCCTAAATCGTGCAACTAATCTTTCTATAGATCTGGATCTAGCACTAGGTCTTTTTGGAACATTCTTCTGTTCAGGCGTAACATTCACATTCTTGGAGACACATTCATCATGAACATCATTAATTAAACATTTCTTGCATATCAAACAAACAGAGTCATTACATGCATTAGAACCAGTACTTTCGACATTACATTCAGATGAAACATGTCTCTTATTACAAAGCGATAAATTCCTAGGGTGTTCTTCTACTTCTTCAACTTTATTCTTGCTACTACTCTTAGAGACAGGCGAGACTCTATTGTTCCTTGTATTGCTCTTAGGCTTTAGTCTGCTGCTCCTAGAGGTGCTTTCTAATCCTGTAGAAGGTAAGGCACACACATTAGGATTTATATTGTTGTCCATTTTAGCATCCCTAGATTCTTTAGAATTAGCCTTTATGCACTTATCATTTGTCTTAGATGTTGAGGCAGACGCACTCTAATCCTAAAAAGGCCAGGTGCTAACACTTTAGGAGTTTCGACAACCGCTTTACCTTTGTCAACAATCTTAACATTTTCACTTTTCTTAGGCAAGGGTGTTGGAGTGACTGGTTTTGTCAAATCCTTTTTCTCATCGACTTTTGGAGCAAACCTTGAAATTGACATTTTTGGTTTTTGAACCGTGTTTGAAACATTTGGTTTCTCCGAAGTCAATGGTTTTGCAAACTTAGTTTCCTCACCCTTTCCTTTTTGACTTTCAAGCTGAGCCCTCAAAAGATCATTTTGCTCTTTCATGTTCTTTAAGGCACGCTCATACGACAATTTGTCATACTTGCATTCTTCCTTTTTCCGATCAAGTTGTTTAAAATATGACACATTTTCTTTTTCAAGCTTTATAAGAGCATTTTCATATTTTGAAACAATTGCGGAGGTCTCAACTCTTAGTCGTTCATCGTCTTGAACAGAATATGTTTCAGTGGAATAGTAATTTCGTTTTGAAACACCTTTTTCTGTTCGATGTGATAACTAGAATGCCAGTTGTTAATATCGATGGAAGTTTTAGATTTAACTATGTTTTGAAGTTCTTGAATTCTCATTTTAACGTCATCGAGAATGTTTCTAGCCTCACTTGTTTTAAAAGTGTTGTTAGAGGACATTTGTTCTAATTTAGAAAGAGATTTGGAAACAACTTTCTTTTTAGACAAGAATTTCGCAAATGGTCGTTTAATGGAAAACACAGGTGGTTCTGTTTGTGGAACAAAAGTGATTCCCGAAAGTTTGTTCAATTTGTTGTAATCAATGGGTTTCAAATCCTTTTGTTTCATTTTATTAATGCTCTCTTCGACATGTTCAATCGTTAGCACAGAATCCCGAACGATGGGAGGATCATGTTTGGTATAAATCACATTACCATTGTACAAAACATTTTGTTCTTGCTGAGCTTTCTTGAGATTACAAGGGGTGTTGTTACCAAGAGCCATTTTATGTTTCGTATGGTAAATCGGACGAATTTGATTTGAAATCATTTTCATTGTTTGACTCGACTGACCCGACTTAACCACTAATTCCTCTAAATGAGCAATCATGTGTTCTGACTCTACGATTTCTTCCAAAAGTTTGCCTTCTTTCTTTGCAAAATCCTTTTTCAACTCATCCATTTCTTTTTCAAGATTGGAATAAGCTGTTTTTTGTTTAGAAAGTTGGTTTTGTAAATCAGAAATTTTCGTGTTTAAAGATTTTATCTTTTTGAAAGAATTAACATCAAGTGTGTCAAACTTGAGTTGCAATTGTTGTTTCTCTGAAACGAAATTTTGATAACCAGTTTCTAATTCAGACAATCTTTTGGTATGAAATTCAAAAGCTTTAACGGTGGATTTGTAACTCTCAAGCTCAGCGGTCAATTTAACATTCGCGGCCTTAACATCGCGATTGACTTTTTTCACTTTCTCGATTTCAATACCACAGTTATTTAATAATGATTCAAATAAAGCACGAGTTTCCTCATCATTAGCACCATTTTGTGCAACTTGAACTCCATTAGGATCCATATATGGAGTTTCATAGTTAACATTGCTATTAACTTGTTCCCCCACATATGTATCATAATTAGGTTCAGGTGGTACATGATGTGGCTTCTCATGAGCAAATAGATTAGCATTATTACCATAATTTGGTACCTCATGGAATGAATCTGAATCATAAGTAGGAGGAAGATCAGAATCACTGCTTGATGTTGTTGCCTGCTGATTTGCCATAAAGTTGTAGGTTGCATTAAGGTCTGCTGAATTGTCATTAACTCTTGTTGTAGCTCTAAACTCATGTTCCTCAGCAGTCAACGGTATTCCCGATTCTTCTTTATTGGCTAGCATAATCAAGTACTGAATCTTTTCTACCCTCGTCATTGCATCACTGCGGTGAATTTCAGATGTAGGCTTTTGAATTGAAGTCATAAAACAATCATTCCCATTTTGATTAACCACATTCTGACTCACAAACTGATCCATCGGATCTCCAACATATTCCCTTATCTGAATCCCCGTCTGTGTACTCGTAGCATATCTATGTTGATTCCCAATACCATGTTCATTTGCCAGTATACCTTGATTCCGAGTAAAGTCAGTTGGAAACATTTCAGCTAGAACCTCAAGTGCTTGCTGCTTTTGTCTCAACATTGCTTCATCAAACCTAGCCTTGTAGGCAAGTTTCTCTTCCAACTGCTTCTGCTTCACATTCTCAGAATCTGGGGAAAAGGTTGGTTCTGGAAGTTCCGTATCAGTTGTTGCAAAGAGATCGTAACTAGGTTCAACAGTCTCAACTTGCATTGTCAACTTCTCTTTTGGTGTGTCGGAGTCATATGAAGGTTCTGCGTTTTCAGGTTCATCTGACTTATGTTCACATGATTCTTTACCATTTTGTGCCTTTACACTCAATGGTGGTCGCTTCATATGCTCAACGAGTGTGAATGGAAATCTCAGGTCAAGATATTTTACGTACTCTGGAAGCTCATTTTCATCAACGTCTTGTTCAGTATCAGTTAACGACTTCTCAGTCTCATTCCATAGTTGCACAGTCTCAGTAATCGGCTTGTCAGTCTTAGGATATGGAGCAAAGAATTGAACAAGAGGTTCCATGTCCATCGTTGGAAAGAAATTGTTTAGAAAAGGCATTTTGAATGTTTTCGAGTGAGATCTACGTTTCCATCCGAAATATAATTTTGAAAATTTTACTTTCCCAGAATTTTGAAAACACCTAGAAATGCAATTCTAAGGTTACAGAAAAATTTGAGTTTCAAAAAATTTTGACGCCAAATTTCACCGAAAAAATTTGAATTTTGACCTAAAAATTTAAATTTTGGGCCAAAATTTTCACCGTTATACTAGAATTTGAATTTCGCGTAAAAATTGAACGTTTAGTTTCATGTAAAAAATTGAAAACCCTTGAAAATACTGTTACAAACGAGCTAGGGTTTATAAAGTTCGACCCTAATATTCTCCACACAAGTTCCTCCTTTATGAATTAAAAATAGAAAAGTATATATAGTTTTTGTGAGGTGGCGGCGTCAAGAGGAAAAATCTGACGCCGTCATCTCGCCGCCAATAAAGTTCTCTGTTAGACCTTAGATATCACAACTTTATCACAAATATAGAAGATTAGAAGAAGAAAGATGGTGACTTGGTGACTTATATGTGATTCGTGTATAGAGAGAGAGAGAGATGGAAATATGAGAGAATATTATTAAGAAACACACACACTTACACACACAAGCACACACCTCAAATGAGCCTTTGAGGTGTTTAAATAGTAAGATACATGAGATGCCCTATGGGCTTTCTATGGGCTTGGGCTTGGACTTGGTTACATGGTTATATAACAAGGCTTATGAAACATAGCATATAACATATTAGCTTGCCAAGTCCAAGGCCCAATGACTAAACTATTACTAATCTTAACAAACGACACAAAGTTACAATATGAGAATGACCATCACTTCATAATACATATTTTTAATGCTAACATTCTCGGACTGCCTAGATCCAAAGCTGACGCCGTCATGTATGATTCTGCTCTGGGCCGTCACCACATTTACTCTTGACGCCCTTGTGCTGACGCCATCACGTTTTCTCTGGGCCGTCATCCATTTTGCTCTTGACGCCGTCATAAAATTCTTCTTGACGCCGTCAGGTACTGTTCCCTGCAAGGAAAATTAAGACTTTGCCGTTTTCTTCACTTTTATGCTCCAAAAACGTTCAAAATGCTTCCTTTTCCATAATTCACTCCCAAAGTACCTAAAATCACAAAAGGAACGATTTAGGGCAATATTTGATCAAATAAATTCCAATTCCGGCTTAAATGACCCCCTAAAAACGGTTTATTTTTCGCCTCATCAGTTAGTCTGTTTGGCTGGAGTCAAATTTTGGCGCCGCTGTCGGGGAGGTTATTGCGTATTTTAAAACGTTTAGAAGTTTAGTGATTTTTCAAAACCCTCCATGTAAAAATTTCACCACTTTGTAAATTTTTTGTAAGAATAAAAATATCAAAAAAGTCATTAACACTTTTCCTAAAGTGTTAACAACACCAAAAAAAAAAATCAAAAACAACAAAACAAATCGTGAAGTTAAATTACTCCGTATTATTTAAGATTACAACCTATACAGGTGGTAAAGGCAAGTTTTGACATTAAATTGCGAACTGAAGAGAAATCCATTCTTCTCTTCCGCCACCCTGCGAGTAGTCTTAAAGGAAATGACTTCAGTTAACGAATCGATTCCAAAAATATTTCCAAAAAGTTTTTTTCACACACACCCATAAAAAGCCAAAAACATTTTTGTTTTCTTGTTAATAAATACATAAAAGACATTATGGAGAAACATTCGACAGAATACCTACCAACTGGGGGTATGACCATTAATAAGTTTCCAAACCAAAGATAAAAACTTGCCTTTGTAACCTTGTGAACGGGTGTACCTTTTTCAAAGAAGCCATTCATATTGTAATTATTGGTTTAAGTTCTCTGTTATTTTGCCTCGGTCTTGTTTTAATTGGTTTTGTTTTTAGTGCATGCGCACTCATTCATAAACAAGGTGATACGTGGGAATTGCGCCCTCGCAACAGGTTTTACCTCTCAAGGGATCTTGAGAAGCTTACAACCCCCACCAAGCAGTGTACCTGATCGTTGTATTATAGTATAGTGACAAGTACCGGGGATTGATCGTTCAACTCAGGAATAGTGTCGCTAGGATTAGAAAGCCTACTAAACTAGGTCTAGAGGTGAGGGATGATTTTTTATTTTATTTTTATATTTTATGGAAAGCAAGTAAGATCTCGGGTTTTGAAGGAGAGGGCGGAATTAATTGCTAGCCAACTAACCCAATTAACTAAAGATGCAATCAAAATAAAATAAAAGAAACAAAAATTAAACTATTATACTAATGTGGTGGAAACAGTAATTAGAAAAGTTGTGTTTACTTAGATTTCATTACTCCATAGATATCTTTTACCGGTTGATTAGCTTGTTACAATTGCATGGATGATGTGTTATATTCCTTAATACTAGTCGTAGGGCCGTGTACAATATTCCCTAACTCTATAAGACCCTACTTCACTCCTATGTCGAGCCGATTAAAAGCTCCTAACATGGGATCATTAGAATTCTCTTATGCATTAAATACAACCAAAAATCGTAGTACACCTCCGATCATGTTTCTTAAGACGTTCAAGCAAGTTACCAATGGAAGTCTGCCAGTTTTCTTAAGCCTAACATCAAATACAATCATCCGTAACAATTATTGACAAACAATCAACTAATAATCAACATATAGGTTTCACTATATCTAAGCAAACACAATAAAAGCCTAGCCTAACATCTTAAAAGAAAGATAAACATAAGATAGAATCAAACAATACATAGACATATTGAATGATTATTGGAGAACTTATCTTTATTAAAACATGGAGGAAAGAAGGGTTTGAAACCCTTTCAATATGCAGTAAATTCGACCTACGGTTTGTGCACAACTTGTTCCACACTTTACAATGAAAAATTGGAAAAATATATATAGACATAGCATCCTGACGGCGTCATGTATTAGACTCTGACGCCGTCAACTCGCCGCCAAAGTAAAATTCGTATTACCTAGATCCAGTTCTGACGCCTTCATGTGCAAATCTTCTCTGGGCCGTCACTAGTATTTGGACCCTGACGGCCTTGGTGACGCCGTCAGGCCATTAACAAAGAAAATGTTCTGGGCCGTCACGTTATAAGTTCCACATCCACCTCTTTTGTCACTCTTGACGCCGTCATGTGTAATGGCTTGACGTCGTCAGGTACTGTTCCCAGCAAGGAATTTGAGACTTTGCCATTTTCTTCACTTTTATGCTCCAAAAACGTCCAAAATGCTTCCTTTTCCAGATTTCTCTCCAAAAGTACATAAAATGACAAAAGGAACAATTTAGGGCAATATTTGATCAAATAATCATGAATTCGGGCTTAAATGGCCCCTTAAAAGAGGTATACTTTTTGCCTCATCACAAGGCGTAATCGTCAAGAAAAGTAACTGAGTTACGTGCAGTTACTGTAGAGCCCTTCATTAAAATGGACGACGAGCCCCCAGCACCCATCATACCACCAATCCCTCCTAAGGATGAAACAGCTCCCGATCTCCGAACGATGGAGGATTTGTGTCAACCAACAATGCACGGGAGGGGTGGACCCATTGCACCACTCACTATTGGAGCCACGGACTTTAGACTCAAGCACTACATGATCCAGAAAGTCCAGAATTCGTGCCAGTTCCACGGTTTACCCGGTGACGATTCAAACAAGCATCTTGATGAATTTTTAACTGTCAACCAGAGTATGAAGTAGAATGGAGTCACCGAAGACGGCCTTCGCTTATATCTCTTTCCATACTCTCTCACTCATCATGCTACTGCCTGGTTTGATCGTCTTCCTAAGAATTCGATCCATAGTTTTGATAAAATGGTTTCAAAGTTTTTGGCAAAATATTTTCCACCATCCCTGGTGACGAAATTGAGAAACGATATTAGCAACTTCCAACATCATCCTGATGAGTCCTTATTTGAGGCATGGGAACGCTATAAGCTTGCAATCGATCGATGTCCTAATCACAACATGCTTTTTGTCACCATCATAGATACCTTCTATAATGGTTTGACACTTCGTCATCGTGACACGATCAATGCTGCTGCTATGATCTAATTGAGAACATGACTGCCCATCACAATTTTTGGGATTCTTCAGCTGAGAGGAATGATTCATGTAAGTATATCACTCCAGCTTCTAATGAAATAGCTGCTCTCACCAAAAAGATTGATGGTTTGTCCACTGCAATTTTACGGATTCACCAAACAAATCAAAATCATCAAGTTAGAGCTGTCAGTCAAAGTTGTGAAACATGTGGTGGTCCACACCCATATACTGAGTGCCCAGTCTCTGGTGGCCTCACTCATGAGAACGTATATGCTGCTCAAGGTTCCTACAACACAGGGGGTAACACTTACCAACCACAAGGGGACCGAAATCTCTTGAGCTATCGTTCCAACAATTATCTGGGACCACCCGGTTTCAATCAGTCTCAAAACCAAAATGCTCAAAACCGAAACCAAAATTTCAATCAGAATCAGAACCAAAATCGAATGAACCAAGGTTTCCAAAAATAAAGGAATTTCAATTCCAGTCAAAACCAGGGTTTTTAGAACCAAGGAAATTTTAACCGTAATCAAGGTCCTGGTAATCAGGGTAATTATCATCACGGTAATAATTTTCATTAGGGAAACAATTTTTAGGGTAATAACAACCAACATCAAGGAGATTTTAAAAACAACCATGTTCAAAACTTTCCTAATCAAAATCAAGCTGTTGTTCAAACCAAATCCTCTTGTGTTGAGTTGTTGAAACAATTCATGAAATCAAAAGAGGAGACAAATCGGTTATTCGTCAGCCAGTTCTCTGAACTTAAGAAGTCTTTAAATGATCGACCCTCGGGCTCAGGTACACTTCCTAGCAACACAATCGCTAACCTGAGGGGCGATGTTAAGGCGATCACCACCTGAAGTGGAGTCTCATATAATGGACCAGAACGAACCTGAGGCTACTACGGACACGATACTTCCTACTAATAACGGAGGTACTAACGACGTCTATCCTCAAGTTGTCCCGATCCAGACCCCCAAACCAAAAGTCGTATTTGAAACTCCAAAGAATCCCGTTGAAATTCAAAAACCCAACCTTAAGCCTTCAATACCATATCCTTTACGTTTAACCGACAAAAAGCTCCGTGAAAAAGCTAATCATCAGATGGAAAAATTCTTCCAAAATTTTCAAGACTTACATTTTGATATCAGCTTTGGCTATTCTTCTGATGCCCAAGTTTGCATCAACAATCAAGAACTTGTTAAGCAACAAGGAAAAACTCTTTGAGATGGCAAAAACTTCGTTGAATGAAAACTGCTCTGCAGTTCTGTTAAAACAGCTTCCCGAAAAGCTGGGAGATCCCGGGAAATTTCTCATTCCTTGCATTTTCCCGGGAATGAATGAATGTTTTGCCTTGGCCGATCTTGGTGCAAGCATCAACCTAATGCCTCACTCAGTCTAGAAGAAACTCTCTCTTCCTGAACTCACTCCTACCTGCATGACATTCGAGCTTGTATATCGTTCCATATCTCGTCCCCTTGGCATTGCCGAGGACGTATTTATGAAAGTAGGAAAGTTCCATTTTCCTGCAGACTTAGTGATTATTGACTTCGATGCAGATCTGAGGGTTCCTCTCATTCTAGGGAGGGGATTCCTAAGAACGGGTCGTGCTTTAATCGATGTAGAAGAAATCACTTTACGTGTTGGTAATGAAGCCATCACCATCAACCTTGATCAAACTTCTAGGTACTCTTCCAATTATGACTCAATGTCAATTAACCGAATCGATGTCATCGATGTTGCTTCGGAAGAGTACTCTCAAGAGATACTTTGTTTCACTGATAATACTCCGAGTGGCAATCCCACTCCCTCCTCTCAACCTATCATCACTAATTCTTCGCCTTCCCTCACTCCGTTTGATGGAAGTGACTTCATCTTAGAGGAAATCAAGGCCTTTCTCAAAAGTGAATCAATTCCATTCGGAATAGATAACCAAGAGATTGACCCAGAGGGGGATATCCTTCTCCTAGAGAAGTTGTTAAATGAAGATCCCTCTCCTCATCTTGTTCTTTGATGCGTGAAATTGCGCCCTCGCAAAAGGTTTTACCCCTCAAGGGATCTTGAGAAGCTTGCAATCCCCACCAGGTAGTGTACCTGTTCGTTGTAGTATAGTATAGTGACAAGTACCGGGGGATTGATCGTTCAACTCTAGGAATAGTGTTCGCTAGGGTTAAAATTCTACTAAACTAGGTCTAGAGGTGATGGATGATTCTTTTTGTATTTTTATATTTTAAGGAAAGCAAGTAAAAATCTCGGGTTTGGAAGGAGTGGGCGAAATCAGTTGCTAGTCAACTAACCCAATTAACAAAAGATGCAGTCAAAATAAAATAAAATGAACTAAAACTAAATTATGGTGTAAACAATAATGAGAGAAAGTGTGTTTACTTAGATTTCATTACTCCCTAGATATCTTTTACCGGTTGATTAGCTTGTTACAATTGCATGCATGACGGGTTATATTCCTTAATACTAGTCGTAGGGCCGTGTACGATCTTCCCCAACTCTATAGGCTTCTACTTCATTCTATGTCGAGCCGACTACTAGCTCATAACATAGTATCACTAGCAGTTACCTACGCATTAAATACAACCAATAAATCATAGTACACATCCGATTATGTTTCTTAAGACGTTCAAGCAAGTTACCAAATGGAAGTCTACCAGTTTTCTTAAGCCTAACATCGAATTCATTCATCCACAACAATTATAAGCAAACCATCAACTAATAATTAACATCTAGGTTTCATTACATCTAAGCAAACACGAAGAAAACCTAGCCTAGCATGTTAAATAGAAGACAAGTCTAAGATATAATCAAACAACAAATAGACATATTAAATGATTTGGTAAAGTACTTATCCTCAATTAAGCATGGAAGAAACAAAGGGTTGAAACCCTTAAAATAGCTGGAAAATTACTCTAGGGTTTTATTCCCTCAAAGTTGCACACAATGAATGAAAACTAGAAAATTATATATATAGATTTTGTCTTCTGACGGCGTCAAGAGTAAGGTGTGACGCCGTCAACTCGCCGCCAAAATAAACTCGTATTGCCTAGATCCACTTCTGACGCCGTCACTCTCTATGGGTTTTGGTCCGTCACTCTTTGCAGTTACTCTTGATGGCCTTGGAAATTTTGTACGTGACGCCGTCAGATCCCCTTCACAAAACATTCTGGCGCGTCACGTGTATATGATTTATCCACCCCTTTGTCAACTCATGACAACGTCACTAGCACCTTGTGACGATGTCAAGTGCAATTTCCAGCATGCTTTTGAGACTTTGTTGTTTTCTTTTCTTTTTCGCTCCAAAAACGTCCAAAATGCTTCCTTTTGTAAAATTCTTCTCAAAAGTACCTAAAATGACAAAACGAACGTTTTAGGGCAATATTTGATCAAATAATCTCGACTTTAGCCTTAAATGACCCCCCAAAAGCGGTACACTTTTCGCTTTATCAAATACCCTTATACTTGAGATTTGCTTGTCCTCAAGCAAATGCGCTTTTATTCTAATCAAAATACGAGTTAGGGGTAATTTAACACTAATATAAAAGTAATTAAAACAAATAATCGTTCCACTTCAACCAAAAACAAGCACGAAAATTGTACAGTAGCACCTCACAAATAGTGTTTAGATACTCACATCTCTCGGGTGTAATAAAGTATATATCACAATATGGAAACGAAAAACATCTCTCACTACCTGTCATAGCAAATAGATTACCATAGGCTTGGGAAAGGATCAAACCTCCACCACTTGGTGTAAGCACCTAGGATAAACTATCAAAGAGGTCTTTTAAAGGGTTGTAACGTGAGGTGTAGGGATAGGATAAACACGGTTTTGTTGGATAAAGGCAATATTTACTCGTGGCGAGTTAATCATCTTAGTTAATTACATATACAATGCGGCGTTGCTAAGCCAAGACTCGACTCGACTTAAGCTAATCATAAACTAATAAGACATACAATAAATATAAAATGAAACGGGATGGTAGTCCGTATGTTTTTTTTCTTTTTTATTATTTTTTTTCTTTTTTATTTTTATTTTTTATTTTTGCATACACTCTTACCCTACCATCCAAAATAATACATCATAGGGGATTTACATTCCCCTTACACTTGAGCTTTTACATACTTTACAATAAACTATTGTAATGACTCGAATCAAGATAATCAAAATACCTGAAGTACTTTTTAAGATTAACACACATATGGGGGTAATATATGATGTTCTTCCCCAATACTCCATAACACTAGTACTTTACCCATGAGTCCCAATCGTCCAGAAACAATATGTACAAGATATGACTCGACTTAGCAACCATGTAATCAATTAGACAATTAACTAAAGGTTTAAACAAATAACAATAATGCACTAAAGATGAGTGCATACACGGAAGGCTAAGGCGATTTGGTTGCACATTTGGGGTGGTTTGTAAACAAATTCTTCCTTTAAGTAAAATGCTTAAAGTTAGAAACGAAAAGATAGGCTCGGAGAGGTGTACTAGGGGTATCATGTACTAAAAATTAGTACAACGCAAAGGTGTGGGAAAAATTAATTGACTTTGTTATTCAAGGTAATTGACGTTGTGGAAAACTAGAAGGGGGGGTTGAATAGTTTTACGTCTATTTCGTTTTATAAAAGTTTGCTTTTAAAGAATAGACGCAAATTTCAAAAATCTTTGATACAAAAATATAGATACTATTTTATTCACACTTTTAGTATAAACACTACTTATATAGAATGTTAAGTAAGAATGATGATTTCATATATCACATATAAGTATATATGTGTATATGTGTTTTAATATGAGTATATCCTTTTGGTTTGTTTATATAAAATTAATGTTGTGAATGGAACCTAGTTTGATCTTTATGTGAAATCAATATATGCACAACACAAGCAATTATAACTATATACGAAATGCTAACAAGTAAGTAAACAAAGAGTGAGAAATGGAAAGATCAAACCGAGAGACAAAGGATTTATAGTGGTTCGGCTACAAGGACACCTTCCTTGCCCTACTCCACTCCTCGAGCACCGAACTCGAGAGTTTTCTTCACTAAGTCACTAACCTCCCTTATGGCGGAGAAAACCGTACACACCTTAGCTTACACCAATTTAACGACACAAAGCTAAATGTCGAGTTCTAATCATAGCTAGAACCAATCTCACAACTATAATCACAACACAACTTCTTCTACACTCTTTCACACCTTCTACACTTCTTCACACCACTTGTTTCTTCATACCTTCACAACTTCGATCTATCCACTACTTCAAGACTTATACTTCTTCACAACTTCTAGGCTTCTAAGTCTTCTCAACTTTAAGGCTTCAACTTCTTTGTCTTCACTACTAATCTCTACTACAATATACTACCACTTTTTATATCTCCTACCACTAATCCTATGCACCTCTACTTCTTCACTTCTAGTACGACTTCACACCTTCAACAAATCTAGATCCTATATCTAAATCTAGCCAACCAATGTATACATTTTATACACCAAAGAATGAATGATTTACAAGATGAAAGGATCAAACAACTTAGATAGCAAGATGATACTAAATTGTAATACTTCTAGTCTTGATAGATAGAAGTATTCTTCTCTTTGCGCTTGAGTGGATGAAGCTTTGGATCACTTAGAAACAAAGACTTATGAATTATATGATCAAAGGATTTTTGAGATAGAAATGGAGGTTTGAATCTGAAAGTTACTAGTGCAAAAAGGTGAGAAAAATATGTGGAATGATCCAGTATTTAAAGGCCCAGAAAACACTGTTCTGGAGCATGCCGGTCCCCATAATTAGGGGGCGGTCCCCTTAATGATTAAGGGGGCCGCCCTCCTGAACGTTGAAATTTTCTGTCCTTTTGTGAGAAAAAATTTTCTGGATTAGATTTGCCATTTTTGTTTGAAAATTTGTATTCATATATTTGTAATGAATTAAACATATTCTTTTGATTCCAAAAATGTTTTATAAAAGATATAAAATGTTTTGTGACATTTTATAAAAATCTAGTGATTAATAAAAATTTTCTTTGATCTTATAATGCATTAGCCACTTTGTTTATTCATACCTTAAGTGATTAGATGGTGAAAGTGAGTATTTACTACTAAATACTTATTTACGTCATAATCTTTGGTTTGATGAGTTTTCGTTTTGTGATTATCAAAACATAGAGATATCGAAAGATATGAATAACGTTTTTAGTCAATTATTTATATCAACAATCTCCCCTTTTTTGATGATTACAAAACCTAAACTCATTTAGTCCAAAATTTTATTTTTAAACAAGTATTTAGTGAGTTTATATTCACTTCTCCCCCTTTTTGTAGAATCAAAAAGGTTTAAGCCGAAAAGATGAAAGCTCCCCTTGATGTATGCTCCCCCTCGTTTGAGGGCACCAAGGGTTCGAGTTATGGAATTCTTACAAGAAAAATATTAGAAGCACAAGCAAAAATATATAACATACTAACAATAACTAACAAGCATGGCAAAGGAGAATTTGAAACACATATTAAACCATTCATTAATTTAAAATGATTATGCCAACCACATAATCATTGTTACATAAACTATAATGCTAGAATTCTAAACCAAGTAGAATATCCTTTTGTGTCAACAAAGAGTGTCATTAAACTTGCTTGCATCCCAAAAAGGTTGAAGTGTTTTATTTGAAAAATAAAAGGCGTAAGCATATAGAATGCTTGGTAGAGAATGGTGAATGGGGATCATGTTGGTAGCTTAATGGATGTAAACTTTTGGTTTCATGGATGTTGGTGAGTTTGGAGATGTAGAGCTTGGAGGTGGTGAATTTGGAGTTAGGTTTGTTGGTTGAGGGTTTTGATGTTGTTCAAGTGATGGTGCTTATTGAGATCTAGTAAGAATATACTCAATCCAAGTAAAGTGCTCATTCAATGCAATTGTTTGTTGTTGGAGGAAGATGCAACAAGGGCAATTGTTAATATGCTTCTCAATTTGGTTAATGTTGTGTGGTGATGATGGTGAGCTTGATTGAGGTGGATCCAAATTGTGTTGAGCAAGATGTAATGCTAAAAGAGCACTAAGCTCATGAGCTTCTTTTAGCTCCTCAACGAACTTCAAGTGTTCGGAGGAAGGTGATGGTGGAGGAGCATGATAGTTGTCTTGGGTGAAGGTTTGAATATGCAACATAGGAATGGCATGTGAGGTTGTAGGATGTGGTGGTGGTACTCTTGGTGGTGGAGACATGATTGAGCTTGGGTAATCATGAAAGCATGATATGGGTGGAAGAGGTGCTTCATGAGTGGAAGGTGTTTTTGTTGAATGAGCAACATGTGAATTATTGGTTGAGAGATTGGGATTGTTGTTTTGAGATTGAGCATGCTCATCATATGAAGAAGCATTAATGAGGGCATGAGTGGATGATAGGTTGTGAGATGAGTCATTAGTGTGGGTTTGAGGTTTAGTTGTTGGTTGACTTGGAACAACATCACTTAAGTTGTGACAAGAATCAAATTTCCTCCTCCAAACGGGTTTGACGGAGATCCTTGTGTTTCTTGAAACCTTAGGTTTTTGGTTGTTGGGGGATGACATGTTTGGATGTGATAGCATTTATGATGGGAAGAAGGTATTTATAGTGTAGGAAAAATGTGGTTTAGGAAGGTAAATTGTGAGGTATAGTATGGGACAAAATATGTTTGTGAATTTTGGGAAGTATAGGGTGAAGAGGGTCAAAAGTGATAAAGAAAACAGTAACCCCGACCATCAGATGGCTGGTCCCCTTAATCAGGGGCCGGTCCCCTTAATAATTAAGGGGGCCGCCTTATATAATTAAGGGGGCCGCCCATCTGGTGAATTCCAGAATGCCATAATTAGGTTTTTGGCAGAAAATTTTCAGAAAGGTTGTGTTTTTGGGTTTGGATTCAAGTAAGTTCAACTCTTTGAGGCAATATAAGATATACAAATCACAAATGTAGAGAATGTTATTAAAACAAATTAAGTAGACAGGTAATTTCTAATTTACATGCAATCCACTTATTGGCCAATTAAGTTAAACAACCAAGGAAGCAATAAAACATACTAGTCAAATATACAACTATATGAAAATGATAATGTGTAGGCTAGTTCAAACATATTGATGAGTGCTTACAAGTAACAAATGGGAAGATATAATTGTGTGGACTTCAAGACTTGTTACAAACAAGATCCATATGGGCAAACCATGATTCTCATGAAATGATTTGATTAAATTTTGAATGTCATTTTCATAGAAGTGTATGACACATATGAGATAATCAAATATTTTTTCAGTAAAACGTTTTTAGTTTTATTCAACAATTCTTTGAAATAGATTCAAGTGTGTATTAGAGTAAAATAGATTGAGTATTGCTTCATAACATGTTGACAAATTGTATAAGAAAATTTTTCCAATCTTGATTTTGATTAAAATAAAGTTATGGTAGCTTACAGTTAAATATGTTGTTTGAGGAAAGATGAGATAGATATTTAAAAGATTATTTTTCAAAGCGAGAGGTTTTAAACATGACATTTTATTTTTGATAGCAAGAAATCACGAATGAAGGATTTGAAATAGAAACTTATCATATTCAAGAGAATCAGTTGAGCCCATTGTCACATATATTCATCTTTAATGGCAACTAAAGACATGGATGAGTGATGGTAAATTCTAATGATCTTAATGCAATATGATTGAGAAGGATAAAGTAAATCATCTATAGATACAAGATTGACACATGTATATATATATATATATATATATATATATATATATATATATATATATATATATATATATATATATATATATATATATATATATATATATATATATATATACTAAACTCATCATAGTATTAAATTGCTAACAAGTCTTAATTATAGTACATCTATTAATGCAACTAGAATGATCATTTAGCTTAAATAATAACTATTCTACTATAGATCATAGATGATTTCCAATATAAATGATGAATAAGAAAAACGGTAATAGACTTAAAATCAAGAGGGTCAACTAGCCTAATTTCATGTATACATATATTAGTATTAATGATATATGAACAGGGCAACCTATAAATTTAATCATATTAATATACTAATTATAGCATACTTTAATATAATGTGATATTGACAAGTTTTTGAAAAGAAAACTTACCTCAGGTCCAGCTTTTCCTTAAGAGTGGGCATGAGAGTGTTAGAAGACATCTTTAAAGTTTGCCCAAAGCATGTCGAAGTAGCAAGGTAAAATCCCAATGCAATAAAAATCAAGGAGGCTTGATCCAAAATACTTAATCGATCACAACAATCATCATAAGTCGTGTAGATCAAGAATAATTGCGCTTGAATCCTTCATCATGAGGTAGTAACGAACACACCATAAAACCAATACTCTAAAAGTGAAGAACAAAACGTCGAAACAATAAATGGCCGCAACAGCGTCATAAGCAAATCGTGTGTAGAGTGTGAAACAGAGTAATAGGAGCCAATAGTCATCAAAAGTAAGAAAGCAAAGTGAGCTATCCAAAAAGTAATAGTCTCTTCGTTCGTTAACTACCTAAATATGAAAAGAAGCTTGGTACCCAGATTCTCATGGGTCCGAGATGGTTAGTTGAGGACATCCATTGCATTTAAATGCACATGATGAGGATGTCGCCGAGAAGTACAAGAATTCATCAATAGTTTTTTTAACTAACAAACATTGACTTTCTTGACTAGAGTAATAAATAATGGATGTAAATAATATTAGTTCTAAATTTCTCCACTAGGTTTAACAAATTTTATTTGTTTTGATATATTTGTTAAAGGATCATTTGCGGTAAATCCTAAACCGGTTTTATCATAAAATCACTTTTGAATGTTAAGTAGATATTTTAAAGATTTAGAACTATTTTCGAATTTAGCTAATATTTTTGTTTTTTCATTTTCCATTTTAATTTCATGTTTGTAGTCTTGGTATTTTTTACATTCAAGATCAATTTCAATATTACTTTCAAGTCTAGACATTTTATCTTCTAAAATTATTTCTTTTTCAAAGTTATTTTCTACGGAAATTGAAGATCCATTTTTAAAAATAATTTTTGAGTAAATGTTGCAAAGATGTTTGAAGTTGTTTTCCAATTTTGAAAATTCTAATATAAATTGATCATAGCAAAAATGTTTGGTTTCGGATTGTACCTTATTTGTAGTTGTACAATCTTCACATGCTATATGTTGATCAATTCCATCGTCCATGTCGCTCCATGCATGTTTTATTTGTAGTTTCGATTAGATCTTGAACCATGTAATCCTTGCCATCAATGCTTGTATTTACATTTGTTTGAATATATTCGCACGCCATATTTTCATCTTCTTCTTCGTCCTTGTCGCCCCATGATTTATTTACACTCTTTCTTCGGATTTGATTCATGTATTCTTTGTTATTGATACCTTCAATGATCACATTTGAACTAGTAGTACTTGTGTTTATTTTAACAAAATATTTGTCTATCAAATTTTCTAGAGTGACTAATTCTTGTGCAACATCAAGTTTATCATCTTTGGTTTTACATTTCCCTTGGTGAAAATTTAAAAGACATTTCCAAATCTCATTTGCCGTTTTACAAAAGAGTATTCTTTCATATTCAACTCTTGGTAGAGTTTTGTAAATCAGTAATTTAGCTTTAGTATTTTTATCGATCTTTGTTTGAAGATTATTATATTGATTTTCAAAATCCATTATAGTTGGTTGAAGATCACCAATTGAAATGATATGCCAAAGATCAAGATCTATTGATTTCACATAATTTCAAATTTATTTTTCCATTCAAGAAAATGATCATTTTCAAATAATGGTGGTTTTTGCGTAAATTAACCTTCTAGATATTTTTCAAATTCCATAGAACGTTACAAGTTTTGAAATACAATATATTTTAAAAATCATGCTAGACGTGGCTCTTGATACCAATTGTGGAAAACTAGAAGGGGGGTTGAATAGTTTTACGTCTTTTTCGTTTTATAAAAGTTTGCGTTTAAAGAATAGACGCAAATTTCAAAAATCTTTGATACAAAAATATAGATACTATTTTATTCACACTTTTCGTATAAACACAACTTATATAGAATGTTAAGTAAGAATTATGATTTCACATATCACATATAAGTATATATGTGTATATGTGTTTTAATTTGAGTATATCCTTTTGGTTTGTTTATATAAAATTAATGTTGTGAATGGAACCTAGTTTGATCTTTATGTGAAATCAATATATGCACAACACAAGCAATTATAACTATATATGAAATGCTAACAAGTAAGTAAACAAAGAGTGAGAGATGGAAAGATCAAACCGAGAGACAAAGGATTTATAGTGGTTCGGCTACAAGGACACCTTCCTTGCCCTACTCCACTCCCCGAGCACCGAACTACGAGAGTTTTCTTCACTAAGTCAATAACCTCCCTTATGGCGGAGAAAAACGTACACACCTTAGCTTACACCAATTTAACGACACAAAGCTAAATGTCGGGTTCTAATCGTAGCTAGAACCAATCTCACAACTATAATCACAACACAACTTCTTCTACACTCTCTCACACCTTCTACACTTCTTCACACCACTTATTTCTTTACACCTTCACAACTTCGATCTATCCACTACTTCAAGACTTATACTTCTTCACAACTTCTAGGCTTCTAAGTCTTCTCAACTTTAAGGCTTCAACTTCTTTGTCTTCACTACTAATCTCTACTACAATATACTACCACTTCTTATATCTCCTACCACTAATCCTATGCACCTCTACTTCTTCACTTCTAATACCACTTCACACCTTCAACAAATATAGATCCTATATATAAATCTAGCCAACCAATGTATACACTTTATACACCAAAGAATGAATGATTTACAAGATGAAATGATCAAACAACTTAGATAGCAAGATGATACTAAGTTGGAATACTTCTAGTCTTGATAGATAGAAGTATTGTTCTCTTTGCACTTGAGTGGATGAAGCTTTGGATCACTTAGAAACAAAGACTTATGAATTATATGATCAAAGGATTTTTGAGATAGAAATGGAGGTTTGAATCAGAAAGTTTCTAGTGCAAAAAGGTGAGAAAAATATGTGGAATGATCCAGTATTTAAAGGGCCAGAAAACACTGTTCTGGAGCGTGCCGGTCCCCTTAATTAGGGGGCGGTCCCCTTAATGATTAAGGAGGCCGCCTAGTATAATTAAGGTGGCCGCCCTCCTGAATGTTGGAATTTTCTGTCCTTTTGTGAGGAAATTTTCTGGATTAGATTTGCCATTTTTGGTTGAAAATTTGAATTCATATATTTGTAATGAATTAAACATATTCTTTTGATTCCAAAAATATTTTATAAAAGATATAAAATGTTTTGTGACATTTTATAAAAATCTAGTGATTAATAAAAAATTTCTTTGATCTTATAATGCATTAGCCACTTTGTTTATTCATACCTTAAGTGATTAGATGGTGAAAGTGAGTATTTACTACTAAATACTTATTTACGTCATAATCTTTTGTTTGATGAGTTTTCGTTTTGTGATTATCAAAACATAGAGATATCGAAGGATATGAATAACGTTTTTAGTCAATTATTTATATCAACAGACTTAAATGGTCAAGTAATTATGATACGGGTTTAATACAAGGGTGATCCTAATGCCTCTTATCATGTAGTAAATCCTACTACACGAATGTAGTCTCACTAGCGGTCTCGGGATGCATCACTAACGCAAGTTCTAGAATCTAAGTACTACCGGTACACTCATAAGCTCTAAGGCTTCTCCTAACAAGTCTAGTGGCGAACCTCACTTAGTAGAAGGCCGGTACAAGTCTTTGACGCCTCAACTAATGGATGCTAACTAGTGCACTTCTTGGATCGCTGGCGCGTTACTTGCAAAAGGCTTTAGTGAAGAGGAAAAGACTGTTCTTATAAAGGTTTTAAAGTCACACAAGCAAGCCATTGCTTGGAAACACTCTGACATCAAGGGTATTAACCCAGAATTTTGTACACACAAGATTTTAATGGAGGATGACTTTAAACCGGCAGTTCAACAACAAAGAAGGGTTAATCCTAAAATTCACGAGGTTATCAAACAAGAGGTTCTCAAACTTCTTGATGCCGGATTGATTTACCCTATCTCTGATAGTCCTTGGTTTAGTCCCATTCACTGTGTTCCAAAAAAGGGTGGCATTACTGTTGTCACAAATGATGAAAACGAGTTGATTCCAACTCGATTGGTTACGGGATGGCGTGTGTGCATTGACTATAGAAAGTTAAATGACGCCACCCGTAAAGACCACTTTCCTTTACCCTTCATTGACCAAATGCTCGAGAGATTAACGGGAAACGAGTACTATTGTTTCCGAGACGTTTTCTCGGGTTACTTTCAGATTTCCATTGATCCGCAAGATCAAGAAAAGACCACATTCATATGCCCCTACGGAACTTTTGCCTATCGACGTATGCCTTTTGGTTTATGTAACGCTCCAGGCACGTTCCAAAGGTGTATGATGGCCATATTCCACAACATGATCAGGAAAACTATAGAGGTCTTTATGGATGATTTCTCGGTCATTGGGGATTCTTTCCAATCATGTCTCTCCCATTTAGAAAACATGCTTAAATATTATGAAGATACAAATTTGAGTCTAAATTGGGAGAAGAGTCATTTTATGGTCAAAGAGGGCATTGTCCTCGTCCATAAGATTTCCAAAAATGGGATTGAGGTCGATATAGCAAAAGTTGATGTTATTCCCAAACTAGCTCATCCCACCACTGTCAAAGGTGTCAGGAGTTTTCTTGGGCATGCCAGTTTCTATCGAAGATTCATTCAGGATTTTTCAAAGATAGCCTTGCCATTGACCCATCTTCTTGAAAAAGATGCTCCTTTCATCTTCTCTCTTGAGTGCATCTTCAAACTCTCAAGAAAAAGCTTACTGAAGCACCCATCTTAGTTGCCCCTGATTGGGACCTGCCTTTTGAGCTGATGTGCGATGCAAGTGATTTTGCTATAGGTGCGGTCTTGGGGCAACGAAAAACGAAACATTTTCAGCCTATACATTATGCAAGTAAAACTATGACTGAGGCTCTGACTCATTACACCACAACAGAAAAAGAATTATTAGCCGTGGTGTATGCTTTTGAGAAGTTCCGGCCATACTTAATCTTGACTAAATGCATAGTGTATACGGATCACTCGGTTCTGAAATATCTCTTTGCCAAACAAGATGCAAAGCCGATATTGCTCTGACGGGTTCTCCTCCTACAAGAATTTGATATCATCATCCATGATATAAAAAAAAATGAGCTGAGAACCTAGCGGCTGATCATTTGTCCTGGTTAGAGAACCCTCACCAAGATGTTCTCGAGAAAAAGGAAATAAATGAAACCTTTCCTCTCGAAACACTCAATGTGATCTCTTCTCGTGGTGATTCTACTACCCCATGGTTGCCGACTTTGCAAACTACACTGCGGGTAACTTCATTGTAAAAGGGATGTCGTCCCAACAGAAGAGAAAATTCTTCAAAGATGTGAACCTCTACTTCTGGGACGACCCCTACTTATTCAAAATCTGTGCGGATTAAGTCATCTGGCGGTGTGTCCATGGCCAAGAAGCCATGGATATTCTTAAAGCTTGTCATGATGGACCCACGGGAGGACTTCATAACCCAAACTACACTGCCAAAAAGGTGTTTGATTCCGGTTTTTATTGGCCCACAATCTACAAATATGCTCATGATTTAGTCAAAACTTGTGACGCTGATGGGAATATTTCAAAAAATGATGACATGCCACAAAATGCCATCAAAGTCTGTGAAATCTTTGACATCTGGGGCGTTGACTTTATGGGGTCATTCCCGTCTTTACGAGGGAATAAGTATATACTCGTGGCTGATGATTACCTATCCAAATGGGTTGAAGCAAAGGCTCTACCCACCAACGACGCCCGAGTAGTTGTAAAATTCTTGAAATCTCTTTTTGCTAGGTTCGGAACACCACGTGCCATCATTAGTGATCACAGCATGCACTTTTGCAATGATCAATTCGCAAAAGTCATGCTGAAGTATGGTGTCACTCACCGTCTTTCCACCGCGTATCACCCCCAAACAAGTGGGCAAGTGGAGGTTTCAAACCGTGGTATAAAAAGGATTTTGGAGAGGACCATAGGAGAAAACCGTGCCTCTTGGTCGGACAAATTAGATGATGCACTCTGGGCCTTCCGTACTGCTTACAAAACACCCATCGGGTGTACTCCTTACAAGCTTGTATACGGAAAGGTGTGTCATCTACCGATCGAGCTTTAGCACAAAGCCTATTGGGCCTTAAAACATGCCAACTTCGACCTTCAGACAGCGGGAGATCACCGTAAAGTTCAACTCAATGAATTAAATGAACTTCGTGATCAGGTATACAAAAGATAAAGATTCACGACTCAAAAATTAAGAACCGCGTTTTCAACATTGGTGATCGAGTCCTTCTTTTCAATTCTAGTTTGAAGATTTTCTCAGGTAAACTTAAAACCCGTTGGTCTGGACCTTTCACTGTCACCAAAGTGTTTCCTTATGGAACCATTGAGTTATCTCATCCCGATGGTCCCAACTTTAAAGTGAATGGTCATAGGTTAAAGCATTACTTTGGAGGGGACATACCACCCATGGTTGTCCCGGATCTCCAAACTTTTCCCATGAACCAATGAATGCGGGGATCGAGTCAAGCTAGTAACTCGGTGAACAAAAACATTAGCAATCACATGGTGATAACCCATGTCTCTGTCTTCTCTCTTCTTTCTAATAAAGTGACGATAAGGGGGAACCTCTTCTGCATCTTGTGTTTGTTGTTGTTGTGGTTGTACAGGTATTTTCCCCGAAGTATGAAGGCTCTCGTGCTCGTGTTTTGTTTTTACCCATGTCTCTGTATAGGTATTTTCCCCTAAACATTTTTGAAAAATGATGAAATTCAACATCCCGTCACATAATAAGTGAAAAGTACAAAAACAGTAGTGTAGACTGTAGATAATAAAGTTGAAAAACGGGGCGTTTTCGGGAATAAATGATTTCGTACTCTCTTTTGAACATCTTGCTACTTCTTCAACGTTAGCAAAAAGAGTTATGAAATTATATATCCCAAGAGCGTGAATTAATCACGTTGCGTGAGGACATGACAATACCTTAGTCTGGGGATTTTGGTGCGTGCTTATTCACACACCTTTTTCTGGCCAAATTATCACCAAAATAGACACAAACTAACCATAAATGCTAAAGATATTGTGTTTTTGTGTTTGTGATCGTGCAAGAACGGATATTTAAGAAATTGGCATAAAATAGGCCAAAAAGGACAAAAACGAGCACGAGTTTGGAAAACGTGTCAAAAGCCAAAGCCAGGGAAGCAAATTACCATTTTTGAGCTCAGATTGTCAAAACACACCTTGGGGAATCACATAATACCAGAAATAGTCCTTTGAGTAAAAGTTTGAAGAATTGGCAGAAATGGTCCCTCAAGTTTCATAAATTGACAGAATTGACCCCCGAGCATTTATTTTGGAAGAAAAGTCAACAAAGGTCCTTTGGAAATCAAAAATTGTCATAATTGGTCCTTGGGTGAAAAGTTTAAAGGATTTACAGTTTAGCCCCTCAACTTTGCAAATTTGGCAGTTTTAGTCCCTTGGAGTTTAAGTTTGGAAAATATCATTTATAGTCCTTGGATAAATGAAATATGACAAGAATGATCCCTTGGATAACTTTGGGAAACTTTCAAAACACACCCTTCAATTTTTAGAAAATTACATAATTGGTCCTTGTAATAAGCTTAAAACAAACGGACCCTTTTTATAATTACTACAAACACAACCCAAGTCCAAACCAAAACACAAACCCAACACCCTTTTGGCCCAGTCCATCTTCCAAACCCAAACACAAACCCACCCTTAATATTACCAGGGTCAACCCCTGGTCAAACTCCCTCCTTCTCCCTCACTCCCCGCCAAACTCCACCACCCCCCCCCACTTGCCTGCACCTCCATCACATCCCGCCCTCTCCCATCACCTCCATACACCACAGACAACCACAATTAATGCACCACCCCCCTCACACACAAACAGACCCAAATTGCAAATTCACTTTTTGGCGCCAAATTGCAAATTGAAGGCTAGGATTACTTTGACTGATCCAATGGCTGAGATTGTTGATGGGAATTGCTTAGAGGCTCATGGGAAACCTAATTCACGTCTACAAAAGAGAGAAGAAGCAGCAGAGACCGTATGTAGTTTTATTAGTGTAGTTTTAATGTCGAATTAGTAAAAACTCAATTCTCAGTTGTACTTCTTAGTTAAAAAAAAGGTTGTATTAAGTCCTTTCAGTGTAATTCCATCTTTCTTTAATCTTAATTTCAAATTTCCTTTGGAAATTCACAGTTTGCATTTTCCTTTAGTAAAAATCTCAAATGTGTTAAAAGTTGTTAGTTCTTGATCCTTTAAGCTCATATAAGTCCCTGATAAGCTTTTATAAGCTTACTAAGCACTTTAGTTAGTTTTTATTCAAAAGATATAAAAATACAAAAAAATACAGAAAAATAGTTACAAAATTAAAAATTAAAAATCAAAAAAGAAGGAAGAAGAAAGCTGGAGCAGGGTATATTCTGGATGGCCTTGGGTTAGAAGCTTCTTGGGAAGCTATAGAAAGTGTTTGTGGTCCTTGGTTCACTTGTTCTCAGCTTGGAAGCTTTTGTAAGCCATTTTATCCATTTTTGCTTATTACTGTAGAAGTTCTTATTTAACTGCTTATCTTTGCTGATTTCTGCTTCTTGGGTATAGTTTAGTAGGATTATTGCTTAATATTATCTGTTTGTGCATTAGAATCTTTTGTTGCTCAAATTCTCATTTTCACTATAAAAATGTTTACTTTTGATTCATATTAGTTTGTTGTTATTGTTGTTGTCTTTGTGCTTGAATAAGCTTACAACATCATTATAAGCACTTGCAATTCAGTTTTAAGGTTTTAATCAGTCATTCACTTTGAAAATGTCAAATCAGTGTCATATAAAGGGGTGTTTGGTTTAAGACTGTTAGCTATAATCTTGTCAGTATTTGTTGTTGTTTCTGGTTTACACATGTTGCATTAGGTCCTAGTATATCAGTTAAGGCTTAAAACTCAGTGCTCTTTTGGATAAAAGTCTAAATCTTTTTTATCTCTCTATATTTGTTCACTGTCTAGCATTTAGGTTCCATAATCATCATTATCAGTTCATTAGTTGTTAGGAATGCCTTAAATCATCTCATCTTAGCTTAACATAACACATTCAGTAGATTAGAAGCACTAGAAGTTCATATAAGTCAACTAAGATCAAAAATCAAAAAGTCAAATTGCATAGTTTGTTAGAAATCCATTTAGGGTGGTAATTTTCATTTCTTCATTTTGCATCGAATTTAGCTGTAATTGTGGGAAAATAATCTTTGATTGCTGAACTTGTTAATCCACATTTTACTTGATTTTTTGGAATTTTTCCTACTGCTTATTTGAGGACTTATTTAGGTGTGTTTACCTATTACCTCCCCTGCACCAGGGTACTTAGCTTATAAGCTTGTTTTCTTTTGGCCCTAGCTTGTTAACCAGTGAACCTTAGACTTAGCTTTTTGTTGTTTTGAAAAGCCCTCCTTGCTAGCTATCTGTGCATGTGCTTGTTGTTCCATTTAGTACTTATTTCAACTGGTTATTGTGGCCCTACATATTGACTCATCAACCTCACTACACTGACTCATCAGTGTTGATAGGTCACCTTCATAAGCTCTTATAGAACTTATTAGTGAATCTCAGTTCTTGAGCCTTGTCTTTTTGGAAAGTTTATTGACCCATCATATTGGTTATGTGCTTATTTTGGACCTTAGAATCCTTGCCCCCATCTTATTTTGGTCCTAGATATACCCTCACCAACTCAGCATTCTCTGAGTCTATGGTGAATAAGCCATATTCATAAGCTCATTGTGATCTTATCTGTGGGCCCCAGCTTATGCTTATTGGATTTCTAAGAAGCTCACTAGGTTGGCTCATTGGCTCAAGGTTTACCTTGGACCCCTGAGTTCATTAGATGGGCCCCACACAGGCCTGCAGTTAGCCATTTTGGCCGGCATAGTTGGTAGGATTTGGTTTTGCTTATTTCTGCTTATTGAGCTTATTCTAGTGTGGTATCTCAGTTGTTTCTGCTTATTTTGTAATCACCTCAGTTGTATTTACCTTATCTCTCCTTAGTGTATAGCTTGTTTCTTATTGGCTAGCTTATTCAAACAAAAAAATCCATTTTTAAGCCTTTTAACTCAACTGTTAAGCCATTAAGGCATCAAAGTGCTTATTTGGACTTTTCATAAATTCATAAAAATTGCTTATTTTTAGTTGTCAAAAGGTTTGGTAAAAGAAAATTCCAAAAAAGAAAATAAAAACAGAAAAGAGACAAGAGTGGGATTTGAACCCTGGACCTCTTGGTTCCCTGGCACAAAACCAAACCAGACCTGTGCACCATCTGGGCTAGGTGGTTCTTAGTGTCATAGTTTCCCTCCCTTTTACTTATAGTGATAGCTTTTATTTAAGCCAATTTAGCTTTTTGGCTTATTTTTCTGCTTTTTTTATTAAGCACTTGCATGTTTTCATATTTTTCCTAAGTTTCTGTCATATTGTAGTATTTGTATAAATATTTTCATAATTTTCTGTTTTAATTTAGTATTTTTAATAATTAATTTTAGTTTAATTAGTTTTAATTAATAAATCAAAAACAAAATTATTTACTACTTATTTATAAGCACTAGCACGTTTTTATATTTTTCCTAGCTTTTATTAATTATAAAATAATTTTAAAAAAAGTTTTATAATTTTTACTATTCATTTTCTATTTTTCATAATTAATTTAGTTTAATTAGCTTTTAATTAATAATAAGTAGATAATTTCTCAAATAGCTTATTTTATGAGCTTTATAAACTTTTTATAATTGTTTAGGATTCATGTGATGGTTAATTAGTTTTATAAATATTTTCATAATTTTTGAAGTTATTTTATTATTTTTAGTAATTTAAATTAGTTATTAAATAGTTTTTAATTAATAATAAATATTTAAAAAATCAAAAAAATAATTTTATTTTTTATAAAATTTTCTTTTATTATTAAGTTTATAAAAAAATTAATTTTCACCCCCATAGGATTATTTCTTCTTTATTTTCTCTTTTTTCCTTTACGCGTTTACGTTTATTTTAATTTTAATTTACGTTTTTAGTTTTAAACATGTATCTGATTTTCTGTAATTGTTAATATTGTTAATTTGTCTTATTTCCATTAATATCTTATTGGTGTAATCAATACCAATCATATATTTGTTACTTTCCTCAAATCACTCAATTTCATAAACGTTTAAAAATACAATTTCACACCTTGCTAGGACATAACGACCCGAAAAAATACTATGCTTACACCGGATCATAAGACCAGTTGACAACCCTTGGTTGGCTGGAGTCAATAATCATTATTTTACATATCAATTATATTTACTACACATTTTTCTATTAAATATATTTAAAATTATCGTTTGGATATATTTGACAATTTTAAGACTTTAAAATAATATATATGCAATTATGAGTTTTGATTGGATATATATGTAATTAAAAGGCTTTTGAGGGATATATATGCAATTACCTTTAAAAGAATTCACACCAGCAGGTTTTGATCGATGAAGCACTGAAGTCTTGATAACCTTGGATATAATAGTGTCAATATGTATGATCAAGTTTCTTTACATGATAGGTCTTAGTTATATTCTTTTGTTGAATGGTGTTTACGAGTGGAGTTATTTTACATACCAAAATTTTCTCACATATCAAGCGACAAATCTTTGCCATCCATTTTTTTATTTATTTTTATTTTTTTTAGAAACAAGAGTGAGATTAATAAACATTTAAATTAAAATTTCAGTTACACATAATTTTTATAATTTAAATATCTCATGAATCGTGTATCGTAAGACAAAACAAATTATACCGTTACGACCAGCATTTAGTTATCTTTCGGTACTTTGATATAGTTACGACAAACTTTTTTTGGTCTTGTTTTCACGTTTTATTTTCGGTATTGAAATTCACATGACACATAACATGTGGTTTAAGACTAATATCGAAATTCGAACACTAAATATCTGTACTAAAATTTGTAGAATCGTAGAGGGGGTGAATACAGTTTCTTCGGCTTTTTAGATATTTAAAAACTTTAAGCCAAAGATAACACCAAGTGGTTGTACAATAATCCAACAACCACTACCACAACCAAAGTATATAAAGCAAGTAAAAACACAACGACATATACTGGTTCGGGATGGGGGGCTTATACCATCCGTACGTCCAGTTGCGAATCCGCGACTCCGATACTATTCACTAGTATAATCCTTTCAATGGACTACAAACCGTTACAATTCACTCCACCGATGTTCACCAATATCGATGCTCACAAAGAAGGAGTTACTCCCATGGTATTCCGCCCTCGGAAACCACCCAAAAGAATCTCGCGATTCGACTTCACCTAAGGGTCACCAAGACCACTACCCAGACTTCCACCCGGAAGTATCAAACCCCAACTAGATCCCCAATGATCTAGGCTTGGTCACCAAGACACAAGACTTCCCTTACAAACAATTGAATGAATGAATGAATGTTTGTTCAATCAAGCCCTAACCTAATCTAGAGACTCGATTGTAATAAAAAGGGTATAAGGAAGAAGACCCTCGACACAATCACAAGAGTGGATTAGGTTCATGTGATTCTTCCCTTGCAAGTAGATGTGTTCTTTCAAAGATGTTAGAGTGATAATCAGGAACACAAGATTAGAGATAGAAAGATTTGAGAGTGTTTAGAAAGAAAGAATATAGAGAGAAAGAATAATAGCAAGGGGTGAGGAATACAAGAGGCAAGGGTGGTATTTATAGGCCAAGAACCTAAACTTGGGAATTTTTACCGACGCCGGTGCGTCACCCGCGCGTCAGCGCGCCAGGCTTCTGTAAACTTTCCCAAGTGTTGGGTGTTTGGATCTTATAAATACCTATCCTTGCTAAACCCATAATTGTACTTCACACTAAACTTTAACATTAATCAATCTAAGGTTTACCAACTCAAATAGCCAATTAGAAAATGTTTTGTGAAATGTTTATAAGAGAAAACAAATTACCAAGGGTATAAAGTGTAGATAGGGTAATTTGGAAGGGGTAGAAGTGTATCTCCTCACATGGCATAGAAAAGAGAGAAAGAATATGCCAAGGTATATTCCATTGCTTGGGGGGAAGAATGAACGGAGGGTTGAGATGAGATGGTTTGAACTAGATGGCTAGGATCAAAGGGAGCCTCCCTTGATTTTCAAATAATTTGGCATGTGGGGAAATGAAGGGTTGAGATGTGTTTATTTGAAATGGATGGCTAAGATCAAAGTAGCTTAGGTTTGTATTGAGAAGGGATATTCCAAGGGAATATGTTTTGCTTGGGGGGAAAGGTTGAATCAATGGTTGAGATGGTTTTGGTTTGAAATAGATGGTGAAGATCAAACACATGTGATGGAATGGAGAGGAAGAAAGAATATGCTAATAAAATATTCCAAATCATTGGGGAAGAAATATGATGAATGGTTGAGATGTGTTTTAGTTTGAATTCAATGGCTAGGATCAAAAGAGCATCCTTTGGAATTCAAATTAAATCCCATGTGTTGAAATTGGAAGGTTGAGATGTGTTGTATGGGAATGGATGGTGGAGATCAAGAATGTGTAAGGAATATGTAAGTGTGTAAGACATTGTGTAAGAGAATATTTGATTTGGATATGATTGGATTTGTCTTTTGTAGAAATGAGATTAAGAGAAGATTAAGACATAATCTAATTGTCATTAAGAAGAAAAGGTTTAGACAATTAAGATTATAAGTTGAGAAAATCATAGGTTACTTATAAGTTCAAGTAACACAACGTCGAGTATCCATAGTTTCATATCTCGTGACTTTCCATGACTCGACGTTCTCAACTAATACCTTGGTTCAAACAAGTTAAGTGCTTTTCCTTGATGTAAAGCATAACCCAAGTGGGAAAGGATGCGTTTACGCAAAGTGACATTTGACTTAGTTTGACCAATAAGGGAGTAAACCCGTTACGTAATTAGAGATGACGTAAGCACGGGATATGAGCATACGGATGCTTCAACACGATATCACGTGAAATATACAAGCTCCCTAAGTTTAGAAAAGCCTTGGCTAGAGGCGATAGTTAGAAAACATGAGTTGGCATTTTCCCGTAAATGGGTGTTTTAAAAGTAGGATCTCTCAAGTCTCAAAACTCGTTTTGAGTGTTCTCAATTAAGCACATAACATATTCATACCTGTATTGAAAGATCCACATTTGTCGGGTAAGGGGAGAGCCGACTTTCAAAATTCGCCCGGGAGCCATACAGTGGCCTGGCGCGTCACCCGCGCGTTGACGCGCGGGCAGCGCGCCAGGAGCAGACATGGGCTCCGGCGATTTTGAGCTAACGTTTGTTATTTTATGTGTTTTGATGGTTTATTTGTCATCATTAAAACAAGAAGAGATCTTGATCATGTTGCCTCAACAAAATTGACATAAGTATATGTCTATAAATCAAAAAATCACATGTTCAAATTATAGCGGTTAATTCGTGAAACTTCTATAATCACACGTGATAACAAACACATGTAGTAAAAATCACATGTTCAAATTACATGCGATTTTATGTGTATAATCAAACTTTGATGAATTAACTGGACTAATCTACAATCTGAAATATAATGTGTTATATATGGTTGAAAAGCTACGAATGCCTAATTTCCAATAAAAAAAACAGTGTAACTTTTAAAATAATGTAGAAATAATTATGTTCATTTTATTACAAGTTTAGATATTCGAATGTTCAAATTAGTGTTTAATCACATGTGATTTTTCATGCAAGTTGTTTTGCAGGCTGTTGACCGTTCAAGGACATAATTTGCAGCAAAAAGTGAAAAGTAGTGGTATAATTTGTAAAAAATAGAATAGTAATGGCATAAGGTGCAAAATCAGCAAACCACATGGATTTTTTTTATTATTATTATTATTATTATTATTTTTTTTTTTTTTTTTTTTTTTTTTTTTTGCAATTTACTAAATAAAAAATGTTTTTTCTAAAGTTCATCAATTGTTCAAAATTTCAAATTTTATTGTTGTGAGTACATTTTAAATCATAAATGTATTTTTCAAAATCAAATTTTTGTAAATTTGATTAAATTTTTCTAAAGAGATTTAATGATTTGTGACTACGAGATGCATATAAATAGTTTATTTCTAATTAGACTAAGATTGTATCCTAATATAGCATTAACGTAGTTCGAGATCTCAAGTTTAATTCCTGCTATGTGCAAACAACATTGAAGTGGTCATGCCAACATTCTAAAAAATGAGTGCTTTGCCTGGTTTGAGTTTGTGTGGTGGTGTGGTGGGTTCAAACACCGTGGATTAGTCGGCCAAAAAGTCAGGGTCCCCCTTCTAAAAGAAAACGTAGTTCGAGATGCATATGTTTAATTAAATTACATAGAGTTTTCTATAATTGTATCTTGTACTTAATTTACATCTTGTGCATTACATTAAAATATGTCACTGTGATTGTGATGAACTGACGAAGATAAAATTTAAATTGTCTTGGTTGCCAATGACATGAAAATTTTTCATGCAACCTTCAAACATCCATTTCAAAATTTGTTTTATTGTGACAATTTTTTACTATTATGTAATGTTGATCAGTATATCTTCAAGTTGATTAAAGGACCTGAAATTGTTTATCAGATCATATCGAGCTCTTTAATAAGCCACGTAACCTTGTCGATCAGGGTCTTGACTGCTTAGAATTTATCAATCATGTATGCAAAGACACGTTTCAAATCTTTTTGAGCTGAGTCCTTAATGTATTTAACTGAAAGTTCAACAACAACAACAACAACAACAACAATACCCAATCCCGCGGAAGCGAGGTATGGGGAAGGTAGAATGTAGACAGATCCTACCTCTACCCCAGAAAAACTGGGAGTACAGAGACTGCTTCCAGGAGACCTCCGGCAAGTGCAAAAGTGCGAGTGATAGAAAAAGAGCGATCTGCAAACAAAGCATAAACGCATGAACCAACAAACAAGGAACAAAAGAAAGAAGACAAAGCAAAGCAGCACACCAAAAAAAAGACAAGAGGCAAGATGAAACTAGTATATCTTCAAGTTGATTAAACGATCTGGCATTGATCCTCGGATCATATGGAGCTTTTTAATCAGCCACATAAGCTTATCAATGTAGGTTATGTATTTCGCCCAAAAAGGGAAATAAAATAAAATAAAATAAAATAGTGTAGATTATGTATGAGTATGGATTCATGGTTCCAAATTCCTAAGTTTGATGTCAAAAAGTTTTTGAATTGAACCTACATCTACTATCATTATGGATTCATGGTTCCAAATTTCCATGTTTGATGAAATTTAAACTTTTCATATGATGCTATTTCTCAAAAATATTCAACGACATTAAGATGTGTGTAAATTTTTACGAGTATAAAAACAACTTTCAGTCTTCACCTTAAAATCTTTCGAAAAAGCACCATTTAAACGAACTTTTGGTAGGGAAAAACAAAAATATATAGAGAGGCTTAAATTTCTTGTTAAGAAAAAATTGGAAATGCCCTTATGCTATAAAAGCATGAAAGTATAAGAAAAGAAAAGAAAAAATAAAAACATATGCTCATAAAAGAATAGCCCGAGCATATTAAAATAAATAAAAATAATAAATAAATAAATTTAAATATATCGTTTGTACTTAACAATTTTCATTATCATTTCAAAATCACATCTTATACAAATGGCTCAACCACAAGAACGAGTTACAGTGGTAAGTGGTGGTGGTGGTGGTAAGCGGTGGTGGTAGGTGGTGTAGGTGGGTGTGGGTGGTGGTGGCGGCGGTGAACGGTTGTTATGTATTTGAGACTAACTGGAGTTATGTATTAAGGACAAATGGTACCATTATTTATGTATTGGGGATTACTTGAGTTTATATATTAAAGACCAACAGTGCAATTGTTTGTTGGAAAAGATGGTCAAAATGTTTGAATGATAATTGATAATGTCATTATGTATACTAATGTGAATTGAAATCAAAATTAATTATTGGTTTATTTTGATTCATGAGACATTAGTGAATGTCATTATGTATACTAATGTGAATTGAAATCAAAATTAATTTGTGGTTTATTTTGATTCATGAGACATTAGTGAAATTAATTGTGTGAATTAATTGTGACCAATTTTGCTCCCTATAAGTTGAGAGTTATCCTCTCATTCTCATTACACCAAGAAATACACTACTCCTCTCCTTTTTGTTATCAATTATATTTCTTGTATATCCGGTTTGTAATAGAGGGAATGCACGATTTTGGTTCGCCTTGATAACCCGTTTGTGCTAACGGAGTTATCCGTTGTTGTTGTATCCTGGGAGATAGACGTTCACGATTCTCAAGCACCGTGGAGAGGATGGATCTGTCTTAAGGAAAGTGTGAACATCACACGCCTCAACAGTTTTTCCTTATTATTTGTGTTTTTGCGTCTCCACGATTAAAAGATTTACGGTATGATTTTCTGCACTTTTATGTTTTCATGTCATTGTTTATTTGTCTCTTGTAGCAATATACACATATACACCAACAATCTTAAAACAGATTTTATTTGCTACTACGAGGACTTAACTGGAAAATGAATGAAACACGATTACTTGAGAAGTTATGATATTGTTTCATCACGGAAAATAAAAGGTTAAACTAGTTTTATTTCTTGGTCAAATTACCTATTGAAATTTTATTAACAACTATTAGTAACTTATGTGAGTAATTGATTGGGGAATACATAAATGGTCACCGGTTTCTAAAACATGAGAACTATATTTATGTTATTTGGTTAGTTAAGTCTTTTTAATAAGTGACTTGTTATAGCATATAACTTAAGGGTGCAATACTATATATTTTGTGAGAAATTGGTAGTTGGGATTACCTCATATTTTGGTAAAAGACTGATATGTTAGATACAAGAGAAAATAAGTATTGTGCTACTTTCGAATAAGGCTATAGTACCATTTTAACAAAATAACTGTAACAATATGTTTGTTGTATGTTCCTTTACTTTGTCTATATGATATGTTTATTTAAAAGAAATAATAATATCAAATGGAATAAGTAGAGGTTATATTTAAAGGTATGCGTCCAAGCTTTGGTAAAAGTAAACATGGACTCACTGTCTTGGTTATACGAAATATCATACTAGATTAGACCATATTATTTTGACAGTGAATTACATTGGACCGAATATGATTAGAGGAAGTTTTATGAAGAAAATAATAAAGGTTTTGTAAGCATGTAAGGAAAACGATACTCTTTTTGTTGAAAGAATTCCAAAGTGAACTGTTTCCCACCACAGTTATTTACTTTTAATGGAATTCAATTATATATTGAAAATGATTGTCAATAAATTATTGTGAACCGTTGGTGATAAATGTTATACACAGCTGTAATGTTTTTATGAGATTTCTCACATCCATGAATGTGTTTTGACACTCACATATAAATTGTTTGTTGTCTTTTAATTTGCAACACATGAACGTTTAATTTATCAATTATCAACTGGTTGTTTTCATGTTTGGAAAACATTAGTTTCGGATAGAATAAAAGAGTGTTCGAAGCGTGTCGGATGAAATATTATCGTTGTACTGGTTTGTGTAACTAGTATTGATTTCATTATCGGATAATGGGATATAACTCATTCTTGTGGAATGCGAATTTTTGGTGTTATTTGGACACACACACACACACAAAAAAAAAAAAAAAAAAAAAAAAAAATTGTTGTAACAGTTGTGAACTCGTGGTAAAATGCGTTGCTCGCATAATAAACGTATGCATTTTAGCTCAAAATTTCTATAGAAAATATGGGTGAGCCGTTCAATCGAATTTTGTTTTGTATAGAATTTATTTTAGACACGTTGTCCGAGATACGTGGTTGCAAGAACATGTGTTGTTCTCATAGTAAACAAAAGAGTTTTGGACCATTTTTCTTTAGTGCGTGTCTAAGACATTAAACTTGATTGTCGAAAGTGGTGAACCGCTTGGTTACAAAGTATTTTAGTACAACAATTCATTTTGGAGAATATGCTGTCACAACTGCGAATTCATGGGAAATGCTTTGTTCACGCGGTAAACGTTAAATGGGTGAACCATTTGGTCACGTTATTTACTTTGGTACATCAATTATTTGGAATTGTATGTTGTCACAACCGCAATGTCATGGAAAAATTGTGTTTTTCGCATGGTAACAAAGGAGTTTTGCATCAATATTTTTTCCGGTGATTAGGTAACAATGAAACATCTTAAACTTGATTTTAAAAAAAAATGGTTGAGCTTAAATAGAAGAATTAGATGATCGCAGTTTAGATTTTAGCACAACATATTTTTCAAGCGGCTTATATATAAATTAAAAAAAAATTGTGCTAATATTTGTGGTGATTGGATGTTGTTTAGTACAACATTTTTTGGTTGTTATAATACAAAATTATGTGATATTTTGTAAAATGTTCAACACAAAATTGTTTGTTTCATTTTTTGGTGCAAGATATTGTGGCAAAGTAGTGCCTATTTAAAGTTGTTTGGTGCGGTTTTGTGCAACTAAGTTTGTAACATGAGAATAAACAAGTCGCTCGATTTTGTATCGAACATTGGAAGTTTGGATGTTGCAAATATTCTGTTGTGAATATTAGTGCAAAGAATCAAACTACTATTCTAGAAAGATGAATAATCGTCAAGACTTGTTATTAATACATATTGCTAATAATCGAACGGTTTGTCATTATGTAAGAAATGACTATGTGTTGAATATAACCGTGTAGGACATCGTGAAATGTCAAGAAAGAACACATATAGAAGACAACAAATTATGTTGGTTTGTGTAACTAACTTGAACGGTGTGATTGTCAACCAATGTGAGATAGTGTCCATTTGCTAAGTTGGACACATTTTGATTGTGTAAAATGATTACACATTGATTTTATGTGATTATAATCACATAATAAATTGTGATAATCATATAATGATAAGAGATTAAATGTGATTATATATAATTACAAGTGAATTGGAATGACATGTTATAAGTGTAGGACTTACACATATAACTTATGGGATCCTCCTAAAATATGTGTGGTTTAAGGTGGTGATTTATCTAAAAGAAGAATGTTAGTAGATGAAGGTATGAGTAATCAGAATGATGCATCTTCTGTCATACGCTTGATTCCTTGATCTATAGCATGCTAGATTTGGAATCTGTTAATTATGATACGGAAAATAATTAATATAAGACATTCAAAAAGTGTGCATACATTAGTATGATACCTGTGAGGTGACAAATTACTAATGATCTTTGTGTCATATCCATGTGAGAAAAAATCTTATAAATAAGATTAATATATTGTGATGAGGCGAAAAATGAACCACTTTTAGGGGGTCATTTAAGCCCGGAATTGAATTTATTTGATCAAATATTGCCCTAAATTGTTCCTTTTGTGATTTTAGGTACTTTGGGAGAGAAATCTGAAAAAGGAAGCAATTCGGACGTTTTTGGAGCATAAAAGTGAAGAAAACGCCAAAGTCTTAATTTTCCTTGCTGGGAACAGTAGGTGACGGCGTCAAGAAGAAAATCTTGACGGCGTCAAGAGTAATTTCCATGACGATCCAGTACAGATTTGAAAGCGTCACGAAGTAGGGCGTCAAGAGGAAAATGCATGACGGCCTGGAAACATATAACACTTGACGGCGTCAGATCTGGATCAAGGCAGTCCGAGATTTATTTTGGCGGCGAGATGACGGCGTCACAAAATTTGTCTTGACGCCGTCAGACCCTATTTCCTATATATAGTTTTCTAATTTTCACATTAAAAGAGAGAAGTTTTGGAGAAACCCTAAGTACGAACTTGGTACGAATTTTACAGGTTTTTCAAGGGTTCTAAGCCCTTGATACCTTTCATGTGTAATTGAGATAAGTATTCTTTTAATTCAATCAATATGTCTATGCGTTGGTTGTCTATATCTTGTTCTTGTCTTAATTCCATCATGCTAGGCTAGATCTATCTTGTGTTTGCATGGATCTAATGAAACCTAGATGTTAATTATGTGTTGATTACTTGTTTATAGTTATATTGGATGAATGAATTCGATGTTAGGCTTAAGAAAACTAGCAGACTTCCAAATGGTAACATGCTTGAACGTCTTAGGAAATATGAACTGACGTGCACTAGGTTTTATTGGTTGTATTTAATGCATGAGTAAATTCTAATGATCCCATGTTAGGAGCTTCTTAGCCGGCTTGACATAGGAGTGAAGTAGGCACTCATAGAATTGGGGAATTAAGTGCGCCACCCCATGAATGGTATTAAGGAATACAATCCTTCATCCACGCAACTATAACAAGTAATTAACGTGTAAAAGATATCTAGGGAGTAGTGAAATATAAGTAAACACATTTTCTCCACTTATTGCTCACAACCTTAGTTAATTTAGTTTATTTTCATTTCTTGTATTTTATTTTGATTGCATCTTTAGTATTGGGTTAGTTGACTAGCAACTAATTCCGCCCAAATCCTTCAAACCCGAGATTTTTACTTGCTTTTCAAAAAAAATATAAAAATACAAAAATAATCATCCCTCACCTTTAGAACTAGTATTTAGGTTTTCTAATCCTAGCGACACTATTCCTAGCTGAACGATCAATCCCCCGGTACTTGTCACTATACTATACTACAACGATCAGGTACACTGCCTGGTGGGGGTTGTAAGCTTCTCAAGATCCCTTGAGAGGTAAAGCCTGGTGCGATTCTCACGTATCAAGTTTTTGGCGCCGCAGCCTGGGGAATAGTTATTGTCTAGGTTAGAATCTCTTTTAATTAGGTCTACTTGCTAGATTCCTTTCTAGTAAGATTTTATTTTTATTTTTAGGTTTTCTTTAGTCTATCTTATTTCTTTGTGTTTTTGTTCGTAACTCTTCACCACCCGACATCATGGACGATGGGAACATCCTTGAACCTGTCATCCCACCACAACAAAACCCACCACTAGAACCTGTTAGGCCCCGAACCTTAGGAGAGTATTCCCGACCTAGCCACCAAGGCTACCGAAACACCATTGAGCTCACCGGAGAAAATGTGACCCCCTTGCGATCCGACACCATCCGGTTGGTGCAAAGCGGATGTGCATTCCATGGACTTCGTTCCGAAGATCCAAATCAACATCTTAAGGACTTCCTAAAAATTGTAGATTCCATAGACCTAGGTGTTGAAACTAGAGAGATGATGCGTAGGAATCGCACCTTGCTTTACCTCTCGAGGGATCTCGAGAAGCTTACAACCCCCACCAGGCAGTGTACCTGATTGTTGTAGTATAGTATAGTGACAAGTACCGGGGGATTGATCGTTCAGCTTAGGAATAGTGTCGCTAGGATTAGAAAACCTAATTAATAGTTCTAAAGGTGAGAGATGATTATTTTTGTGTTTTTATATTTTTATAAAAGCAAGTAAAATCTCGGGTTTTGGAAGAGTGGGCGGAATTAGTTGCTATTCAACTAACCCAAAACTAAGATGCAATCAAAATAAAGTACTAAAAATGAAATTAACCTAAATTATATTAAGGTTGTGAGCAGTAATTGGAGAAATTGTGTTTACTTAGACTTCACTACTCCCTAGATATCTTTTACACGTTAATTACTTGTTACACTTGTATGGATGACGGATTGTATTCCTTAATACCATTCGTGGGGTGGCATACATAACTCCCCAACTCTATGAGCTCTTATCTCCTCCTACACCATGACCCAGCACAACTATAGGGATTGTAAACAGTGGCTCATGCATTAAATACAACCAATAAAGACCTAGTACGCCTCGGTTCATGTTTCTTAAGACGTTCAAGCATGTTACCATTTGGAGATCTGCCAGTTTTCTTAAGCCTAACATATAATATCATTCATCCAAAACAAGAATAGACAAGTAATCAACACATAATCAACATCTAGGTTTCATTAGATCTAAGCAAACACAAAAGAGATCTAGCATAGCATAGTAGAATTGAGACAAGAACAAGATATAAACAACCAACACATAGACATATTGATTGAATTGAAAGTACACTTATCTCAATTACAATGCAAGGTCTCAAGGGTTTGGAACCCTTGAAAAACCTGTAAAAGAGGCACCAAAATCGTCTTTAGGGTTTCACCAAAACTTCTCTCTCTTTAATGAAAAAACTAGAAAACTATATATAGGAAAAGTAGGCTGACGGCGTCAAGAGTTACTTGTGACGCCGTCACCTCGCCGCCATATACTTCCTCGGACGGCCTTGATCCATTTATGACGGCCTATGTGACGCCGTCACTGACCACGGTATTTTATTCTTGCCACTTTGACGCCGTCATGATGCCTTCTGACGCCGTCACCACCTACGGTGTTTAATTCCTCATGTCTGACACCGTCAAGATGGTAGTCTTGACGCCGTCACCTTGTATCTTCAGCATGGAAATTTGGTACTTAGCCGTTTTCTTCACTTTTATGCTCCAAAAACGTCCAAAATGGCTTCTTTTCCAGAATTCACTCTCCAAACACCTAAAATCACAAAAGGAACGATTTAGGGCAATATTTGATCAAATAAAGTCAGATTCGGGCTTAAATGACCCCCTAAAAACGGATCATTTTTCGCCTCATCATATACCCTTACACTTGAGATTTGCTTGTCCTCAAGCAAATGCGCTTTTATTCTATTCGAAAGACAAGTTAGGGGTCATTTAACACTAATATAAAAGTAATTACAACAAATAATCGTTCCACTAAAGACCAATAGACAAGCACAGAGGTCATACACTAGCACCTCACAAATAGTGTTTAGATACTCACATCTCTCGGGTGTAATAAAGTAATATAACATTATGGAAATGGAAGATATCTCTCACTACCTGTCATAGCAAAATAGATTACCATAGGCTTGGGAAAGGATCAAACCTCCACCACATGGCGTAAGCACCTAGGATAAACTATCAAAGAGGTCTTTTAAAGGGTTATAACGTTAGGTGTAGGGATATGAATTACACGGTTTTGTTGGATAAAGGAAATTTTACTGGTGGCGAGTTAACAATCTTGGTCAATTACATGTACAAGATGGCGTTGCTAAGCCAAGACTAGACTCGACTTAAGCTAACAAATGAAAAATAACTAAAATATAAAATAAACATAGAATAAAAACGGGATGGTAGTCCGTATGTTTTTTCTTTTTTTTTTTTCTTTTTTTTTCTTAATTTTTTCGATTTTTTTTTTTTTTTTTTTTTTTTTTTTTTTTTTTTTTTTTTTGCATACACTCTTACCCTACCATCCAAAATAATACATCATAGGGGTTTGAGCAATCCCCTTACACTTGAATCTTTACATACTTTACATTAAACTATTCTAATGACTCGAATTAAGAAAATCAAAACACTTGGAGTACTTTTAAGATTAACGCACATATGGGGGTAATAATATTATGTTCTTCCCCATTACTCCATAAAATAAGTACTTACCCATGAGTTCCAATCGTCCCAAAACAATATGTACAAGGATATGACTCGACTTAGCAACCATGTAATCAATTAGAAGGTTAACTTAGGGTTTAACAAATAACAATAATGCAATAAAAATGAGCACATACACGGAAGGCTAAGGCGATTTGGGTGTACATTTAAGTGGGGTGTAACAAATTCTTCCTTTAAGTAAGATGCTTAAAGTTAGAAACGAAAAGATAGGCTCGGAGGGGTGTACTAGGGGTTTCGTGTACTAAAAATGAGTACAACGCTAAGGGTGTGGGAAAAATTAGTTGACTTAACTAGCCAAGTAATATGACTTAAATGGTCAAGTAATTATGATACGAGTTTAACACAAGGGTGATCCTAATGCCTCTTATCATGTAGTAAATCCTACCACACGAATGTAGTCTCACTAGCGGTCTCGGGATGCATCACTAACGCAAGTTCTAGAATCTAAATGCTACCGGTACACTCATAAGCACCAATAATGAATGCTTTTCCTATCAAATCTAAAGGCGAGCCTCACATTTTTGGGTAGAAAATTTTTCTGAATATACGGTTGTGTGCTAGTCATATAATCTCCTATCCATGAGACGCTTGCTATGGCTAAAGTTTCACTCCTAAATGTTGTAAAAAATTTTAAATTTGGCGCTAAAATTACACTAACAAGTATTTCTCATAGTTTTATTACACATCTACTATCAAACAAAACAAACTCAAGCGAAAGTGCATATGTAAGGTATCATCTTTTTACCCTCCCCTTACACTTAGGATGAACATTGTCCCCAATGTTCAAGTAAAGAATGTAAAAGTTAAGAGGTAAAGAGAATGAAATCAAATACTCCCCTGATTCGCTCGGTATGGATTATAGGTTGGCCAGGTTAAATCTTCCTCCAAGAAAACGAACAATCAAAGCTTCCCTTCCAGAATATAAATCATCTTCTTGTCATAAATAACCTGTAAATCCTGACAACAATAGACAAGGCAACCTCGCGTAAAATTGGCGGCATCCTATATAAGTTACTAAATCCTAGAAAACAAAGTAAGATATAATGCTTGTGGAATGAAGTTTGCAGATTTCCTGGAGATTATAAAACTTAATAATTCACAAAAACCATAAGACTCCGTTAGAAAAACAAAACCGGTAAAATTTCCAGATTTTAACTCCTGACGCCGTCAAGAGCAATACTCTGACGCCGTCAGAATGGACCTGCAGAAATTCTTATGTTAAGTTTCCGGAAAATTTCTGGAAAAACTTTGTCCTATTTCCTGGAAAATCTTGCAAAACTTCATTATGACTCAATACAAGCATTTGACTCTAACAAATACGAATATACATGTTCATTAAATATTGTGGAGAATCATGATCGGTTTGTTTCTTAAAAACATATTTGGGGTTTTCCCTTACACTTATCTTTTGCAAAAATACCTTTAGGTTGAAGTTAAGACTAGGCCAAACAACATAATAAAGTATTTCCACTTATTAATTTAGAAACATGATCAACCAACAATAAAAATAAAACATGCATACGGAAGCAAATAACAAACAAACAATTAAAATCACACAAAACATGGGTTGCCTCCCAAGAAGCGCTTTTCTTTATTTACGAGTCTTGTAGCTAGACTCAAGGTCATGGGTTACTACGTGATTCGGGTGAGTTCCTCGTTGAGGACATCTTTGGGATCAAACTTAGGTTTCAACTTTCTATCGGTTTCCTTAGTATGGTATGATCTTTCAAACTTTTCTCCATCCGGATCATACAAGGTCATTCTAATATGCCATGACCCGTCACCTTCTTTAGGTGGCTTATCCCACCTCCATTTACACTTATCTCCCTCTCTTTTCCATTTATTCCTTTCTATGTTGATGGGCATTACGCTTAATAACTCAATCATCTTCCTAAAGACTAAGGGGTCCTCAAAGGGGTCTAGCTCCTCATCTCTAGCTATGAGTTGTTCTACCGAATGTGTTTTTTCAACAAAGTCCTTCTCTAGATAGAATGGGCATTGAGGTCCTATAAAGTTCCTTTCTATCCAAGGCCCATATCTAGATGGTCTCCTATTCATCTCTACCCAATGCGGTGTTGGTTCCTCATCACAATCATAACTATGCTTCTTAACATCATACACCGACCAAGTATCGCCTTCACCTACCGTTATCTTTGATTCCTTGCAATCTATCATGGCACTAGCGGTTGCTAAAAATCCTCTTCCTACCAATAATGGGCATGTAGTGTCACTAACCATGTCTAGGACGTGAAAATCCGCTAAAATAGTTAACTTCCCTACGTGAACAACTACATCCTTAATCATTCCAACCGGGTGTGCAATACTTCCATCCGCTAGTCCTATCAATACCTCCGTTTCCTCTAACTTTCCTAGCTTAAGAGTGGTGAATAAGGATAAGGGAATCAAGTTGAGGCTTGACCCTAAATCGGCTAATGTGTCGAAAGCTTCGGATCTTCCTATCTTACAAGGCAAAACAAATATACTCGGGTCATCAAGCTTTTTAGGTAACTTATTTTGAACGAAGGCGGTTCCATTTTTGCCTAGCTTACACTTCTCATACTTTTCTAGGAGGGCACTATAGTAGGGAGCACGCGCTAAGACATCAATGACGGGGTGTTCTAGGTGAAGTTCTTTGAATTCATTGTCAAGGTCTTGCGTAAGAGGTGTTTCAACAATGCTTTTGACCGGTTCTATAGTGGGTGTTTTATTTGATTGGTCCTTTTGGGGAACTTGGTTTTGTTTGAAACACGTGCTTGTTGATTTGACCGAATAATATTGTGGACACGAAGCGGGTGACGAAACGGATGATATGGAATTAACGGTTAGTTTCGGATTTTTGATCGTGTCACTTGGGAGTGTTCCCATTTCTCGGTCATTGAGAACTTTCAACAATGTGTCAATTCTAGTGGTCATCTCGCTTTGCTTTTGTTTGAAATCGGCTTCAAACTTGGATAAGCGAGCTTCTTGAGATGCCATGAACTTTGACATCAATCCTTCAAGATTGTTGGTACTACCATAGTTGTTAGAAGGATTGTTGTTGAAGGTACGGTTGGATGGTGGACCGTTTGATTGGTAACGATTAGGCGGATTGGAAGAATTGGGTTAATTTTGCTTCCACCTAAGGTTTGGGTGATTTTTCCATGAGGGGTTGTATGAATCACCGTATGTGTTTGGCTCGAGCTTGAAAGTGTACCACTTATCTCCCGCTTCGTCGGTACGCGTGGATGCGTAGTCCACAAAAGCTGTTCCGGGGAGTTCCATACAATCATGAGTGTCATGGGGACCACTACATAATTCGCATGAAGAAGTGATTTTGTTCACTTGGCTTGAAGGCTTCGGAGCTTCGTAAGATTTCATGAGAAACTTGACTTGGTCCTCAAGTTCCATGATCCTACGGTCGGGAGTGCTAGAATTGTTCGAAGGCAAAGATATTGCCTTGACCGTTTTGTTCAAATCACGGGGATCATTCCAACTTTCATTGTCATAGAGAGCAAGATCTTCTATGAGTTCCCATGATTGTTCCGCACTAATATCAGGTAGCTTACCACCGGCCGATTGGTCAATGGTTCGCCTCGTGGAGATGTCGATATGGTCATAGAAGATTTGGACTTGGAGCCAAAGATCTATGCCATGATGAGGGACTTTTTGGAGTAAGTCCTTGAAACGAGTCCATGCTTCATAAAGAGATTCATTTTGACGTTGTTGGAACATCAAGATGTCATTCCTAAGCTTAGTAGTTCTCCCCGGTGGGAAAAATTGAGCAAGGAAACGAGTGGTGAGATCATCCCATGTGGTGATGGATCCCGCGGGTAAACGCTCAAGCCATTGACTAGCTTGATCCCGTAGAGAGAATTGGAATAGGCGTAAACGGGTAGTCTCTCTAGTTTCAACACCTAGGTCTATGGAATCTACGATTTTAAGGAAGTCCTTAAGGTGTTGGTTTGGATCTTCGGAACGAAGTCCATGGAATGCACATCCGCTTTGCACCAACCGGATGGTGTCGGATCGCAAGGGGGTCACATTGTCTCCGGTGAGCTCAATGGTGTTTCGGTAGCCTTGGTGGCTAGGTCGGGAATACTCTCCTAAGGTTCGGGGCCTAAGGGGTTCTAATGGTGGGTTTTGTTGTGGTGGGATGATGGGTTCAAAGATGTTACCACCTTCCATGATGTCGGATGGTAAAAAGTTACGAACAAAGGCACGAAGAAATAAGATAGACTAAAGAAGACCTAAAAATAAAAATAAAAATCTTACTAGAAAGGAATCTAGCAAGTAGACCTAATAAAAAGAAATCCTAACCTAGACAATAACTATTCCCCGGGCTGCGGCGCCAAAAACTTGATGCGTGGGAATCGCACCTTGCTTTACCTCTCGAGGGATCTCGAGAAGCTTACAACCCCCACCAGGCAGTGTACCTGATCATTGTAGTATAGTATAGTGACAAGTACCGGGGGATTGATCGTTCAGCTTAGGAATAGTGTCGCTAGGATTAGAAAACCTAATTAATAGTTCTAAAGGTGAGAGATGATTATTTTTGTGTTTTTATATTTTTATAAAAGCAAGTAAAATCTCGGGTTTTGGAAGAGTGGGCGGAATTAGTTGCTATTCAACTAACCCAAAACTAAGATGCAATCAAAATAAAGTACTAAAAATGAAATTAAACTAAATTATATTAAGGTTGTGAGCAGTAATTGGAGAAATTGTGTTTACTTAGACTTCACTACTCCCTAGATATCTTTTACACGTTAATTACTTGTTACACTTGTATGGATGATGGATTGTATTCCTTAATACCATTCGTGGGGTGGCATACATAACTCCCCAACTCTATGAGCTCTTATCTCCTCCTACACCATGACCCAGCACAACTATAGGGATTATAAACAGTGGCTCATGCATTAAATACAACCAATAAAGACCTAGTACGCCTCGGTTCATGTTTCTTAAGACGTTCAAGCATGTTACCATTTGGAGATCTGCCAGTTTTCTTAAGCCTAACATATAATATCATTCATCCAAAACAAGAATAGACAAGTAATCAACACATAATCAACATCTAGGTTTCATTAGATCTAAGCAAACACAAAAGAGATCTAGCCTAGCATAGTAGAATTGAGACAAGAACAAGATACAAACAACCAACACATAGACATATTGATTGAATTGAAAGTACACTTATCTCAATTACAATGCAAGGTCTCAAGGGTTTGGAACCCTTGAAAAACCTGTAAAAGAGGCACCAAAATCGTCTTTAGGGTTTCACCAAAACTTCTCTCTCTTTAATGAAAAAACTAGAAAACTATATATAGGAAAAGTAGGCTGACGGCGTCAAGAGTTACTTGTGACGCCGTCACCTCGCCGCCATATACTTCCTCGGACGGCCTTGATCCACTTATGACGGCCTATGTGACGCCGTCACTGACCACGGTATTTTATTCTTGCCACTTTGACGCCGTCATGATGCCTTCTGACGCCGTCACCACCTACGGTGTTAAATTCCTCATGTCTGACGCCGTCAAGATGGTAGTCTTGACGCCGTCACCTTGTATCTTCAGCATGGAAATTTGGTACTTAGCCGTTTTCTTCACTTTTATGCTCCAAAAACGTCCAAAATGGCTTCTTTTCCAGAATTCACTCTCCAAACACCTAAAATCACAAAAGGAACGATTTAGGGCAATATTTGATCAAATAAAGTCGGATTCGGGCTTAAATGACCCCCTAAAAACGGATCATTTTTTGCCTCATCAAGAGACAACCCGATTACGCCTATTCCAATTCTCTCTACGGGATCAAGCTAGTCAATGGCTTGAGCGTTTACCCGCGGGATCCATCACCACATGGGATGATCTCACCACTCGTTTCCTTGCTCAATTTTTCCCACCGGGGAGAACTACTATGCTTAGAAATGACATCTTGATGTTCCAACAACGTCAAAATGAATCTCTTTATGAAGCATGGACTCGTTTCAAGGACTTACTCCAAAAAGTCCCTCATCATGGCATAGATCTTTGGCTCCAAGTCCAAATTTTTTATGACCATATCGATCTCTCCACGAGGCGAGCCATTGACCAATCGGCCGGTGGTAAGCTACGTGATCTAAGTGCGGAACAATCATGGGAACTCATAGAAGATCTTGCTCTCTATGACAACGAAAGTTGGAATGATCCCCGTGATTTGAACAAAACGGTCAAGGCAATATCTTTGCCTTCGAACAATTCTAGCACTCCCGACCGTAGGATCATGGAACTTGATGACCAAGTCAAGTTTCTCATGAAATCTTACGAAGCTCCTAAACCTTCAAGCCAAGTGAACAAAATCACTTCTTCATGCGAATCATGTAGTGGTCCCCACGACACTCGTGATTGTGTGGAACTCCCTGGAACAGCTTTTGCGGACTACGCATCCACGCGTACCGACGAAGCGGGAGATAAGTGGTACACTTTCAAGCCCGAGCTAAACCCTTACGGTGATTCATACAACCCCTCTTGGAAAAATCACCCAAACCTTAGGTGGAAACAAAATCAACCCAATTCTTCCAATCCGCCTAATCGTTACCAACCAAACGGTCCACCATCCAACCGTACTTTCAACAACAATCATTCTAACAACTATGGTAGTACCAACAATCTTTAAGGGTTGATGCCTAAGTTCATGGCATCTCAAAAAGCTCGCATATCTAAGTTTGAAGCCGATTTCAAACATAAGCAAATCGAGATGACCACTAGAATTGACGCATTGTTGAAAGTTCTCAATGACCGAGAAATGGGAGCACTCCCAAGCGACACAATCAAGAATCCGAAACTAAACGTTAATTCCATATCTTTAGTTTCGTCACTTCATGTCCACAATACTACTCGGTTAAATCAACGAGCACGTGTTTCAAACAAAACCAAATTCTTCAAAAGGACCAATCAAATAAAACACCCGATATAGAACAGGTCAAAAGTATAGTTGAAACACCTCCTACGCAAGACCTTGACGATGAATTCAAAGAACTTCACCTTGAACGCCCCGTCATTGATGTCTTAGCGCGTGCTCCTTACTATAATGCCCTCCTAGAAAAATATGAGAAGTTTAAACTAGGTAAAAATGGGACCGCCTTCGTTCAAAACAAGTTGCCTAAAAAGCTTGATGATCCGGGTATATTTGTTTTGCCTTGTAAGATAGGAAGATCCGAAGCTTTTGACACACTAGCCGATTTAGGGTCAAGCCTCAACTTGATTCCCTTATCCTTATTCACCGCTCTTAAGCTAGGAAAGTTAGAGGAAACAGAGGTATTGATAGGGCTAGCGGATGGGAGTATTGCCCACCCGGTTGGAATGATTAAGGATGTAGTTGTTCACGTAGGAAAGTTAACTATATTAGCGGATTTTCACGTCCTAGACATGGTTAGTGACACTACATGCCCATTATTGGTAGGAAGAGGATTTTTAGCAACCGCTAGCGCCATGATAGATTGCAAGGAGTTTAAGATAGCGGTAGGTGAAGGCGATACTTGGTCGGTGTACGATGTAAAGAAGCATAGTTATGATTGTGATGATGAACCGACACCGCATTGGGTAGAGATGAATAGGAGACCATCTAGATATGGACCTTGGATAGAAAGGAACTTCATAGGACCTCAATGCCCATTTTATCTAGAGAAAGATTTCGTTGAAAAGACACATTCGGTAGAACAACTCATGGCTAGAGATGAAGAGCTAGATCCCTTTGAGGACCCCTTAGTCTTTAGGAAGATGATTGAGTTCTTAAGCGTAATGCGTATTAACATAGAGATAAATAAGTGGAAAAGAGAGGGAGATAAGTGTAAATGGAGGTGGGACAAGCCACCTAAAGAAGGTGACGGATCATGGCATATGAGGATGACTTTGTATGATCCGGATGGAGAAAAGTTTGAAAGGTCATACCATACTAAGGAAACCGATAGGAAGTTGAAACCTAAGTTTGATCCCAAGGATGTCCTCAATGAGGAACTCACCCGTGTCACGTAGTAACCCATGACCTTGAGTCTAGCTACAAGACTCGTAAATAAAGAAAAGCGCTTCTTGGGAGGTAACCCATGTTTTGTGTGATTTTATTTTTGTTTGTTTGTTATTTGCTTCCGTATGCATGCTTTATTTTTATTGTTGGTAGATCATGTTTCTAAACTAAATAGTGGAAATACTTTACTTTGTTGTTTTGGCCTAGTCTTAACTCCACCTAAAGGTATTTTTGCAAAAGATAAGTGTAAGGGGAAACCCCAAATATGTTTTTAAGAAACAACCCGATCATGATTCTCCACAATATTAAATGAACATGTATATTCGTATTTGTTAGAGTCAAATGCTTGTGTTGAGTCATAATGAAGTTTTGCAGTATTTTCCAGGAAGTAGGACCAAGTTTTTCAAGAAATTTTCCGGAAACTTAACATAAGAATTTCTGCAGGTCACTTCTGACGGCGTCATGAATTAATTCTTAACGGCGTCACGTGTAAAAATCTGGAAATTTTACCAGTTTTGTTTTTTCTAACGGAGTCTTATGGTTTTTGTGAATTATTAAGTTTTATAATCTCCAGGAAATCTGCAAACTTCATTCCACAAGCATTATATCTTATTTTGTTTTCTAGGATTTAGTAACTTATATAGGATGTCGCCGATTTTACGCGAGGTTGTTTTTGTCTATTTTCTCAGGATTTACAGGTTATGTATGACAAGAAGATGATTTATACTCTAGAAGGGAAGCTTTGATTGTTCATTTTCTTGGAGGAAGATTTAACCTGGCTACCTTATTATCCATACCGAGCGAATCAGGGGAGTATTTGATTTCATTCTTTTTACTTTTTCACTTTTACATTCTTTACTTAAACATTGGGGACAATGTTCATCTTAAGTGTAAGGGGAGGGTAAAAAGATGATACCTTACATATTATTAGGCGAAAAATGAACCACTTTTAGGGGGTCATTTAAGCCCGGAATTGAATTTATTTGATCAAATATTGCCCTAAATCGTTCCTTTTGTGATTTTAGGTACTTTGGGAGAGAAACCTGGAAAAGGAAGCAATTCGGACGTTTTTGGAGCATAAAAGTGAAGAAAACGCCAAAGACATAATTTTCCAAGCTGGGAACAGTAGGTGACGGTGTCAAGAAGAAAATCTTGACGGCGTCAAGAGTAAAAGTGGTGACGGCCCAGAAGAAACATGAAGGCGTCACCCAAGGCCGTCACGTGTTAACTTGTCAAAACTTGCGCGCGGAGTAGCTGATATTGTTTTGGTCATAACTTTTGCATACGAACTCGGATTTAGGTGATTCAAAAGCCCACGTGAAGAGGACGAAGAGATCTACAATTTGGTGAAAAAAAGTTGTCGTGACGCCATCAGGATTATTCTGACGCCGTCAGATCGGGCCGACAGAAAACATGCCTATAAATATAACATCATAACTTCACTTTTTGTAAGCCCTAAACCCTAAGGTCGATTCCTGGGTTTAGGTGGGTGTTTTTCCAGCAACTTAGAGGGTTTCAATCACTCCATAAACATCATGTATTGGTTTGATGATTCTATCTTAATGTTTTCCATTATCATTGTTGTTTGCTCTTCTTTGATGATGATTTGCTAATTCACCTTGTGTCTACTTATGATTATGTGAAACTTGCATATAATTGATTAGATCTCATTGATTTCCTGTTGATGTTGTGTCTATCTCCATCAATGAGGGGCTTGTTGATGTATGTGTCTATCTCCATCAATTAAGGCGTGACAACTTCAATAGATCTAGTTGGTTTAGTTTATAATTCTTATTTCCTATTGATTCTTGTTTTGATTGAATGAATTCGATGTTAGGCTTAAGAAAACTGGCAGACTTCTATAGGGTAACATGCTTGAACGTCTTAAGAAACATGAACCGATGTGTACTAGGTTTTTATGGTTGTATTTAATGCATGAGCGAATTCTAGTGATCCCATGTTAGGAGCTTCTTAGCCGGCTCGACATAGGAGTGAAGTAGGAGCTTATAGGATTGGGGAAATAAGTACGCCACACCATGAATGGTATTAAGGAATACAACCCGTCAATTAAAACAAGGTGTAACAATTCAATAGGTAGAATTGGATAGCAAGCAAGGAGTAACATATCATGGGTAGACATGCTTCACTTATCTTGTAGAACCTTAGTTTATTTTCTTGTTTATTAGTTTAATTAGTAGCTTTTGGGTTAGTTGATTAGCAACTAATTCCGCCCACTCTCCCAATACCCGAGATTTTTACTTGCTTTTCATAAAATATAAAAACATAAAAAGAATCATCCTTCACCTTTAGACCTAGTTAGATTAATTTCAATCCTAACGGCACTATTCCTAGCTGAACGATCAATCCCCCGGTACTTGTCACTATACTATACTACAACGATCAGGTACACTGCCTGGTGGGGGTTGTAAGCTTCTCGAGATCCCTCGAGAGGTAAAGCCTGGTGCAATCCCTACGCATCAAGTTTTTGGCGCCAGGCTTTACCTCTCAAGAGATCTTGAGAAGCTTACAACCCCCACCAGGCAGTGTACCTGATCGTTGTAGTATAGTATAGTGACAAGTACCGGGGGATTGATCGTTCAGCTAGGAATAGTGTCGTTAGGATTGAAATTAATCTAACTATGTCTAAAGGTGAAAGATGATTCTTTTTGTATTTTTATATTTTATGAAAAGCAAGTAAAAATCTCGGGTATTGGGAGAGTGGGCGGAATTAGTTGCTAATCAACTAACCCAAAAGCTACTAATTAAACTAATGTGCAAGAAAACTAAACTAAGGTTCTACAAGATAAGTGAAGCATGTCTACCTATGATATGTTACTCCTTACCAGCTATCCAATCCTACCTATTGAATTGTAACCTTGTTTTAATTGATGGGTTGTATTCCTTAATACCATTCATGGGGTGGCGCACTTAACTCCCCAATCCTATGAGTGCCTACTTCACTCCTATGTCGAGCCGGCTAAGAAGCTCCTAACATGGGATCATTAGAATTTACTCATGCATTAAATACAACCAATAAAACCTAGTGTACGTCGGTTCATGTTTCCTAAGACGTTCAAGCATGTTACCATTTGGAGATCTGCCAGTTTTCTTAAGGCTAACATCGAATTCATTCAATCAAAACAAGAATCAATAGGAAACAAGAATTATAAACTAAACCAACTAGATCTATTGAAGTTGTCACGCCTTAATTGATGGAGATAGACACGAACATCAACAAGCCCCTCATTGATGGAGATAGACACAACATCAACAAGAAATCAATGAGATCTAATCAATTATATATAAGTTTCACATAATCACAAGTAGACACAAGGTGAATTAGCAAATCATCATCAAAGAAGAGCAAACAACAATGATAATGGAAAACATAATTAAGATAGAATCATCAAACCAATACATGATATTTATGACCCTCTAAGTTGCTGGAAAAACACCCACCTAAACCCATGAATCGACCTTAGGGTTTAGGGCTTACAATAAGTGAAGTTATGATGTTATATTTATATGCTTATTTCTGCCCGGCCCATCTTGAAGGCGTCAGCTAGTTTCTCTTGATGCCGTCAAGACCATTTTATCACCAAATTATAGATCTCTTCATCCTCTTCGCGTGGGCTTTTGAATCATCTAAATCTGAGTTCGTATGCAAAAGTTATGACCAAAACAATATCAGCTACTCCGCACGCAAGTTTTGACAAGTTAACACGTGACGTCCTTGGGTGACGCCTTCATGTTTCTTCTGGGCCGTCACCACTTTTACTCTTGACGCTATCAAGATTTTCTTCTTGACGCCGTCACCTACTGTTCCCAGCTTGGAAAATTAAGTCTTTGGCGTTTTCTTCACTTTTATGCTCCAAAAATGTCCGAATTGCTTCCTTTTCCAGATTTCTCTCCCAAAGTACCTAAAATCACAAAAGGAACGATTTAGGGCAATATTTGATCAAATAAATTCAATTCCGGGCTTAAATGACCCCCTAAAAGTGGTTCATTTTTCGCCTCATCATATATCCTTACACTTGAGATTTGCTTGTCCTCAAGCAAATGTGCTTTTATTCTACTCAAAATACAAGTTAGGGGTCATTTAACACTAATATAAAAGTAATTACAACAAATAATCGTTCCACTAAAGACCAATAGACAAGCACGGAGGTCATAAACTAGCACCTCACAAATAGTGTTTAGATACTCACATCTCTCGGGTGTAATAAAGTACAAATTACAATATGGAAACGGAAGATATCTCTCACTACCTGTCATAGCAAAATAGATTACCATAGGCTTGGGAAAGGATCAAACCTCCACCACATGGCGTAAGCACCTAGGATAAACTATCAAAGAGGTCTTTTTAAAGGGTTGTAACGTTAGGTGTAGGGATATGAAATACACGGTTTTGTTGGATAAAGGAAGTTTTACTGGTGGCGAGTTAACAATCTTGGTTAATTACATGTACAATAAGGCGTTTGCTAAGCCAAGACTAGACTCGACTTAAGCTAATAAAATAAAAATAACAAAAACATAAAAATGAACATAGAATAAAAAGGGATGGTAGTCCGTATGTTTTTTTCTCTATTTCTTTTTCTATTTTTTTTCTTTTTTTTTTTTTTTTTTTTTTTTTTTTTTTTGCATACACTCTTACCCTACCATCCAAAATAATACATCATAGGGGATAAACGTTCCCCTTACACTTGAATCTTTACATACTTTACAATAAACTAATCTAATGACTCGAATTAAGATAATCAAAACACTTGGAGCACTTTTAAGATTAACGTACATATGGGGGTAATATATGATGTTCTTTCCCATTACTCCATAAAATAAGTACTTACCCATGAGTTCCAATCGTCCCAAAACAATATGTACAAGGATATGACTCGACTTAGCAACCATGTAATCAATTAGATAGTTAACTTAGGGTTTAACAAATAACAATAATGCACTAAAGATGAGCGCATACACGGAAGGCTAAGGCGATTTGGGTGTACATTTAAGTGGGGTGTAACAAATTCTTCCTTTAAGTAAGATGCTTAAAGTTAGAAACGAAAAGATAGGCTCGGAGGGGTGTACTAGGGGTTTCGTGTACTAAAAATGAGTACAACGCTAAGGGTGTGGGAAAAATTAGTTGACTTAACTAGCCAAGTAATATGACTTAAATGGTCAAGTAATCATGATACGGGTTTAACACAAGGGTGATCCTAATGCCTCTTATCATGTAGTAAATCTTACCACACGAATGTAGTCTCACTAGCGGTCTCGGGATGCATCACTAACGTAAGTTCTAGAATCTAAATGCTAACGGTACACTCATAAGCACTAATAGTAAATGCTTTTCCTATCAAATCTAAAGGCGAACCTCACATATTTGGGTGGAAAATTTTTCTGAATATACGGTTATGTGCTAGTCATACAATCTCCTATCCATGAGACGCTTGTTATGGCTAAAGTTTCACTCCTAAATGTTGTAAAAAAATTTAAATTTGGCGCTAAGATTGCACTAACAAGTATTTCTCATAGTTTTATTACACATCTACCATTAAACAAAACAAACTCAAGCGAAAGTGCATATGTAAGGTATCATCTTTTTACCCTCCCCTTACACTTAAGATGAACATTGTCCCCAATGTTCAAGTAAAGAATGTAAAAGTGAAGAAGTAAAAAGAATGAAATCAAATACTCCCCTGATTCGCTCGGTATGGATAATAAGGTGGCCAGGTTAGATCTTCCTCCAAGAAAATGAACAATCAAAGCTTCCCTTCCAGAATATAAATCATCTTCTTGTCATACATAACCTGTAAATCCTGAGAAAATATACAAAAACCCAAAGCATCAACCCGAACAAAGATAACTCATAACTAGATGTAATTCCAGACTTAGAAATAAAAACAAAACTAGCAAAATTTCCAGAATTTTACACGTGACGCCGTCAAGAGTAAACTCGTGACGCCGTCAGAAGTGACCTGCAGAAATTCTTATGTTAAGTTTCCGGAAAATTTCGGGAAAAACTTCGTCCTACTTCCTGGAAAATCCTGCAAAACATCATTATGACTCGATACAAGCATTTGACTCTAACAAGTACTAATACACATGTCCATTTATTATTGTTGTGGTTCTTGCTCAATTTCGTTCTTATAAACAAATTTGGATCTCCCTTACACTTATCTTTTGCAAAATACCTTTATATGCAATTAAGACGAAGTTAAAAACAAAATAAAGCATTTTCACAATTTACTTTGAAACATGAGCCACAAACAATAAAAATAAAACATGCATACGGAAACAAATAAAATCAAACAAACAAACAAACAAACAAATAAAAACACACAAAACATGGGTTGCCTCCCAAGAAGCGCTTGTTTTTGTTCGAGTCACGAGCCTGACTCTACCCTAAACCCTAAGGTCGATTCCTGGGTTTAGGTGGGTGTTTTTCCAGCAACTTAGAGGGTTTCAATCACTCCATAAACATCATGTATTGGTTTGATGATTCTATCTTAATTATGTCTTCCATTATCATTGTTGTTTGCTCTTCTTTGATGATGATTTGCTAATTCACCTTGTGTCTACTTCTGATTATGTGAAACTTGTATATAATTGATTAGATCTCATTAATCTCTTGTTGATGTTGTGTCTATCTCCATCAATGAGGGGCTTGTTGATGTGTGTGTCTATCTCCATCAATTAAGGCGTGACAACTTCAATAGATCTAGTTGGTTTAGTTTATAATTCTTGTTTCCTATTGATTCTTGTTTTGATTGAATGAATTCGATGTTAGGCTTAAGAAAACTGGCAGATCTCCAAATGGTAACATGCTTGAACGTCTTAGGAAACATGAACCGACGTGCACTAGGTTTTATTGGTTGTATATAATGCATGAGTAAATTCTAATGATCCCATGTTAGGAGCTTCTTAGCCGGCTCGACATAGGAGTGAAGTAGGCACTCATAGGATTGGGGAGTTAAGTGCGCCACCCCATGAATGGTATTAAGGAATACAACCCGTCAATTAAAACAAGGTTACAATTCAATAGGTAGGATTGGATAGCTAGCAAGGAGTAACATATCATAGGTAGACATGCTTCACTTATCTTGTGGAACCTTAATTTAGTTTTCTTGTTAATTAGTTTAATTAGTAGCTTTTGGGTTAGTTGATTAGCAACTAATTCCACCCATTCTCCCAATACCCGAAATTTTTACTTGCTTTTCATAAAATATTAAAATACAAAAAGAATCATCCTTCACCTTTAGACCTAGTTAGATTAATTTCAATCCTAACGACACTATTCCTAGCTGAACGATCAATCCCCCGGTACTTGTCACTATACTATACTACAACGATCAGGTACACTGCCTGGTGGGGGTTGTAAGCTTCTCAAGATCCCTTGAGAGGTAAAGCCTGGTGCGATTCCCACGTATCAAGTTTTTGTTATATGATGAGGCGAAAAATGAACCACTTTTAGGGGGTCATTTAAGCCCGGAATTGAATTTATTTGATCAAATATTGCCCTAAATCGTTCCTTTTGTGATTTTAGGTACTTTGGGAGAGAAATCTGGAAAAGGAAGCAATTCGGACGTTTTTGAAGCATAAAAGTGAAGAAAACGCCAAAGTCTTAATTTTCCTTGCTGGGAACAGTAGGTGATGGCGTCAAGAAGAAAATCTTGACGGCGTCAAGAGTAATTTCCATGACGATCCAGTACATATTTGAAGGCGTCACGAAGTAGGGCGTCAAGAGGAAAATGCATGACGGCCTGGAAACATATAACACTTGACGGCGTCAGATCTGGATCAAGGCAGTCCGAGATTTAGTTTGGCGGCGAGATGACGGCGTCACAAAATTTGTCTTGACGCCGTCAGACCCTATTTCCTATATATAGTTTTCTAATTTTCACATTAAGAAGAGAGAAGTTTTGGGAGAAACCCTAAGTACGAACTTGGTACGAATTTTACAGGTTTTTCAAGGGTTCTAACCCTTGATACCTTTCATGTGTAATTGAGATAAGTATTCTTTTAATTCAATCAATATGTCTATGTGTTGGTTGTCTATATCTTGTTCTTGTCTTAATTCCATCATGCTAGGCTAGATCTATCTTGTGTTTGCTTGGATCTAATGAAACCTAGATGTTAATTATGTGTTGATTACTTGTTTATAGTTGTATTGGATGAATGAATTCGATGTTAGGCTTAAGAAAACTGGCAGACTTCCAAATGGTAACATGCTTGAACGTCTTAGGAAACATGAACTGACGTGCACTAGGTTTTATTGGTTGTATTTAATGCATGAGTAAATTCTAATGATCCCATGTTAGGAGCTTCTTAGCCGGCTCGACATAGGAGTGAAGTAGGCACTCATAGGATTGGGGAATTAAGTGCGTCACCCCATGAACGGTATTAAGGAATACAATCCGTCATCCACGCAACTATAATAAGTAATTAATGTGTAAAAGATATCTAGGGAGTAGTGAAATCTAAGTAAACACATTTTCTCCACTTATTGCTTACAACCTTAGTTAATTTAGTTTATTTTCATTTCTTGTATTTTATTTTGATTGCATCTTTAGTATTGGGTTAGTTGACTAGCAACTAATTCCGCCCAAATCCTTCAAACCCGAGATTTTTACTTGTTTTTCTAAAAAATATAAAAATACAAAAATAATCATCCCTCACCTTTAGAACTATTATTTAGGTTTTCTAATCCTAGCGACACTATTCCTAGCTGAACGATCAATCCCCCGGTACTTGTCACTATACTATACTACAACGATCAGGTACACTGCCTGGTGGGGGTTGTAAGCTTCTCAAGATCTCCCGGTACTTGTCACTATACTATATTAGATTAATTAGTAGCTTTTGGGTTAGTTGATTAGCAACTAATTCCGCCCACTCTTCCAATACCCGAGATTTTTACTTGCTTTTCATAAAAAGTAAAAATACAAAAAGAATCATCCTTCACCTTTAGACCTAGTTAGATTAATTTCAATACTAACGACACTATTCCTAGCTGAACGATCAGTCCCCCGGTACTTGTCACTATACTATACTACAACGATCAGGTACACTGCCTGGTGGGGGTTGTAAGCTTCTCAAGATCCCTTGAGAGGTAAAGCCTGGTGCGATTCCCACGTATCAAGTTTTTGGCGCCGTTGCCGGGGAATAGTTATTGCTTAGGTTGAAATTTTAATTTTATTAGGTCTACTAATTAGATTCCTTTTTAGTGAGATTTTTTTTTATTTTATTAGCTTTCTCGTAGTCTATCTTTTCATTGTGTATTTGTTCGTAGAAACCTTTCCATTGACTCTTCCGTTCACCATTATGAAGAACGCGAATCCACCATACTACCGACCACGAAACTCATTCACTCCTAATGACATCTTGATGTTCATCCAATATCGAGATGAACCTATCTATGATGCATGGACTCGTTTTAAAAAATTTACTCCGAATAGTCCCTCATCATGGTTTCAATCTATGGTACCTAACTCAAATCTTTTACTATAGTGTCCACCCATATGACCAAAGGTACATTGACGATTTTACCAACGGGGACCTTAGGAAATTAAATGCTGAAGAAGCATGGGATGCCATAGAAGATTGTGCCCAATATTATTATAGATTAGACAACCCGACAAACAACATAACAAATCATTTGACAACAAATTTGAAGGATCATGAAACAAGTTTGTTGGGGGATAAATATTGATTGAGCCCGAACCACCTAACTTATATTGACCAAATAATGGTCAACAAAGTCAAATAGCTCAGAGTCAATGCTCCGAGGAATACAGTGTTTTCCCGGGTCGTATGTCCCGACGAGGTGTGGATGGTTAACAAACGGTTATGCGATCGGGTGAATTTGGACGGGAAAAAGGGTTGCGATTGTTTGAACTATGGAATCTACAAGAGAATAGCTTAAATAAGCTATATAAACAAGATGGAAAAGTTTGAAAACCCAGAAACGTTTAAAACTTAAAACGTGTACGTTTACGTTTAAATAAAACGTAAACGTACGAAATAAAACGCGAGTTTTGGTAAAATAAAATACTTACAAAAGTGAAAATCACATTTTTACAATCCTAATAATAAAAGAAACTTTTTAGAAAATTAAAATTACTTTTTACACTATTTAATTATTTAATATTAATTAAAAACTATTTAATACTTATTATTAATACTTTAAATAACTAAAATACACTACAATATTATTTAAATACTAAAAAGGTGAAAATAAAATTTCTAAAATTATAAAATAACTAAAAAGTAATTTTAAAAATAAAAATAAGTATTTTTGTCTTTTTGTGGTTTTTCTATTAATTAATTACTAATTAATTACTAATTATCTAATTAACTATTTTAAATTAAGATAAATACTAAATGAACAGTAAAAATTATAAGAAAATTTCTAAAATTATTTTATAACATATAAAAGCTAGGAAAAATATAAAAACAAGGTTTTACTTAATAAAAACTAAATATGCTATTTAATACTAATTATTAATTAATTTCTAATAAAACTAAAATTAATTCTAATAAATACTTAATGATAAAATAAAAATCTGAGAAAATTACTATAAATACTTTAGTATAATAGAAATTTAAGAAAAATATAAAAATGACAAGTACATAATAAAAATATAAAAATGAAAATTAAAATTAAATAAAATTAAATAGAAACTATCACTTAAAATTAACTTTGATTTTCTGGATTTTCTTTTTAGAAACTTGATTTACAACTAAAAACAAGAACTTTTTGTAAAAGAAAACTTTTTAGAACTTAATAATAAGCTGGAATAAGCCAATAAGTTGTTACAGTTGACTTAGTTTGACCAAGGTGAGAAATAAGCTAAAATGGCATTAGGTGGGACCCACTATGGTAAAATCTGGTACAAACAACTTATATGAACTTGTTTAAGCAGAAATAAGCCAAAAATCCCCACAAGATAAGCAATAAGCTAGCAAATAAGCACATTGAACCTTGTATAAATACAGAAACTGGGACAAGATTGGTGGCCTGATTTAGGTGGGGTCCACAGGCATTCAGGTCAAAGCTACGGTCAATATCTAAAGTCTACCATGGGGGGAGTTGAAAGGAACAAGTTTCATGGCCTGTGGCCCACTGGGTTGGTCAGAAAACCACCACCAAGTGGTGGTGGTGGTGGTGGTTCTGCTGAGACAGAGCAGAGGTGCAGCCCTGCAAGTCACTTTGTGGCTTTGTGGGGCCCACAAGAAAAATCATAAAAATGCAATCAAAATGGGAAAACAAAGCTAAGCTAGTAGATTATCTAATAAAACAAGATTCAAGTCCTAAGACCTTATACAAAATTCTATTTAATTCATGCAAATTTGGGAAAAATCTGAAAACATACACTTTTGACTTTTGAGAAAAACTTAAACTTTGACTTTGTTCAACTTTGATTGGATCTAAACACCTGAAAACATGTTTATAAGTTAAAGTAAGACCAAAATAAGTTAAAACACCAATTTTTATTATGAAATGATGGGATTTGGGAGTTCAACTGTCCACAGTTGACAGTTAAGGGGTAATTGGGTGGGATTTTGACTATGGGTGTTTAAAATTTGGATTTTAAGGTTTATACAACCTAACTACACCTAATATAACTTGCTGGGACTGAAAATAACAAACAAACCACTGAGCTAAGTGGTCAGAACCAATTATCCAAACACCCCTTTATATATCAGTTTTGAAGCTTTGTGAAGGAATTGGTCAATTTAAGCAAAGAAACTGAAAAATAAACTTATACTAGTCTAAGTCAAACACAAATAAGCAGAAATTAATAAAAATAAACACTTAAGGTTAACAATCACAGATTATGCCAATTCTACTTAAAAACTAAAAATTAGAAAACAAGAACTTGAGACCTTGAATCCTAGCTAAACTAGGATATCTTTAAGCTGCAACAAGCTCTGGCTTATTCAAAGAATAAGCCAGTAACAGTCCATCTTGCCATCTCCAAAATGGCAACTTCCAATAGCATTCCACAACCCACAGTCAAGGTACCCTATGTTTTTTTTTATTTCTGACTTTTTTTTTCTCTTCTTTTTGCTTACTTTTTATCTAATAAATACTGAGTTTTGCTTATTAGGACTTTATAGATAGCTTATATGTTTTGGAATAAAACTTTGAAAACAATGCTTAATTAAAACTTGAAACAAGATGTAAACTAAAAGTTGAACTTTCATTAACTTAAAAATAAATTACAAGCAGAAAAATAAAACTAAAACTATACTAGGTGCTACTCTACTCCCTTGTACATCATACACAAGCTTATATTTATACTAGAAAATAAAAATAAAATCAAAAGTGTCCATGTGCTCTTCCTGTTCTCTTTTTGAAAGTCCCCAAGGCTTCACTTCTGACCTTTGACTATATCCCATCCATCAATTGTAGCCTCCTTTGATCCTAGCCCTCCTTTGGATTTTGGCGGGAAACTGCTTTTTTGACAATTGGGTGGGTTGAGTGTTCCTGGTGGGTACATTTATGAGGAGGAGGGTTTGGTGAGGTTGGTGAGTATAATAATGAAGGTGGGTGGTACAGTGGAGGAGGGGGGAGACCAGGTTACTGGAAATTAGGGGGAGGTTAGGGGTGATGAATAGTAAACGGGGTTGGGGGTTTGACCTGGGTCAACGAACCAGGGGGTGTTTTTATTTAAAATGGGAATGGGCCGGATGGGATTTGGGCTTGAGGGGTGGTAACTGGATCAGGTTTTGGCTTTTGGGTTGTTGGGTTAAATACTATAAGGGTCCGTTTGATATTGTAACTAAAAACCACAAGGACCAATTATGTAACATTTGCAAACTTGAGGGGCTGTGATAGTAACTTTCCAAAAGTAACCATAAGGACTTATTTTGACACATTTGAGAATTACAAGGATGAAAATTAATATTTTCCAAAATAAAAATACCCGGGGACCAAAATTGCAAATTTCCAAACTCCGGGGACTAAACTTGTAATTTTCTCAAAATTTTCATCCAGGGATTAAAAGTGGTTTTTATGAATTCCCAAGGACCAAAATTGATTTTTCATTCAAAATTATCCCACCAGGGACCTTTTCTGCCAATATTTGAAACTCCAGGGACTCATTTCATAAATTTCCAAAACTTTCCAATTTTTCACCAAAGGACTAAATATGACAACTTATTATTTCAAAAGGACCTTTGGTGATAATTTTCTATATTTTGAATATCCAGGGACTAGATTTGTAATTTTATGAAAGTTAAGGGACTGAAACTGCCAATTTTGTAAACTTTGTGCATTTTTCATTTGTTTTTGCTCGTTTTGCATCTAAAACATATAAAACACAATTTTGAAATATTTTCTGTATTTTGATGCATTACTGAGTGTTTTTGTATGTTTTGCAGTTCAGATTAGACCAAAAATGATGAGTGTTTGAGCACTCATCAATCCCCCACACTAAACTATTGCTAGTCCCTAGCAATACTGTTTTGAAAACTTGATGGATTTGAAAAACTCTTTACCAAAAGCCATCACTTCTGGAGTAGACAGGTGTAAGAACTGTGGCACACCTGATAACCGTGTGATTTTGAGCAAACCACCAGCTGTCAACGGATTTGAGTAGTCTTTACCAAAAGCCGTTTGCTTCTGCACTAGCCAGCTCTTGATGGAATAGTCAACATCTTGGTGAGCTGATTACCAATTATGGATTTTCCACGGCCTTTACCACAAGCCATAATCTTGCGGGCTAGCCAACTCATTTGTTTTTGGGGAGTTGAGGAACCATACAATTTTGGGCAAATTGCAAGCCATCAACGGATTTGAGATGTCTTTACCAAGAGCCGTTTGCTCCTGGACTAGCCAATCCCTTTTGTCGTTTAGACAAGGCGGACTGATTACCACAAAAAATTTGAAGCACCAGTGAAAATTTTTTAAAATTTTTGAATTTTGGCTAAAAACGGGGGTATTATATAGTAAAATGTGATAAAATTCGCTAGAATAGCGAATACCCCCCCCCCCCCCCCCACACTTAGCATGAATATTGTCCTCAATATTCAAAATCCCGGCTATTATGCCGACATTTTGAACGTAAAAGGGCAACATTACAAGCTAAGCGTGGAAAACACCATTTTGTATTTTCACTTCTGTAATCATAGCATGGGGGACTCCCCCACACTTAGGGTGAAAACCCTATAAGCATGCTCTGTTTTTGTTTACCGAGTCGCTAGCGTGACTCGACCCCGAATTCATTTGTCCTTGGGGAAGCATGATGTGGAAAAAGCAATCTCAATCGGACTTTCATTCAAGATGTTTGGACAAACATTTGAAGCACGTGAAAGTTCCACACCGATGAGATAAGTATCCGGCTCAAGATAATGATACATGAAAATGCCGGGATCAAAGATGGTGTCCTCATTCCCGAAGGAGTGAAGAACAAGAGAAGTCACCCTGTAGGTGAAGAAAAGGAAGAAAATCATGATAAAAAGCATGATTTGATCTTCTTCCTCAAGAGGAGGCTCAATAGCCTGAGTTTGGATTTCAAAGGGTAAGCTCGTAAACAACCCGGGAGGGTGGGTGGGAATTTGCAAATTCTCATAATTGAGAGCATCTCCCCCCGGGCTATCAAACTCCGGAGGAGTCATGACATGATGAGCGAGTTCACCGGAGAACTCCTCATGAAGAGAATTATTCACAAGATGTGAATCTGTGAACTCATGTTCCGGAATAGACTCACAATCCTCGTTCTGAATATCAAATAGTGGATTATCAGAAATCAAAGTGAATTCAGAGTCGAATTCAAATAGAGGATTGGTGAGAGTAGTGTTGAATGTTTCGGGAACCAAGAGATTAATATTCTCTATTGGATTGTCGGGATAAGAAGTGTGTGACGGATCATGATATAGGAGACTTTCAATTGCTCCCAGATCGGCTTCGAAGTCAAGGAGACCATCATCACCTTCCAATGAAAGTGGATCGATGTGAGTAAGTTCATCAGCGAACTCCTCAAGAAGATGATCAGCATCAGTTTGTGGAACTGATGCCTCAACATACTTGATGTCTCCATAAGATATACAATCATCGCTAAAATCTGAGAAAGTCTCAAATTGATCTTTAGGACACTCAATGGGTGAAGGAATATCACATACATGATCCAAAGTTCCCTGTGACTCTCTCGGGATTGGGACAAGGATCTCAACACTAGACTTTATTAATTCGTCCAATTCCTTATTAGGAACAGTGCTAAGATGCTCATCCCCCATGTTTAGAGAGTGAGTGTGAACTTTGGGTGTGATAAGAGCAGACTGAGGGAGATAAGAAAGACTAGCACACATAGATTTTATATTTTTCATGTGTTCTTCTGCTAGCAATTCTTGCATACTCTTATCTCCCTGTGCTTTCATGGAAGGAATCTCAACTGATGAACTGGATGAATCTTTGTAATATTCCTTCATTTGAATAGAATCCTCATCATCATCGTCATCATGAAGAGCAGCATAGCGAAGATTGGCACGTATTTTAGCCGTTCTTTGCTCAGCAAGTAATTCTTCCATGCTCTTTTCATTTCTAGCTTCTCGTTCTTCGGCAAATAATTCTGCCACGGATTTTTGACGAGAATCTTGAAACGATGAAGTAGCCAACTCCTCCTTAAGATCTTTCAATATCTTAAGAGTTTCTATTAAAATGTCTTGCTCAGTAACAAGAGGAGTTGCTTGGGTCATTTGGTATTGTGGAAGTGGGTCTTGAAACGAATAGTCGTAATTGTTACAAAGAAATTGATTCCCTGTTTGACAATCAGAGCTAGTGTGTGGACCTCCACAATACTCACAACAGTAAAACTGATGTGGCTGTGAGTCGTGTGTGCTGTAGTCATAATTGTTATCAGGAAACTGCTCATAGACAAGCGTGTTTCCCGATTGACAATCAGAACTGTAGTGTGGACCACCACAGTACTCACAACAGTAAAACTGTTGAGTCTGGCTTGGTGTAACTTGATACGAAGCATCATTGAAGTTTGGATAATATGATTCTTGCTCGTATGAATGTGATGGGTAATCGGAAAAATTTGAAGAGTCGTTGAATGGGTTTTGATTAGGATCATAAGCAAATGAATTACTCGACCCACAAAACAAACAACTCCCGTTTTGGATATCATTACCACATTGTACACATGTACACCAACGACATGGCAAACCAAAAAGTGGCTCACCACAACCAACACAAGGAATAAAAGCCGGAGGTGGGACAAGTGGTGTGCTCTTAGAGCTAGCAATTTCCACCACTTCCGTTATGGTCTCGGGTTTTGGTTCTTGATAGTCGTGAAGATTGGGCAAGTCGTTCTTTTCAGTCACTGCCCTAAGCTCAGTACGTATGCTTGACAAACTTTTGACTGTAAACCGTGAAAGGTTAGGATCAATTTTTGAAGGTTTAGGAGCATTTGTGAGCTTAGGTGTTTGGACAACCGTAGGTTGGACGTATTTAGCACTTCCATCGTCAGAGGGAAGTACATGGTCCTTTGTCACCTCGGTTTCTTGATTCATTTCCCTCACCGGAGAGGGAATAGGAATCGAAGGTCCATCATAATCACTACGACATCTCGATATTTTTGACAAGGCCATAAGTTTTTCAATTTTGCTTTGAAAGGCCCATTGCTCAAAGAAATCGTTATCGAGAGATGTCATTTAGAATTATACATGAGAGGGGTATAAGAAGGTAGAATCAAACGGATAGAGGGTAAGGAAAAATATTTTTGGGTTTTTATAAACAAAGATAGATAAATGTACAATGGAATGAATTCCAAAAACACTAATCAGAAAACCGTTTAGAAAACGCACACAACCTCCCCGGCAGCGGCGCCAAAAATTGATTGAGCCCGAACCACCTAACTTATATTGACCAAATAATGGTCAACAAAGTCAAATAGCTCAGAGTCAATGCTCCGAGGAATACAGTGTTTTCCCGGGTCGTATGTCCCGACGAGGTGTGGATGGTTAACAAACGGTTATGCGATCGGGTGAATTTGGACGGGAAAAAGGGTTGAGATTGTTTGAACTATGGAATCTACAAGAGAATAGCTTAAATAAACTATATAAACAAGATGGAAAAGTTTGAAAACCCAGAAACGTTTAAAACTTAAAACGTGTACGTTTACGTTTAAATAAAACGTAAACGTACGAAATAAAACGCGAGTTTTGGTAAAATAAAATACTTACAAAAGTGAAAATCACATTTTTACAATCCTAATAATAAAAGAAACTTTTTAGAAAATTAAAATTACTTTTTACACTATTTAATTATTTAATATTAATTAAAAACTATTTAATACTTATTATTAATACTTTAAATAACTAAAATACACTACAATATTATTTAAATACTAAAAAGGTGAAAATAAAATTTCTAAAATTATAAAATAACTAAAAAGTAATTTTAAAAATAAAAATAAGTATTTTTGTCTTTTTGTGGTTTTTCTATTAATTAATTACTAATTAATTACTAATTATCTAATTAACTATTTTAAATTAAGATAAATACTAAATGAACAGTAAAAATTATAAGAAAATTTTTAAAATTATTTTATAACATATAAAAGCTAGGAAAAATATAAAAACAAGGTTTTACTTAATAAAAACTAAATATGCTATTTAATACTAATTATTAATTAATTTCTAATAAAACTAAAATTAATTCTAATAAATACTTAATGACAAAATAAAAATCTGAGAAAATTACTATAAATACTTTAGTATAATAGAAATTTAAGAAAAATATAAAAATGACAAGTACTTAATAAAAATATAAAAATGAAAATTAAAATTAAATAAAATTAAATAGAAACTATCACTTAAAATTAACTTTGATTTTCTGGATTTTCTTTTTAGAAACTTGATTTATAACTAAAAACAAGAACTTTTTGTAAAAGCAAACTTTTTAGAACTTAATAATAAGCTGGAATAAGCCAATAAGTTGTTACAGTTGACTTAGTTTGACCAAGGTGAGAAATAAGCTAAAATGGCATTAGGTGGGACCCACTATGGTAAAATCTGGTACAAACAACTTATATGAACTTGTTTAAGCAGAAATAAGCCAAAAATCCCCACAAGATAAGCAATAAGCTAGCAAATAAGCACATTGAACCTTGTGTAAATACAGAAACTGGGACAAGATTGGTGGCCTGATTTAGGTGGGGTCCACAGGCACTCAGGTCAAAGCTATGGTCAATATCTAAAGTCTACCATGGGGGGAGTTGAAAGGAACAAGTTTCATGGCCTGGGGCCCACTGGGTTGGTCAGAAAACCACCACCAAGTGGTGGTGGTGGTGGTGGTTCTGCTGAGACAGAGCAGAGGTGCAGCCCTGCAAGTCACTTTGTGGCTTTGTGGGGCCCACAAGAAAAATCATAAAAATGCAATCAAAATGGGAAAACAAAGCTGAGCTAGTAGATTATCTAATGAAACAAGATTCAAGTCCTAAGACCTTATACAAAATTCTATTTAATTCATGCAAATTTGGGAAAATCTGAAAACATACACTTTTGACTTTTGAGAAAAACTTAAACTTTGACTTTGTTCAACTTTGATTGGATCTAAACACCTGAAAACATGTTTATAAGTTAAAGTAAGACCAAAATAAGTTAAAACACCAATTTTTATTATGAAATGATGGGATTTGGGAGTTCAACTGTCCATAGTTGACAGTTAAGGGGTAATTAGGTGGGATTTTGACTATGGGTGTTTAAAATTTGGATTTTAAGGTTTATACAACCTAACTACACCTAATATAACTTGCTGGGACTAAAAATAACAAACAAACCACTGAGCTAAGTGGTCAGAACCAATTATCCAAACACCCCTTTATATATCAGTTTTGAAGCTTTGTGAAGGAATTGGTCAATTTAAGCAAAGAAACTGAAAAATAAACTTATACTAGTCTAAGTCAAACACAAATAAGCAGAAATTAACAAAAATAAACACTTAAGGTTAACAATCACAGATTATGCCAATTCTACTTAAAAACTAAAAATTAGAAAACAAGAACTTGAGACCTTGAATCCTAGCTAAACTAGGATATCTTTAAGCTGCAACAAGCTCTGGCTTATTCAAAGAATAAGCCAGTAACAGTCCATCTTGCCATCTCCAAAATGGCAACTTCCAATAGCATTCCACAACCCACAGTCAAGGTACCCTGTGTGTTTTTTCATTTCTGACTTTTTTTTTCTCTTCTTTTTGCTTACTTTTTATCTAATAAATACTGAGTTTTGCTTATTAGGACTTTATAGATAGCTTATATGTTTTGGAATAAAACTTTGAAAACAATGCTTAATTAAAACTTGAAACAAGATGTAAACTAAAAGTTGAACTTTCATTAACTTAAAAATAAATTACAAGCAGAAAAATAAAACTAAAACTATACTAGGTGCTACTCTACTCCCTTGTACATCATACACAAGCTTATATTTATACTAGAAAATAAAAATAAAATCAAAAGTGTCCATGTGCTCTTCCTGTTCTCTTTTTGAAAGTCCCCAAGGCTTCACTTCTGACCTTTGACTATATCCCATCCATCAATTGTAGCCTCCTTTGATCCTAGCCCTCCTTTGGATTTTGGCGGGAAACTGCTTTTTTGACAATTGGGTGGGTTGAGTGTTCCTGGTGGGTACATTTATGAGGAGGAGGGTTTGGTGAGGTTGGTGAGTATAATAATGAAGGTGGGTGGTACAGTGGAGGAGGGGGGAGACCAGGTTACTGGAAATTAGGGGGAGGTTAGGGGTGATGAATAGTAAACGGGGTTGGGGGTTTGACCTGGGTCAACGAACCAGGGGGTGTTTTTATTTAAAATGGGAATGGGCCGGATGGGATTTGGGCTTGAGGGGTGGTAACTGGATCAGGTTTTGGCTTTTGGGTTGTTGGGTTAAATACTATAAGGGTCCGTTTGATATTGTAACTAAAAACCACAAGGACCAATTATGTAACATTTGCAAACTTGAGGGGCTGTGATAGTAACTTTCCAAAAGTAACCATAAGGACTTATTTTGACACATTTGAGAATTACAAGGATGAAAATTAATATTTTCCAAAATAAAAATACCCGGGGACCAAAATTGCAAATTTCCAAACTCCGGGGACTAAACTTGTAATTTTCTCAAAATTTTCATCCAGGGATTAAAAGTGGTTTTTATGAATTCCCAAGGACCAAAATTGATTTTTCATTCAAAATTATCCCACCAGGGACCTTTTCTGCCAATATTTGAAACTCCAGGGACTCATTTCGTAAATTTCCAAAACTTTCCAATTTTTCACCAAAGGACTAAATATGACAACTTATGATTTCAAAAGGACCTTTGGTGATAATTTTCTATATTTTGAATATCCAGGGACTAGATTTGTAATTTTATGAAAGTTGAGAGACTGAAACTGTCAATTTTGCAAATTTTGTGCATTTTTCATTTGTTTTTGCTCGTTTTGCATCTAAAACATATAAAACACAATTTTGAAATATTTTCAGTATTTTGATGCATTACTGAGTGTTTTTGTATGTTTTGCAGTTCAGATTAGACCAAAAATGATGAGTGTTTGAGCACTCATCAAATATACTCATGTTGAGATACCTAGTTGGATGACACCTAATATCATAGTACAAAACAAATATATAGGTAATCTAGGTACAATGGAGGATGAGGTGGATAATCTAAGCCCACAAAGTACCCCACAAGTCCTACCATCATTTGAGGCACATACACCGCCCGTGACTTACCCGGAAGAAGTAGATGAGACTATAGGAACCCTAATTGAGGTAGAACCCTTGGACCAAGCACCACTAGAGGATATAGGTTTGAATACTTGTAGTGATAACCTTACTCCTATTTCTAGGGAATTTTCTAATGTTGATGAACCGGAACCTCAACCTTTACACAACTTCCCATCCTTATCTAGGAGACAAAAGAGGAACCGACCCACCCATCAACCTATATTATCCGGGTAGTTTTAGGATGAAGGAATCCATTCACTCACCCCCTTCACCTCACGTGGCATATTTCCACCCTAAGGGTGTGTATCACTACTTCCACCCACACTTAATCCTAAGTGTAGGGAAAACCTCCCCTATTTCCGTTAAATAAGGGTAGAGTCAGGCTCGTGACTCGAACAAAAACAAGCGCTTGTTGGGAGGCAACCCAACCCATGTTTTTAATTGTTTGATGTTTTTATTTTATTTGTTTATTTGTGCCATATATGCTTAATCATAGTTGTTTAATTTTCATGTTTCGAATAATTTGTGAAAATGCTTTATTTTGTTTTTAACCTCGTCTTAATTGCATATAAAGGTATTTTACAAAAAGATAAGTGTAGGGAAATTTATATCTTGTTAAAAAGAACTAAATTCGAACATGAAAACTTCACAATTCATGATTAGCAGATATTTTATCTTGTTTGTGTGTCAATAATTGTGGATATGTTTTATGAGTTCCTATTTGTAATTCATTCCACAAGTATCCTATCCTTTTGTTGCTTTGTCTTGTTTCTATTTCTAAGTCTGGAATTACATCTAGTTGTGATTTTTGTTCGGTTTGATGCTTTAATTTTTGTGTTTGTTGTTACAGGACAAGAAGATGATTTATATTTCTGGAGGGAAGCTTTCAACGTTCGTCTTCTTGGAGGTAGATTTAACCATGTTGTCACATTATCCACGGTGAACGAATCAGGGGAGTATTAGTTTCTTTCATTCTTATTTATTTACTTTTACATCTTTTATCTAGAACATTGGGGACAATGTTCATCCTAAGTGTAAGGGGAGGGTAAAACGATGATACCTTACATGTACACTTTCGCTTGAGTTTGTTTTGTTTGATAGTAGATGTGTAATAAAACTATGAGAAATACTTGTTAGTGCAATTTTAACGCCAAATTTAAAATTTTTTGCAACATGTAGGAGTGAAACTTTAGTCTTAATAAGCGTCTCATGGATAGGAGTTGTATGACTAGCACAAAAAACCATACCACTCAAAAATTTCCACCCCAAATATGTGAGGTTCGCCCTTAGATCTTTAGGAAAAAGCATTCATTGTTGGTGCTTATGAGTGTACCGGTAGTATTTAGATTCTAGAACTTGTGATAGCGATGCATCCCGAGACCGCTAGTGAGACTACATTCGTGTAGTTAGGATTTACTACATGATAAGAGGCATTAGGATAACCCTTGTTCTACACCTGTAATATAATTACATTGACTTCATAGGTCAAGTAATTCTCCCACACCTTTGCGTTGTACTCATTTTTAGTACACGATACCCCTAGTACACCCCTCCGAGCCTATCTTTTCGTTTCTAACTTTAAGCATTTTACTTAAAGGAAGAATTTGTTTACAATCCACCCCAAATGTGCAACCAAATCACCTTAGCCTTCCTTGTATGCGCTCATCTTTAGTGCATTATTGTTAATTGTTTAAACCCTTTGTTAGTTGTCTAATTGATTACATGGTTGCTAAGTCGAGTCATATCTTGTACATATTGTTTTGGGACAATTGGGACTCATGGGTAAAGTACTTGTGTTATGGAGTAATGGGGAAGAACATCATATATTACCCCCATATGTGCGTTAATATTTAAAAGTACTCCAAGTGTTTTGATTATCTTGATTCGAGTCATTAGAATAGTTGATTATAAAGTATGTAAAAGCTCAAGTATAGGGAGGAAACGAGCTCCCTTTGATGTATTGTTTTGGATGGTAGAGTAAGAATGTAAAAAAAAAAAAAAAAAAAAAAAAAAAAAAAAAAAAAAAAAAAAAATCGAAAAAAAAAAGAAAGAGAGAATAAGAAAAAAAAATAGAAAAAGAAAAGAGAAAAACATACGGGCTACCATCCGTTTCTTTTATTATTGTTTAAGTCAAATAGTGTCTTGAAAATCCAAAAAGAGTTGTGGTTAGTTTAAGTTGAGTCGAGTCTTGGCTTAGCAACGCCTCATTGTACATGTAGTTAACTAAGACAATTGACTTGCCACCAGTAAAAAATCCGTTTATCCAACAAAACCGTGTTTTCCATATCCCCTACACCTAACGTTATAACCCTTTAAAAGACCTCTTTGATAGTTTATCCTAGGTGCTTACGCCAAGTGGTGGAAGTTTGATCCTTTCCCAAGCCTATGGTAATCTATTTGCTATGACAGGTAGAGAGTGATATTTCTCCATTTCCAACTATGACATATAAATTTACAATACCCGAGAGATGAGAGTATCCAAATACTTAATGTGAGGTGCTAGTGTATAATTTTCGTGCTTGTTTTGACTAAGGTGGAACGATCATTTGTTGTAATTACTTTTATATTAGTATTAAATGACCCCTAACTTGTATTTTGATTGGTGGAATAACTCATTTGCTTGAGGACAAGCAAATCCCAAGTGTAGGGATATATGATAAGGCGAAAAAGGAACCGTTTTTAGGGGGTCATTTAAGCCCGAAATTGAATTTATTTGATCAAATATTGCCCTAAATTGTTCCTTTTGTAATTTTAGGTACTTTGTGAGTGAATTTTGGAAAAGGAAGCATTTTGGACGTTTTTGAAGCATAAAAGTGAAAATGACAAAGTCTTAATTTTCCTTGTTGGAAACAGTACCTGACGGCGTCACAAGCTTCTTCATGACTGCGTCAAGAGTAATACAAGAGGTGGAAGTGGATAAAGTACGTGACGGTCCAGTAAGTTCATGACGGCGTCAAGCTAGGCCGTCACGTGTACTTGAAGGCGTCACCAAGGCCGTCACGTGTAAACTTGTCAAAACTTGCGCGCGGAGTAGCTGATATTGTTTTGGTCATAACTTTTGCATACGAACTCGGATTTAGGTGATTCAAAAGCCCACGCAAATAGGACGAAGAGATCTACAATTTGGTAAAAAAATGTTGGTCGTGAAACCGTCAAGGTTGGTCTGACGCCGTCACGACCGGGCCAGGCAGAAATTAGGCTATAAATATAACATCATAACTTCACTTTTTGTAAGCCCTAAACCCTAAGGTCGATTCCTGGGTTTAGGTAGGTGTTTTTCCAGCAACTTAGAGGGTTTCAATCACTCCATAAACATCATGTATTGGTTTGATGATTCTATCTCAATTATGTCTTTCATTATTATTGTTGTTTGCTTTTCTTTGATTATGTTTTGCTAATTCATCTTGTGTCTACTTATGTTTATGTGAAACTTGTATATAATTGATTAGATCTCATTGATTTCTTGTTGATGTTGTGTCTATCTCATCAATGAGGGGCTTGTTGATGTGTGTGTCTATCTCCATCAATTAAGGCGTGACAACTTCAATAGATCTAGTTGGTTTAGTTTATAATTCTTGTTTCCTATTGATTCTTGTTTTGATTGAATGAATTCGATGTTAGGCTTAAGAAAACTGGCAGATTTCTATCGTGTAACATGCTTGAACGTCTTAAGAAACATGTAGCCAAGGCATACTAGGCTATTAAGGTAGTATTTAACGCATGAGCCACTGTTTACAATCCCTATGGTTGTGTCGGGCATGGCATAGGAGGAGATAAGAGCTCATAGAATTGGATAGATATGTATGCCACTCCATAAGTTATTAGGAATACACCCGTCAATTAAAATAAGGTTTACACTCAATAGGTAGAATTGGATAGCTAGCAAGGAGTAACATATCATAGGTAGACATGCTTCACTTATCTTGTAGAACCTTAGTTTATTTTCTTGTTTATTAGATTAATTAGTAGCTTTTGGGTTAGTTGATTAGCAACTAATTCCGCCCACTCTCCCAATACCCGAGACTTTTACTTGCTTTTCATAAAATATAAAAATACAAAAAGAATCATCCTTCACCTTTAGACCTAGTTAGATTAATTTCAATCCTAACGACACTATTCCTAGCTGAACGATCAATCCCCCGGTACTTGTCACTATACTATACTACAACGATCAAGTACACTGCCTGGTGGGGGTTGTAAGCTTCTCAAGATCCCTTGAGAGGTAAAGCCTGGTGCGATTCCCTACGCATCAATTTTTTTATGCGTGTCTAAATCTGTGTAGGTACACTGCCTGGTGGGGGTTGTAAGCTTCTCGAGTTTGTTTTGTTTAATGGTAGATGTGTAATAAAACTATGAGAAATACTTGTTAGTGTAAATTTAGTGCCAAATTTAAAATTTTTTACAACATTTAGGAGTGAAACTTTAGCCATAGCAAGCGTCTCATGGATAGGAGATTGTATGACTAGCACATAACCGTACCATTCAGAAAAATTTTCCACCAAAATATGTGAGGTTCGCCTTTAGATTTGATAGGAAAAACATTTACTATTAGTGCTTATGAGTTTACCGGTAGCATTTAGATTCTAGAACTTGCGTTAGTGATGCATCCCGAGACCGCTAGTAAGACTACATTCGTGTAGTAGGATTTACTACATGATAAGAGGCATTAGGATCACCCTTGTGTTAAACCCGTATCATAATTACTTGACCATTTATGTCATATTACTTGGCTAGTTAAGTCAACTAATTTTTCCCACACCTTTAGCGTTGTACTCATTTTTAGTACACGAAACCCCTAGTACACCCTTCCGAGCCTATCTTTTCGTTTCTAACTTTAAGCATTTTACTTAAAGGAAGAATTTGTTACACCCCACTTAAATGTACAACCAAATCACCTTAGCCTTCCGTGTATGCGCTCATCTTTAGTGCATTATTGTTATTTGTTAAACCCTAAGTTAACTATCTAATTGATTACATGGTTGCTAAGTCGAGTCATATCCTTGTACATATTGTTTTGGGACGATTGAAACTCATGGGTAAGTACTTATTTTATGGAGTAATGGGGAAGAACATCATATATTACCCCCATATGTACGTTAATCTTAAAAGTGCTCCAAGTGTTTTAATTATCTTAATTCGAGTCATTAGATTAGTTTATTGTAAAGTATGTAAAGATTCAAGTGTAAGGGGAATGTTCATTCCCTATGATGTATTATTTTGGATGGTAGGGTAAGAGTATATGCAAAAAAAAAAATAAAAAAAAAATCGAAAAATTAAAAAAAAAAGAAAAAAAAAGAAAAAAGAAATAGAAAAAGAAAAAGAGAAAAAACATACGGACTACCATCCCTTTTTATTCTATGTTCATTTTATGTTTTTGTTTTTTTTCATTTATTAGCTTAAGTCGAGTCTAGTCTTGGCTTAACAACGCCATATTGTACATGTAATTAACCAAGATTGTTAACTCGCCACCAGTAAAACGTCCTTTATCCAACAAAACCGTGTATTTCATATCCCTACACCTAACGTTACAACCCTTTAAAAAGACCTCTTTAATAGTTTATCCTAGGTGCTTACGCCATGTGGTGGTGGTTTGATCCTTTCCCAAGCCTATGGTAATCTATTTTGCTATGACAGGTAGTGAGAGATGTTTTCCATTTCCATATTGCAATTTATACTTTATTACACCGAGAGATGTGAGTATCTAAACACTATTTGTGAGGTGCTAGTGTATGACCTCCGTGCTTGTCTATTGGTCTTTAGTGGAACGATTATTTGTTGTAATTACTTTTATATTAGTGTTAAATGACCCCTAACTTGTATTTCGAGTTGAATAAAAGCGCATTTGCTTGAGGACAAGCAAATCTCAAGTGTAAGGGTATATGATGAGGCGAAAAATGAACCACTTTTAGGGGGTCATTTAAGCCCGGAATTGAATTTATTTGATCAAATATTGCCCTAAATCATTCCTTTTGTGATTTTAGGTACTTTGGGAGAGAAATCTGGAAAAGGAAGCAATTCGGACGTTTTTGGAGCATAAAAGTGAAGAAAACGCCAAAGTCTTAATTTTCCTTGCTGGAAACAGTAGGTGACGGCGTCAAGAAGAAAATCTTGACGGCGTCAAGAGTAATTTCCATGACGATCCAGTACAGATTTGAAGGCGTCACGAAGTAGGGCGTCAAGAGGAAAATGCATGACGGCCTGGAAACATATAACACTTGACGGCGTCAGATCTGGATCAAGGCAGTCCGAGATTTATTTTGGCGGCGAGATGACGGCGTCACAAAATTTGTCTTGACGCCGTCAGACCCTATTTCCTATATATAGTTTTCTAATTTTCACATTAAAAGAGAGAAGTTTTGGAGAAACCCTAAGTACGAACTTGGTACGAATTTTACAGGTTTTTCAAGGGTTCTAAGCCCTTGATACCTTTCATGTGTAATTGAGATACGTATTCTTTTAATTCAATCAATATGTCTATGTGTTGGTTGTCTATATCTTGTTCTTGTCTTAATTCCATCATGCTAGGCTAGATCTATCTTGTGTTTGCTTGGATCTAATGAAACCTAGATGTTAATTATGTGTTGATTACTTGTTTATAGTTGTATTGGATGAATGAATTCGATGTTAGGCTTAAGAAAACTGGCAGACTACCAAATGGTAACATGCTTGAACGTCTTAGGAAACATGAACTGACGTGCACTAGGTTTTATTGGTTGTATTTAATGCATAAGTAAATTCTAATGATCCCATGTTAGGAGCTTCTTAGCCGGCTCGACATAGGAGTGAAGTAGGCACTCATAGGATTGGGGAATTAAGTGCGCCACCCCATGAATGGTATTAAGGAATACAATCCGTCATCCACGCAACTATAACAAGTAATTAACGTGTAAAAGATATCTAGGGAGTAGTGAAATCTAAGTAAACACATTTTCTCCACTTATTGCTCACAACCTTAGTTAATTTAGTTTATTTTCATTTCTTGTATTTTATTTTGATTGCATCTTTAGTATTGGGTTAGTTGACTAGCAACTAATTCCACCCAAATCCTTCAAACCCGAGATTTTTACTTGCTTTTCAAAAAAAATATAAAAATACAAAAATAATCATCCCTCACCTTTAGAACTAGTATTTAGGTTTTCTAATCCTAGCGACACTATTCCTAGCTGAACGATCAATCCCCCGGTACTTGTCACTATACTATACTACAATGATCAGGTACACTGCCTGGTGGGGGTTGTAAGCTTCTCAAGATCCCTTGAGAGGTAAAGCCTGGTGCGATTCCCACGTATCATATTGAAAGGGAGAACCTTTCTACAAAATTCTTGAGATAAATTCCATGTGGGGGATTCTGGCATAGCTAGAGTTCAAAAGGACATCAACAAACATGAAGTTCTTGCCTATTTGGAATACTCAAGAATTACTTGGAGCATGATATACTTAAAGAGTTGAACAAAACTCGAATTTGTACAGACATATTATGTCGATACGACAACTACTCTCAGTATGAGTTATCCCTATTGACAATGTGAAGTCATAGAATAACATTGTGGATCCACTTGTAAAATGCTAAATGTGAGAGTTAGTTATAAAGTCGTGAAGAGGAATGAGACTAAAGCCCTTGAAAAGTTTATATGATGGAAAACCTAACCCAGCTGACTGGAGATCCCAAGATCTGGGTTCAATAGGACAACCTACTTGTATAAACTGAGGTCACTGTGGGGGAGTAATAAACTCCACATTTATTTAAGGGAGTTGGTAAACTTCCTAGTCCATTCCTTTAACAGTGACAATATGAGGTTAAGCATATGGCTTTTAATGATTAATCGAGAATCACCTATGTGAGAGAGAAGTGGGGTCGCTTCTAAGGGAAATGTGGGGGCGCAATTCTTAACAGCTCTCACAGAACCAGGCTAATGTTCATGACCATAACGAACATAACTATGAGAACCAAAAAGTGTCAAGGAGATATTTGTGTGAATATATATTGTCGTCTCCACAAACAGCAGACAGTTCAAAGACATCGAGTTCTACTGGCTCCTAGGAGTCTAAGTATATTTCACAAGGGAAGGTTCAAAGGGTAACACCTACCTATCCTTTGCAAATATCAACTGCAAAACTCTATTACAATGTCGAGTCATTGAAATTTGTTTCCTTCTATCAATTTCATTCATGTGGGGGATTGTTGGAAAAGATGGTCAAAATGTTTGAATGATAATTGATAATGTCATTATGTATACTAATGTGAATTGAAATCAAAATTAGTTATTGGTTTATCAATTATCATTCAAACATTTTGACCATCTTTTCCAACAATCCCCCACATGAATACTAATGTGAATTGAAATCAAAATTACTTATTGGTTTATTTTGATTCATGAGACATTAGTGAATGTCATTATGTATACTAATGTGAATTGAAATTAAAATTAATTTGTGGTTTATTTTGATTCATGAGACATTAGTGAATATCATTATGTATACTAATGTGAATTGAAATCAAAATTAATTTGTGATTTATTTTGATTCATGAGACATTAGTGAAATTAATTGTGTGAATTAATTGTGACCAATTTTGCTCCCTATAAGTTGAGAGTTATCCTCTCATTCTCATTACACCAAGAAATACACTACTCCTCTCCTTTTTGTTATCAATTATATTTCTTGTATATCCGGTTTGTAATAGAGGGAAGGCACGATTGTGGTTCGCCTTGATAACCCGTTTGTGCTAACGGAGTTATCCGTTGTTGTTGTATCCTGGGAGATAGACGTTCACGATTCTCAAGTACCGTGGAGAGGACGGATCTGTCTTAAGGAAAGTGTGAACATCACACGCCTCAACAGTTTTTCCTTATTATTTGTGTTTTTGAGTCTCCACGATTAAAAGATTTACGGTATGATTTTCTGCACTTTTATGTTTTCATGTCATTGTTTATTTGTCTCTTGTAGCAATATACACATATACACCAACATTGTTAATGTATTGAGAACAAACTGTGTAATTAACGTAACAGTCCATAACAGTGTAATTAGTCATATTGTTAGACCAACATAAAAAATTTACAAAAAAAAAATCGACGCATTAATGTGTCAGACAGTGATTGGTTTAATAAAAAAGAAGGGAAAGAAAGTATAGCAAAATAAACCAAACATTGCCTCACACATCAGCATATGGATTTCTTTTGTGAAATTCTTATGTGGCTCCATCATTCTTGTTTTGAGCATTTTTCCGATGACCAAAATTGTATTCATTACTTCTCCGTGATCTTACTTTTCGGTAGATGAGCATACAATGATCCATGCTCGCGATCCCTAACAGCATTATTGGCCGTATCTTGTGATTAGTTTTTTATTGTGTTTTAGAGTGACGAAGGAGAAAGGGAGTTTTAGGATAATAGAAGGCGGGTTTTCACAAATGAGATGAGATCTAACGGTCCATATTATTATGACTTGTTACGGTCAAGATTGAAATTTCATTTTGATCCAACGGTAGGGACAGATTTGGTCAAAAAAAGGAAGGGTCAAAGGACCGCCAACCACTGTAATGGAAATTGCATAGTTCAATATTACTCACACATGCAACAGGGTTCAATATTCAAGGTTCAATATTATATACACATGCAACAACAAGGTGTTACCCTTCGATCATCACTTCCATTCTAATTTGTTTTAAAAAATAAAATAAAAAATGGAAGTCGGTTCGAATGGCGTTGCTGTAATAACTATCTCCAACAAAACTGTTAACTCCGCTACTACATCAAGTAAGCAGTATTTATTTATATACTTAATTCACGTCTAATTGTGATTGTGTTGGCGATGATGACGTACCATAGTCCAACTGTGTGCTGCAACCCGTCCTATTTATTTATTTATTTTATGGGTGGTGGGGGGTGGGGGGTTGGGGGGTTATATATTGGATTTAAGGTGGTTTCGAATGTATAGTATATTTAGGGGGTGTTTGGGATTTGCTTATTGAAAATAGATTATGCGTTTTCATAATTAGATAATCAGGTGTATAATACATAAGCAACATCCTATGTCCCAATATAATTGCCCACGAGCATTTATTTGGGGACAATGAGAAATATAAAAGTGGGATAAGCAAAAAAAAAAAAAAAAAAAAAAAAAAAAAAAAAAAATCCTCTTAGGGGTTGTTTGGCTAAGCTTATAAATTCGGTTTATACTTATGTTTGGATTAGCTAATGTGTAGTAACCTGGTAAGCTCAAGTGTTTGGTTTAACTTATATTGTTGGACGACCAAAACGGGCATGGGTTGATAAGGTCATAAGCTAAGGTGTTTGGAATTGAGGGTAAAATTATTCTAGTTTGTAATGGAGTATTTATCCAAGCCTAATCCCCCTTAAAAAGCCACAATTTTGGGTCTTATAAAAAACCACTTATATAAGCTCATAAGTTCATTCATATAAGATTAGCAAAACACTTGGTTTGAGCTTATTTGAGTCATATAAGCTAATAAGTTCCTAAGCCCATCATATAAGCTTACTCCAAACACCCCCTTAGTCATGTTATTAGTTTGTATATGCATAGTCAAAATAAATTAAAATGGAATTAGTCATGTAAATTATAATGAAGAATCATATCCAAACGTTATATTGTGCTCTGTTACGGTTGCTTCTCCATATTTCAAATAGCATAAACAATTTATTTTTGCTTGTGTTTAGTTATTGCTTGGGTGAAGGAGAATTGTGAAGAAGCAATAAGGAGAGATGATGTAAGAGCAATCGTCCTAACAGGTATCCGCTGAATTAACCCTTTTTCTTTTACTAAATATCATTGTTATTTTGAGGTTATTAGGTGTAAATTATAATAACTAGCAACCTTTGGTGTGTTTGGGTGGTATTGGAACCTGTTTGGGGAATGTTTTTATGTTTGTGTGCTGTTATGGTATGTTTGGAGCTGAATTTTGCTGTTTTCATATTGAATTTCTGCATTCCTGTTACACCGGTTTCGTCATGATGTCTGCAATATGATCTTTAGTTCTACAAAGTGCTAACTGCACAATGATACCTTATGTGGATATGTTTTGTCCTATGTATCACTGGATTTCTTAATAGCTTAAAAGAGGAATTGTTATCACATAGGATCTTGAGACCTTCACTTTGTTGATGATTGAGCTTCTCAAGCAAGCCCATCAACCACATACAGTGACGAGCACATGAAGTCGCAGCCACATATTCTGCTTCTGTAGATGAAGAAATAAGTATTCTGTAGTACTCCACCTATCTCCAATTTCTCTTGCATAGTCACTATCAGTGTACGCCTTAAGCTTGGTGTCAAACTCCCTCTATAGAACAAACCACACTCCAAAATACCTCTCAGATATCTTTATAGCTTTTTAGCTATCTGCATATGGTCTTCCCTTCCACATGTCATGTCAGGCCGTGTGACTGTCAAATATATTAAGCTGCCCATTAACTGCTTATACATCGTAGCATCTACCTCATCTCCTTTTCCTTTACTCCAATTCTGTTCAACCCTTCCCAGGTTTTATTTTTTGTCAATAGCCTGCAATTCCTTTTTCACGGCTTCCAACTATTTTTCTTTTTTAGCAGCCTCTTCATATTGTACAGGATCGTCATGTCAACTGAACATTACCATAGTCCATACGGCTTCTTGATCTGAAAATCCTCCTCCACTTACATCCAAGTAGATTATCTTCTATTTCTTCATGTCACTGGACGCTGGTGGTACTTCAGTGTCAGTTGAAGCTTCAGAATTTGTTTGCATGGTTGCCACATGTTATGTTAGACACCATTCATCATCAGCATTGTCTTCATCATTTTGTTTAGCAGTTGGGAGCGAAACTTGATCTTCCTCTGGTCTTGTTTCAATTTCACTGAAATTGACCATTTCAGGACTAGATTCTGATACACTTTTACTACATTTCATCATTACTATTAACTATCTTGCTTCTGAATTGGATCATATAATTGATATGCTTTTGATTATGCACTTGCCCCAAGCAATTATCACTTATGACTTCTGATGAGTGCTTATTCACTCATCCTTTTTAGACCGTAATTCAGACCAAAACACCAAATACTAACCAAAAATGCCAAGAGAATGCATGTTTTTGTATTTGTGTATGTGCAGGTACGGATATGAGAAAAATGAACGAAAACACAGCAAAACCGACAAAAACGAGCACGAGATTGGAAAAAGGTCAAAAGCCGGAGCCGGGGAAGCAAAATGATCAAAGAAAGTTCAAATTGTCAATAGGAGTCCTCAGGAATTCATAAAGTTGCATGTTTAGTCCCTGGAGAAAGTTTGAAGAAATTACAACATTAGTCCCTCAACTTTCAGAGTTTGACATTAATGGTCCCTCAAAGATAATGTAAAGAAAAATCATCAAGTGGTCCTCCATGAATCTTAGAATGGCAACAAATACCCTTGGATTACACTTTTGGTAAATTACAGATTTGGTCCCTGAGTTTTGAGTTTATACAACAATGGTCCTTATCATTTTATCCTAAACTAAAATAAACCAATTCACATCCGGTTATATAAAACCAATAAGCCTTAGCCCAAAATCCCACTAAGCCCACCACCCTTATCCTACCCAGCCCACCATTTAAACCCGGTCAACCCAGTCAACCATGTCAAAATAAAATAAACAAACAAACACCCCCAATTTTCATACTCCCGCCCCCTCTTTTTACCACAAACCCAGAAAAACACTATTACACGAACCCTAATTACCCTCCCACCAAAATTACCCCGATTGGGTAATAATTACTTATGATTGAAGGGTTCTAGAAGACCTGACAAGTCAGGGAATGTCAGCAAGAATTACACGTGGACCAATAAGCTTACACACGGAGGATTAGTCTCAATCACATCAATCAATCATACGGCCCAAAATGATTGGAAGCATCTAGAGCGTGATCAATGGCTATCAAGGGACTCAAACAAGCACACCCTCACGCGGATTGATGACCTGGACTCAACCCTAGCAGCTCTCATCTCAGCCTATATATACCCCCTCCATTTCATGTAATGAGGGTGCCTCTTTTAAGTATTGTTATGCTGTTATTTTATTTCTTGTAATGAATTTTTGTTTAATGAAATTTTAGTTTTCTTAATTCCTTGTCTTGCAATTTATTTACCTTATTTACTGCTTATTACTTAATCTTTTTCAACTTATTGCTTCTCTTTTATTATTGCTTTGTTTTAATTCAGTCTTAACTTTTTCAGCTTATTTACTTCTTGTTGTTTAAAGTTCACATAAAATATATATATATATATATATATATATATATATATATATATATATATATATATATATATATATATATATATATATATATATATAAAGTTCTTATTCAACAAGCTTTAATAAGCTTGTATTATTGTTTATACAGTTTCATATCAGCTTTTATAGCTTTTGTGATACTAACTTTGGCACCAAATATTCAATTCTCATATAATTTCAACTAGTCAACTCTGGTCAACATAGCTTATTGGTGATAAGCAACAGCTTATTTGGAGTTCAAAGATAGCTAACAAGGAGCTGTTAGCCTATCTAAAGATAGGCTGTGTGGGAAAACCCCTCTGTTTGGCTGAGGGGGTTTGTAAGCTTTTATTTTTTTTCATTTTCTTCTCAATATTGCATCAGTAGAGTAATTAGTAGTGTAGATTTATTATTTGCTATTTGTCTGTTTATTGCATACTTAGTAGTGTAGTAATTGCTTATTTACCATTTCATTTTAGTTTGTAGTCATTTGGTTTGTTTTTGCTCATCTCTGTCATACATTTTGATCTGTGTATCTGTGATTGATTGATATTGGAATCTGAGTTTTCTGGAAATTTGAATCTGTGAATCATTGTGGATCTGAGTTTGAGGTTTATTTAGGACTGGAATTAGTTTGATATAACTGTGGTGGTGGTTTGGTTTGTAACAGTTTGCATCAGGTGTGTTTGGATCTCATTGGTTTGCTGGTATTAAGTCCTATACAGAGGTAGTTTTTTTTTTTTTGGTTTTAGCTAGTCACTAAGGTTGAGTTTAGAGTTAGTAGAACATTAAATCAGTAGGCTATTTCTATAAAAAGTCAATTTACTTTTTAAATCATCATATCAGTTAGTGTTTAGTGGTTTTAGGAGAGATAAGCTCTTAAATAGGTGTAGTGTATGTACCAATAGCTTAATTGAATTGTTATTTAGCTTCTAAACATTTCAGTAGTTAGTAAAGTAGAACTTGCAATCAAAAAGTCAAAGAAGTTTTTGGTTGTCTGTGTTGGTCAGATTTTCAATAGCTTGCATAGTTCTCAAATTTGATTCAAAATACTTTTGAAAAGCTGTTTTGTGAAGTTTGGTAGTAGGTTTATAAGTTTCAAAAAGAAGTTTGTGATTTGGAACTGATTTGCTTATCAAAAAGTTGGGTTTAAGTTGGCTGATTGATCCTGCAAATCCCCTGCTCACTCAGTTATGGATTACTTTCCTAGGTAGATTTGAAGGGTTTAATTAGATTGGAAGTCTGATTCCTGAGTAAGTTTGTGATCACTAGTAGCTAGTAAGTAGTTAGCACCCATAAGTTTGCTTTTCTCTGCTTATCTTCTCAGCTTATTTGATCTATCTTAGTGAGTGTTTGAGCCTAGTCATCTGTTTTCATAACTAGGGCTGCAAGTTGGTTTTGGTAATTGAAATCTGAGTTTTGTGGTTCATCTTAGTTCATTTGCACCCTAGGCTGCTGTTTTCCTTGAGCTTTTGCATTGTGCTTCTCTATTTCAGCTTATTGCTTATTTAATTTAGCTTATTGAACCTTAAGTGTGCCTCAACCTGTGTTTCTGTGTGCTTTTTGGTCTGAGAACTGTTCTTCTAAGTTCATTTTGGTCTAAAAAATCATTTGGTCAAAGTTGGGTTACTTTTGGTCAACATTGCTTATTAATAAGCACTTTCAATTAAGCTGTTTAAGCCCAATCAGCACTTCCAGTGCTGATTTTTCAAATTTTATATTTTTCCTAAATTTAGAATATTATTTTAGATTTTCCCTGAAATTTTCATATTTTTCTGAGCTTATTTGCTATTTTTCTTATTTTATTTTCAATTTTATTCATTTTTAATTACTTTTTAATTACTAAAAAAATACAAAAAAATCAGAAAAACCCCAGAAAAATCCATTTATTTTATTTTAGAATTTTAGAAATTTATTTTACATTTTTCCCATTTATTTTGAATTTATTTTGAATTTTTAATTAGATTTAATAGTTTTTAATTTCCAAAAATTACATAAAAAGCCAAAAAAATTAGTTTTTAGTTTTAAAATTTCTTTTAAGTTATTTTATAATTTTCAAATTTAATTTTTATTTTTCTCACTTTATTTGTATTTTCTTTTTATTTTTAATTAGTTAAATTAGTTTTTAATTCGTAATAAATAAATAAAAAGTCAAAAAAATATTTTTCTTTTTCTCAAAATTTTCTTTTATCATTTTTAACTTTTCAAAATTATTTCCAAGTCCGTAGGAGTAGCGTAGCTTAAAAGTCGCGTTTTATTTCGTACGTTAACGTTTATTTTACGTTTTAGTTTACGTTTTCGATTCTACGTTACGTTTTAAGTTTGTTTACTTGATTTACGTGTTTAGTTGAGTATTTGTGTTTCATTTACTATTTCATTAGTGTAATCTCATTCAAATCACTTTTTACCGTTTTCACGACACGTTTCACAAATCGGGAATTCGAAATTCCATTCACCCTTCACACGGAATACGACCTTGGGTTATCCGTATTTCTTTGCGGAAATTTTGAGCTTACATCTATACTATAATATTGATATTGTGTTTTTCACGAATCAACTTCTATCATCGAGCTTTGTTCTTAGTTGTTTGAGTACATGTCAATGTTGAATACCATGTGACTTCATGAAGAAATCTGTCTGCCACACTTAAGGTATATGTGTCATATGTGGTTTTGTATATCTTGAACCCCAGACATTATTATTGTATGTATAAGCTGATTGGGAATCTGTTAACGACCTAATCTTATGATATATATATAATTGGTCACTCAATTTACCTTAGTGATCATGTCCAGGGTTTAGATATTATGTGCTTACAATATAAAATTATGTGATAAAATGTAAGACAACAAAGAGATTATATCACATTTAATTTTATGTGTCAAGGTTGGATCAAGTGGTTAACACCCTTACCTCGGGAGACAGAGGTCAAGGGTTCGATCCTCACCCCTTGCAAGGCTGGAGGTCCTTTTCTACCTTTGGTAGAACCGGAAGTAGTCTCTCTACCTTATGGTAGGGGTAAGGTTGCCTACGTCTCAACCTCCCCCATACACCGTGGAAGACGGTATTGGGAGTTACTTTTAAGAGAGATGGAAATGTCATTACTGAATTTTTAGTTTAAACCATGAGAGGGTGTTTGGTTCAGGGAATAAGAGTTGTTTGTCTTTTTGGTTTTCTATAAAAGTGCCCGTTTTGACCTGGATCTTAATTGGCCCATTACCAGAACTTGTCAGACCTGCCCGTTTTGCCACCTCTACATTTCATAAAAATGTCTCTTCATGTTCATACTTCCAATGACATTTTTAATACAGTATATATAAGCACTTGCATTATATATTTCCTGCTGGTGTTGTTTTTCTAGTTTATTTTGTTGGCTAAGTTTGATTCTCAATTTATATAGCTGAAAATGGCATATTTTACGGGTGAAGTTGACATCATCAACTTCAAAAATGCGCAGCAGACCGGTACGCCTCTACTAGTTATGGTCTTTGCTACAAGATAGTATTGTTAGTCCATTTTCTTAGCCCATATGTTTATTGATGATTAAACTTTGTTTCAGGAGACTTTTCTCTTCTACCTGATGTATCAGTTGGTCTGGTTCTCAAAACTATTGAAGGTCCTTTTTAAGTATCTTACACCTTTGCTATTCATAAATGTTACCAAACATTTTATTTATATTGATCTTATAAACTTATGTTCCTCGCTGCTTACTTAGAATCAAAGAAGCCTATAGTAACTGCAATAGAAGGATATGCAGTTGGGGTTGGCTTAGAAATTGCAATGGTTTGTAATTTTCGGCTTCAAAAATTGTTTATTCAAGTTTCCCCCCCACCCCCCCCCCCCCCCTTGCAAATATTAGTTTTTTGTGAAAGTGTTGTTTCGTTTTTGATTGTTTTCAACAGGGATGTCATGGACGTATTGCAACACCAAAGGCGGAACTTGGTTTGCCAGAATTGTCTCTTTGGATTATTCCAGGCGCTGGAGGTACAATATTTAGTGATTTGTGTACATATGACACTTTTGGATTTCATTTTGTATAAATCTAAGTTAATTCAATGAATTGTGTTTAATATACTTTGTTAAGGTACCCAGCGGCTTCCTAGGCTTGTAGGGTTGCAAAAGGCGATTGATATGATGTTGGTGAGTTAAAAGTCCGATGTTGTTTAAAGTCAATCATGCATCATGCTACCAATTTTGCCAAGTTTTGGATTTTATTTTTGAAACTAAGTTACGTGACATGTAACTTGCCCGCTTGTAGTCAGAATAATCTGTCTATAATGTTTAGAAGAACTTAGGGGGTATTTGGGATTGCTTATATTAGAGTGCTTCTTTACATATAAGTTAGCTAGTACAAACCCGTTATTCCAGAATTAAATAAGCAACTGAGCAGTTCTATCCAAACACTTAATATAAGCAATCCCAAAAACCCTCTTAGTCAAATATTCGAGGGGTTTTGATTAATAGTTGAGACAAAATGGTGATATAAATATTACCGTAATTAGAAAAATGCATTGATTAAATAATGAGTTTTGTTAGCACGCAAAAGAAATAGTGAATAATGGGCATTCATTTAAGTATTCATTTTGTAGACATCTGAATTGATACTATCTGAAGAGGAGGAAAAACTAGGTCTCATTGATGCTATTGCACCTCCTCATGAGCTGCTAACAGTATCTAGCAATTGGGCATTAGACATAGCCGAAAAGCAACAGTGGGTCGTGTCTCTTGACAAAACAGACAAGATAGGTTCTGTATCAGAAGCAAAACAGATAATTAAAGTTGCTAGAGATGAAGCAAAACAAGCTATGCCGAATTTACCTCATCATCTCGCATGCCTCGATGTTATTGAGGAAGGTATTGTGCAAGGAGGACGCCTCGGCCTTGTAAGGGTATGTTTGTTTGACCCGCAACATTTATTTCTTTTATTTGAATAAAGCAATTTTGAAGGTTATATTGAAACGCCCAGATTTTTTTTTTTTTTAAATATATATAATTCTGTAAACTGTATAAATTGATAAAACTAGCGGAAGCGTATTTTCTACATCATACGGGCATATTTCAAACATCCCGTTAAAATACTAAACTTTGTAAAGTGCATAACAATGACTCTTTAAACTTGGTAAAGAAGCTGGTTCTTGATTTAAGGGCATTCCAAACTGATAACAAATGATGGACATGAGAAGCTCGTTACCTAACCCGCGAGCTACACCATTTTAACCCATTATGCCCCATTTAGCATGTACATGGTCTCATCTTGCATACCTACAAAATATAAACTGAGAACGGTAAGTCTATAAGACTTAGTGAGATAACGGAACTGTATTAAATCATAAACTGAACATAAGCATGATGCTGAATAAGTATATATAGTACTATTCTGACTACATGAATCATAATATTGACTAAGTGCATAAGCACGACACTAACTGATTAAATACATGATACACCATGTTACTGACTTAGTACGTAAGCATACTGAGTGTGTAAAACACATACTAACTGAGTGCATAAGCACATGCTGGCTGAGTACTTATAGTACTATATTGGCTGAATGCATAAGCACATGCTGGCTGAGTACTCTGGCTGAGTGCATAAGCACATACTGGCTGAGTGCATAACTGACTGAATACATAGCTGACGAGCCATATAAACATGTTAATCATCCATACAGGATGTCTGAGTTCCGATTTTGGAACATTTACTATTCTAAGGCTCGATTCTCCACTAAGGAGGTATAAGTTCCAACTTTGTCTGGAACACATGTGTGATCACATAACTGACTATATACTTATAGAATGACATGCATATATAAACGCATCGCAGGCCAAAAGTGCATAAAGCACCTTGCACACATTACTCATATATAAATTAAGATTAAGCTAAATACTTGTGCTTGACTACAACATGATACTAAGCTGAGCTGGAGCAGCTGAGACCAAGCTGAATATAGAAACTGAGCAATAATATGGTCATAAGGTTAAACTAAGACATGATACTAAAACTGAATTAATTACTAAAATTGTACTATAACATAAAACAATGCTGAGATATAACTTAATATACTACAGCTGTACTATAATATAAAGCTGAACATAAGTATAATGTTGAGATCGTTATCGCTATGGCATATACTGAGGTTGAGCCACGACATATTACTGAATAAGACCAATCAGGTCTACTTTATACTGAATACGACCAAACAGGTCAACATGATAATGAATACGACCAAACAGGTCAACATGACAGTTAATATGACAAACGGATCAACATGACAGTTGAATATGACCAAACGGATCAACATGACATTTAATATGACCAAACAGGTCAACTTGATGCTTAATACGACCAAACATGTCAACATGATACTGAATATGACCCAACGGGTCAACTTGATACTAAATTTGACCAACAGGTCAACATGATAGTTAATATGACCCAACGGGTCAACTTGATACTTTATATGACTAAAAAGGTCAGCATGATACTTAATATAACCCAACGGGTCAACTTGATACTAATATGACCTCACGGGTCAACATGATACTAATATGACCACACAGGTCAATATGATACTAATATGACCTCACAGGTCAACACGATACTAAATATGACCACACGGGTCAACATGATACTAATATGACCTCACGGGTCAACATGATACTGAATATGACAACACGGGTCAACATGATACTAATATGACCTCACGGGTCAACTTGATACATAACTTACATAGTACTTGAGATATAGCAAGGCATATATATACTAAACACGCTTAATCTACTAAACATGTTACCTGAAAATCCGTTACTCACCTGGGCCGTATAATGCATGATGAATGATTCTGAATATGCCTCGAACACCTATATGATGATAGATGCACACGTATAATGTTAACACGTAACAACTAGGCATGAATATAACATGATAGTCCAAATATAAGTGCAACTAAGCAGACATAAACTAACTATAATGCATGAACTCATAAACTAGTTATGGCATAAATCTCGCCAAACATGAATTACTATGCTCGCGAACTCGAGCTAAGCTAACCAAGTCTTGTCACTTGGTTCTACACTTTCATAACATGAATTATAATCATATAGGCTGAGAACATAAGCTATCATAGCATATAATCACCCGGGACTTGCAAAAACATCATATCATGTTATAATCATCAAAACACTAAACAAGGTGTTTGCTGATTTTCTGTAGCAGCGTACAATTGCATCATTTTGACCGACTTAACTACATAACCAGGTCATGAGGCTAATTTTCCTTGAAAGTGTACTATTTTCCCTTTCCGAAAAGGTATGGCACGCTCCCAACGGAGCTACGGTCTATTCGGTATGAATTTTTAAAGTTCGGTTTGCTGCATATTTCAACATCAGACTTTGCTGTACTAAATCACGCTTTTCACCCATTTAACCTCTAAATGAGCAAAAACTTAAAACATAACAACTGAAGTAGACACCTTAGGCTTTCCAGAAAGTCCAGCCATGATTCAATTAGAGCTACTATCGATTTTATATGATTTTTCAAACATGACTAATCCTTGCTGAAAATTTCAGCAACTTGTTTAACATCATATATCACACAAATCACATAAACGGGTGTTTGGATTAGCTTCTAATTACATCATAAACACCTCCTAAACATCATAACCTGATCACTAACATAATCCCATCATAAACCCACAATCATTGAATCACCTCTTAGATCATAATTCACTAATTCATCATGTAACCATGTAAATCACTTTATAAACATAACCTCATAACTCATAATCATAAATTAACACGTGATTCACTCTACTTACCTTGAATTGGGGAAGATCACAATAACCTCTTGAGCTTTTGATTTATAATAACCATTCAAGCCTTGATACCCTTGCTTGATTCTTGATAGGGCTTTGATAGAAATCATGATATGTAAAGAATTCTTCAAAGTGAAGAAAACATGTTCTGCTTCTTCTTTTCTTTCTTTTTTTTTTCTCGTAAAAATGGATAAGGAGGGGAGTATATATCTGTTTCTAAACCGACTCATGTATAAGATATAAAAGGATAAGGACCAAGGGTATTTTGGTAATTCTCACTAACTTAGGCACTTGAACACAATTAGTCCCTTATAGTATCATATCTTGCAAAATAGATCATATCTTATTTACATATCAAGTCCCCACTTGCTATATTATTTATACCGTCAAAGTGGGACTTTTCTATTCAACCCACTAAAATAATAGATATATCCGTTACTACTTTATTTAAAAATTGGGATGTTACATATATTATAAGCATAAAAATATAACTTTGCTGACCAGTTTCATTTTTAGCTAACTATTTGTTTTATAATCTAAAATTACACAAAATTAATATTCCACAGGAGGGAGAAGTTTTTAAGAAGCTTGTAGTTACTGACAAAGCGAAACATCGTTTTAATCTGTTCTTTTCAGGACTAGCAACCTCAAAGGTAACATACTTGATACACTCGTGAACACTTTATATGTTTCATGAATATATTCTATATGATCGACTTAATTTTTATATGCCTAATATACAAATATATATGTTTGTTTGCAGAGGTCCCGACTATGATTGAGTGTACACGCAGGACTTACACAAAGACATTGTAGAATAGATCTTGCCGTATACTCAAAGACTTTAACAGCTAGCAAATTAAGAATGCTTTATTACTTCATTCAAATTTTTAACAATTTTGTTTTTAAGTTATGGACTCTAGTAGTGATGAGTTGAACTACTGAGGGTGATGCGAAAATCTGATTAGTACAACCCTCATTTTTCTGGAATAAAGATTCCATGTTTGTTAATGTTGGTTAGCAGTAGGGTGTTATCGGGTTTATCAGGTCGGGTTGAGCCAGGTTTTAAATTTTTAAAAAGTGACCTGCAACCCGACCTGATTAAGAATCGGGTTATTGTTTCGGGTGGGATTCGGGTCGGGTGATTCGGGTTATCGGGTGCAAACATCAACATATTAGATTAATTAATATACCTTTTAAAAATGTGGATAATTATAAAGAAAAGTGAGTTAATTGCACGAAAGTTGTTTTAGTAACCACTTGATCACTTTAAACACTCTTGAAAGACATTCATATCATTTGACTTATTAAAATGACTGCACCAAGTTGACTGCACAAAGATGTTAAACATATTGGAAGTGGAGTTCAATGAAAACTAATTAGTATTGTAAGTGGGTGAATATATAACTAGTTATAATAACTGTGCACGCACAGGTTTTTAAAATTTTGATTTGATTATGTATTATTATCGATTAAAAAATAAACCACTTAACATGTTTCAAATAGTTTTACTTAGTGGACTAAAGACAAAAAAAATCATATGTATATATGTTCTAATCTACCTATTATTTTAGGAGAATACTTTTGGATTAAAAATTATATTTTATTATTCAAGCAAAATCACATGATAATACTTGACTTGCATGAGATGTTAGTAATATATGCTTTTAGTTTTGCAAACCCGTGTTATCAATTTACGCTGTGTTTTGTAATTGTGGTATTTCTTTTACTTATATTTCCGTTATGTAGTTGTTTTTTTTTTTCTTTTTTTTTTTTTTTTTTAGGAGGTGATTCTTATCAAATAAGGATTGTGATGCATGCATTTTTTTTTTATAATTTAAAGAAAACACCTTTTATATTAAAGAATGACTATCTAACCGATGTGTTTTTTTTTTTTTTTTTTTTTTTTTTTTTTTTTTTTTTTTAATAATTAGCTTTGTATAACGTTTTTAACTGACAGAGATGTTGAGTTTGAGGTTAATATTGTTATTTAACTTTAACTATTGATATCATGTTGTACAAAATGTGCGAATTTAGTGGCACATAATGAGCGTTGATGAAGTTAAAATATGTTCCGTAAAGTTTTTAAAATGTTTTTATGGATATCCATATATAAGTTTTAAATAACAATTTCATGAGTCGTTGTTATAAGTAGAATCGCGTATATTTATTTTCATATCAAAGTAACTCATGCTTACCATTTGTTATTTATATTCCCGTTACTAATAATTTAGCCGCATTTCAAATCCGTGTACGCATAAATTAAACTTTTATATAGTAACATGAGTCCTTATTTAAAAAAATATTCTAATGGATTAAAGTTTAAAACTAATGTTAGTTTAAAAAATATTTAACGTATATTAAAACTAATTCGCATATTTACTAAATTTACTTAAAAAAAAAAAAAAAAAAAAAAAAAAAAAAAAAAAAAAAAAAAACACCTAACCTAATACTATTACTCATGTAATTTTAAACAAAGTTAACATTATAAAGTATAGGGGTATAAAGTGTAAGAGGTTAATTGTTATTATCTAAAGGTATTAAAAAACATGGAGACTTATAATTTTACACTTAACTCTAATATATTTAAAATTCAACCACTAAAGTTTTATTAATTACCTCCTCTTTTCTTAAGTTTTTATTTTCATAAATTTGACACTTATATTTTTATGTGTTTTTTTATCAATCAAATTCTCCACCAAATTTATTTAAGTTTGACCAAAATCAATTCAATTTTGACTTTTTATTGGCCAATCATATTGCTTAATTTCGCTTATGTGTCAAAATCGAGCTCTCCTATTGGTCCAATTTTTTTTCAATAAGAAGGGTTTTGCAAAAACACTCCAAAATGATGTAATTCTTGTATTATATAAAAGATAATCTAGTCAATTCTTTGCCTTGTATCATGCTTTGTGTATGTATAGTTTGGTTAGTCACTGTGGGATATATATAGTGTTTGTTTTGGTTTGTATTGTCCTCCTTTTTGGTCCCTTCTTAATCTAATTGGCTTGATTAATTAAGATTTAAGAGGGATGCCGTGTTTTGTATTTGTTTTTTGTTTGGTCTTATATAAATGTTGCCTTTCTAATATATATATATATATATATATATATATATATATATATATATATATATATATATATATATACACACACACACTAGACTTCATGGCCCGCCCGATAGGCGGGCATGACTTATAAGCCCTCACGGGCATATAAGCCGCCCGATGGGCTGCCATGACTTATGATTATCGTTGAAAAAAGCAAGTTGACAAAAAATAAAGATATAAACATACTAAACATACTAAATTATATATTTAACAGATTAATACAAAGCTTGACAACCTTCGTGTTTACAAACTTATTTACATGAATGTTGCATTTGCAATTCAAATTGACTGTTGATATAACTTTTATAGTAATGGATAAATATGCTAAAACCGATGAAACATAATTGGTTGCCCATATTTATTTAATATGCTTTTTTTTCCCATATAAGTCGTAACATGGACATATATTTATTTATTTTTTTAATATGTTTTTTTTTTTTTTTTTTCATATTTAACTTTTAAATATGCAACAATATGACATAAGTCGTAGCTTTTTTTTTTTTTTAGAATTATAAGAAAAAGTTAAGTATGATGTATATTCTTAGGATATTTGTTTATCACTATTGGAAAATTTGTTTGGCAAATTCCCTCGTGACTTATAAATATCGTTGACATATTTTTTTCTTTAACGAAAGAAGGGTGGTTAAAAATGTTTGGAAAAGTGGACTTGTACAAAAAAAATGTCATAACTATAATTGGTAGACGTGTCTCAAATTTGCAAAGCCCGGCCGATTGGCGGATGTGACTTGTAAATATCGTTGATATATTTTTCTATAAGAAAAAAAGGGATAAGAGTCTCATACCACAAACAACAATTTACGAAACATATAATAAGTGCAACTTTTAGCGGTGAAAAACGTACCTTTTGACTTTCGTGAGGTTGACACATTAGAACAACTAATTACTTGTATATGTTTGGCACATTGAAGTCTCAATTGGTTGGTAACTTCACAAGTTAGAGCTTTGGGCATTCTTTACGCCATAACTGATGTGTATTCTACCTTCATGAAGATGGCAACATACATTTTTATGGAGCATTACATTTGTCACATTTCACTCTGCATGAAAATTAATAAGTAAGCAGTCGTTAACAGCCTAATGACTTAGGATTTTCCATTTTTGGAATGTAATTCTACAAACATCTAAATCCTAATATGTTCAACTTCAAAATCCCTTTTAACATTTTTGAAAATAGTTGATGATCATATCAAAAGAAAAAACAAAATGTTTTCAACTTGTCATACAACTCAGATCAAGTTCCATGTACGCGACATAAGCAAATGCAAACACCAATCCTAATATATGTGCTTATTTTGAATGTGAATTTTTTACGTAAATGTTGTTTTGATCATTAAAAAAATACTCTACAAAACTAACATATAACAGGTATGGTACAGGTATGGTACCTTAGTTCTATGAGCTCTTGAGTTGATCCGTCGCACATATTCTCAGATTGGGAATATCCACTTGGTCCTCGTTGTGAAAAGCCAAGTAAATAACAAAGTAATAGAAAACATGTTAAACACGTAATAAACATATACAGGTTGCATTATATTCGGTTTTCTTACACAATATAGGAATCAAGGCACAAATCACAATGCACAAATCTTTTTGTTGACTTTAGCATTTCCTCATCAAACACGTCATCTGATCCATAAAGTTAAGTATCTTTGACATTGCACATGATTCAAGTATTTGTCCCTTAAGAAAGACTATATATGCATCAGCGAGAACTCATTCTCGTGAGCCTAAATAAAAAACATTAATCATTTTAATAACCACAATCAACAATAAGTACTTCTAAGTCAAAGTTTTCAAGCATGGAAATTTAAAGGTCAGCTTCTATTGTAAAGAGTATATAAAAAAGTTATGTTCTTACAATTCTCAATGCGATGCCAGTGAAAGCCGTGTGATACTTAAAACTTGGAGTTGGAAGATCGGGTGTCGGGTAGGCAAATAGCAGCAAGGTTCATGAGAAAGTTGTTCCAACAACTTCATTTTGTTTGCTTAATCACATAGTACTTTTTAAGTATTGTCATATGGACTTTCCTGAAGGAAAGAATACCTTTAGTTGTCATTTCGTATCAAGCATCTCTTTAAAGATTTAGAATTCAGCATTTCATGGATATGGTATGCAAAAAACTAATTGGCCATACATGAGTCTATATGTACATTTATTACATTTTAGTGGAACTTACTAAAACAATTAGTATAAGAAATAACAAATAAACTATAAATTTTGAATCGGGGTTATTCCTGATTTGCTTTGATCGATGAGGATTGTTTGAGTACAAACCACCCATGAAAATCAGTCTAAAGTGCAAATCCAAACACACCCACAAAATCTCACAATGAGTACTTACCTAGTGATATTTGTTCTCCAACATAACGATTTGATCACTGGATTAGCCATCTTTTATATATCACTCATCCCTTCAATTAACTCATATTGAAGCAATTAACAAAAGTTTACATCAATAATTTTCTGTGGTAGATACATAAGTAGTTTCTAAATATACGGCTTGTACTTTCACAGCTTAAATGGTGAAAGGTGGTTGAGTACCCTACCTTTAGCATTGAGATCATAGTCATGAGAACTCAAGATTCAAAGAAGATCCAAAGTTGAGGTTCCATTAGACGTGACTGACATACTGATGCCATTTTTGGACCCCAAAAGCCACCTCAAAACATTATTCAATAAACTACAAACACAAACAGAAGCCAAACATATAAGTTAAACTCCTACCAAGTCCCATTTTAGTTCTCCCATTAAATTCACCAATTACATCCGAAACTCTTATCATATTCATTTCATACTAATTACATTTCAATTGTTCTAAAAAATAGTCTCTCACATGTCATAGATCGGGAAAGCTAATCATACTGAAAAGGGGCACTTTTAGGCATAGAAGTATATTATTAGCACAATCAACACCATAGCACCTCATGATCCCCACCTTCACCCATCACAACGTTAACAACCCGTACCTTTATATCTTCACCCTGCATACATATAAATCAACCACTTAGGAGTGTTTGAATGTGCATTTAAATGCTTGCTGCAACTTCAAGTTATAGCAACTTATAAAATCAATAGAGTATGACATTTCAATGACGACATTTTTAGGGGGGCCACAAATACTGTTTTTGTATCAGTATCGACCCATTCAAAGAGTAAATGGGTCAAATTTGACATTTTTCTGCTATTTGTTTTCTAACCCCTAACTTTTCCTCATTCTAAGAGTCACTGCAAAGATTATTGGTGGTCGTGTCAGGTAAGCCTCAAAAGAATTAGGATAGATTGGCCCGAAACAATACCCAAAGTGTATATGGTCATAAAAAATGCCTTCTAATCATCCTATTGAAACTGAACTCAGAAAAAGAGCCTTGAGAAATTACAATTATCATACTGGAATTAAAGTTCAGTGTCTTTGATCTGAGAATTAAAAGAGTTGTCAATGTGATTTAAACCTGGAGAGCACTGAGCAAGATGGAAGTTATCCTGATGCCTTTGTGAGTTAGTGCTTGGAAACTGAGTTGTTTTTCATGATTAATCCAACAAATCATCAGGCTAAATGAAGTTTTTTATTCCTTTTCTTGATTACCTCCTCAATTGGGCTATTTGTGATATCTGAATATTTGTTTTGAGCAATAAGTGAAAAGGATGGGTACATCTTTCTTCTCCCATTCTGAGCCTACAACTCATTTTCTTGCCAATGGCTAGCTGATCACCAGTGTCTCTACCAAAACTGCATACAATTAAAACTCATGAGTAGGGAGCCAGTGGTGGTTTTTTTGAATCTTTGTTTTCCGAAGAAAAAGAATCAACCTAGTTCGAATCCTCCTTGACTTCCAACTATGACATAATAAACTTGTATAAGTTTCGAAAATGAGCCAAAAAAACTGTTGATTAAGAAATCATCAAAATTATTGATTTTAAAGAAATCGCAGCATCAAAAATAAAGAATTATGAGCTATTAGGAATTGATGACTATAACTAATTCAAGAAGGCAGGAAGCATAATATTTGGCCAAGGGGCAAGCTTGAAAATATCATACCTCCAGAAATTGCCACTAATGTTCCACCAGTTATTGCAGGAGCTCCAATGACACATCCACATTTCCATCGGCCACAAGTTTTTTGTGCTGTTCCTTTTCATTTGGATCTTCTTGATTCAATATAGCCAGCGCAAAGTAAGCAACAACGAATCTTCCAACAAAACAAACTACTCTTTTTGTTAAATTCATGATTTAGGTATTAGTAGACAATTTTAATCAATTTAATAACAAACAAATCAGCCTTTAAAAAACATAGCAAACAAATCATGTGACATAAAATCTTTAAAGAATAACCATAAAAATCATAAGAAAACTAATCAACATAAAGCATTCAAATCTAACTTCTTCATCATGGGTTCCATTCACAGCTGCTAAAAGATCGAATCTTGATTCGGATTTGGTGTGCCTAAGCCAATCAAACCTTCCTCAAGATCCAAGCAATCATAAGAAAGAGAAAGATACAAAGTCAAAAAATGGGTTTAGATGATTAAAGTAAAAAATGGCTTATGAAATATACCAGATTAATATCATAATTCCACATTTTATGTTCTAGCTTGTGAGCGCATGAACGTGAAATCCATGAGATCCAGGTTTTAGGACAGAAAGTTCTCATGTAACAGTAGTGGGAGCACCTGAGACATTGTGCAAGTAAGATGACTAATATGTTTATGTATACTCTAAACAAAACATCAAAACATAACTCGAATATTACCTTCTGTCTCTTGAGTAAAGAGGATGGTGCCGCTAACACATTCGCTCACTTACATTTAACACATAACATACCAGGAAAAATTAGCAAACTTCTCATAACACCCATCACCACCTTCATATCTACTCACTGGAAACTTCAATGGGACACGTTTCGGGCAATCTAAAACAAACAAAAATCGTATGTTGCTCATAAACCAACTTTCCTCCTTTGCAAATTGCTCATAAAGATAAGGATTATGATGCATGGTGAAAATATGCATTAGTAGAGCAATTAGTATCAATGATGTATTTTCATTTATTAGTAGTTTCTTGGATATCTGATTAAAGGGTGCCTGGTTAGTGTAATCAGACCCGACACTTTTGATCCGCACATTAGAAAATTGGCCTTTTTGACTCATAATCCAACCTGGCTAACCCTTCCATTTTCTTACCCATGTGATTCATTTAAAAAAACAAATCCAAAAGCTGAAAGAACTACTATGTATAAATATAGATCCCTTGTTACCTCAGATAAATCCAAAACCTAATGAAGATTCTTGTAACTTCTAAAAGGCCTGGGAGTGAATTAGGTGAGGGAGCTAAAGCAAGATCTATCACTGATATCAAATGAGACTCACGATCACCTCAAATATCCTGATAACACCACATGTATCACATCAGGACATAAATGGATTTATCTTTTATATTAACCAATTCTATCATGATAGTTGACTATAAATACAATTAAAACGTACCCAGGATGACCAAGCTACATTGTACAGAAAAATCTGCATTTCAAGACAAAGATTAAAACTAATAGAATTAAACCAAACACTAATCGTGTGTTGAGGTTAAATATCAATCTCAAAGTCAATACTCTACCACAGAAAACCCTTTATTTGAATGATTACAACAACACAATTGATGAATAAAATCATGCCCGCATGTTGTAATTTTTTTTCTATAAAAGTAACATACATTTGGACCTCCAATCATCCAAATCCAATGTGCGTCGTACATCGTACCATAATGTGCATTACCGTCACAGCTTTTTTTTCGAAACCTGAAGTATTAAGTTGTCAATAACAGTCACTGCAATTTATTGTAAATGCTAAGTGGTTAATAGCATAATGGATAAAACACTAAAACTTACAGAAGTGTAGTAGCATTGGTTGTAAAACCAATATTTATTTCCATATTCTCTACTCTTTCATTATAATAAGGCCTACACAGTTAGCTTTCAAAACATGTATTAATCTTCTTAACTTAACTATAAAAGATTCAAAAATTTTCAGAGTAGAAATTAAATTGGTAATCTATTTAGAGAAAAATTCCATGTAGAGCAAATCCCAAACACCCTTTATGGAACCATATAGAAACATACAATTGTAACGAATATACCTAAGCAACTGATGTTTAGATATTGATATCTTCCTGATCACTGTCAAGCTCTAGGCCCTACAAATGGAATATACCTAAGCACCTGATGTTTAGATATTGATATCTTCCTGATCACTGTCAAGCTCTAGGCCCTACAAATGCAAAAATGAGGGCATGTCAATGGAATGAGTATTGACCAACAGTACTAAAGAAACATAGTTCCAAATAATAAGCATGATATCAAAGGAGAGTTTGGATTAGCTTATTTTTCGAGTATATGAGACGAACAGTGAAAACATAGTTTTAAATAACAAACATGATATCAAAGAAGTTTTTGCATTAGTTTTTTTTCGAGCTTTTGGCATATTTAGAATTGGAATCGCCAATAAGCTCAATTCTTAAGGCTTTTGAGGTTAACTAATTTTTCAATTTCAAATAAGTTCATAAGCTAAGAAAGACGACGGATTATAAGCTAATTATCCATACTATACCAGATAATTAAACGCAGAATCAGATCCAATCATCAATGCATGGTTGCAAACCTGTGATGAAGAAAACACAAAAATCAGTAAAGCGAACATTATAAGAGCTTGTGAGGAAAAAGAAAAAAAAAATGATATTAGGGTTTTTGAGAAAAACTATATTATGAATGAAGCGCAGATTTTTTTTTACGTATATGCTTTTAGGGTTAGATTAATCGAAATTTTAGGCTAAAAAGATTTTAACAAAATATATTGTAAACTTATCTTATAATGGTTATCTTCTATTCATTATTCTATGTATATCTTTTTACATAAATGCCAAAATAAAATACAAAATTCGGAATTAAATATTCACTTGAATCATATAGATTTGGTTTTGAAAGATATAATCCAAAAAATGTGTTGGTCTAGTGGTAAGATGCATTATTAGTTTAACAACAAATCAAAGGTTCGAACCATGCTTGTTAAATTTTTACCCAAAAAACAAATTAAATTCGAAATTAAAAAAAATGGAAAATGCAAAAAAAATAAATTTATAAAATTGCTTACATGGCGACAATGTGATGTCATAGGTGATGACATGGCAGAAAATGAATTACATGGCAATGACTGGGCAATGAGGTGGCAATACGCGTGTAACGCCTCCTGTTATATATATATATATATAATAATAATAATAATAATAATCTAGTAAATTTGCATAACAGATGCTAAACATATTGTAAGTGTTACTTTTGGAAGAAAAAAATAGTAGACAACTACAGACCACAGTGAACAAAAGCATTACTACACCATTTGCGGAGGTGGAAACATATGATTGGTGTATTTTGATACATTTTCTCCCTCTTCTTTTTCATCACATAAATCACATATTGCCACCTCTTTTATGTGGATTTGCTTTTGTAAAATGTATATGGATATAGCAATCCTCGTTAGTTATTATATGGTTGACTTTCCTTCCTTGATATTCTAGCCTTTTATTATTCATTTTCAAAATCATAATTTTAATATAAAATGATCAAGCTAGACACTCTTAAATTTCAGAATCACTTTTTAATAGGGGTATAATAGTCTTTTTCATACTCTCCTTTATTAGAATATATAGATGCAATGGGAAGGATGAAGTTCATAAGAGCACCAGGTGCAACAACTAGGGTGAGTTACTCATTTGGGGTCCACGGGTGCCACATCACCTTAACACTTCTTCACATCTAATCCCCTCCTCACTAACAACTAACCCCAACTTACTTATTTGGGGCCCACCACGTACACCTTTATTTTTTTTATTCATTTTGTTAAATAAACTAAATTCACCTCAATAAACATAAAATTACTACAATATTATTTCATCAAATAAAAAACATACGACGCGAGAGAAAAATAATAATAATAATAATAATAATTAAAAAAATAAAAAAAAAAAAAACGCTACGGATATGCAAACTTAAACATTTTAGTCGGTTTCGTTGTCATTGAGATTTTGGTATTTCTTAACTAGTATTGCTTGCTACTTACGAATGATTTCGGCTCTCACAGGTCAGTAACCGAGTTGACATCTAGAATGAGCAACTGCATCTCCAACGCTTTTTCTTCCTCCTCGCCTGGTAACAAGCCATTTGAGCGTCTTTTGTTTGCGAATACTTTTTGGATAATTATCTCGAAAAAGTACTCGTCTGACTCCCACCGGAGCTCGCCGCACTCGACGTTGAAGTCGATTTTTGTTTCTTTGAAGCTCATTTACTGACTCTTTCGGGATGAGATCGTTTGTCAGGGCCGAATATATCCTCGAGACATGTAATGCCTATCGGATCCTCGGTATCCCATTTGGGGTAATGTTTCAATATATCCCAAATGTGACCGTACGTGAAACCCCTCATCCCAAAGCGTTCTTCGAAATTCACCTTCGTATTTTCCATATGATCGTGCTCATTTTCACCACTTCGACGATGCAAATGTTTATAAATGGCGTTGAACTTTTGGCAGTCGCCATTAAGTCTCGTCCATTTACCAGTGAGCATATTTTTGGTACGAGGGTCACCGATAGTTCGCTCATTGAACATCTCAGCAATTTCATTCCAAAAGTAATCGTCGGTTTTGTCATTTCCCATATCTTTGTCTTGGGAAATTCTTATCCAAATTTCCGCAAGCAACTTTTCTTCGGCCTTGGTCCATATGGCGATGAAGAGTTTGAATTTTGCGAGGAGGGGGTAGACGGGTTTGCTGATCTGGCGTATTGTCGTGGGGTTGAAGTTAGTAGGTTCGTGAAATATCCGGGTTCATTTGGATTTTGAGACATTGCTAATTTTGGGATTTTTGAGTTGAATTGTAGTGAGAAATGTTTAAGTTTTGGTTGAATTATAGTGAGGAAAATGTATGTAAAATAGTTTGGTATTTATACGGTATTTTAAGTTTACGAGCAGGGTAACCCGCGCGTTGCTGCGGGGACGCTATGATTAAGACATATGTGAAGCCCGTTTGTATGAAACAAATTATTTAGAAAGAATGTAGCTGCAGGCATTAATGGAACCAAAATATGAACAAAGACATAGCTGTGCGGTTAAGACATAGTTAGTTTAAAAAATGTAACATCATAAGTGAGTATTTTAAACATTGAAAAAAGCACAATTTACACCTAATTAAAAACTACAAATTGAAACACACTGATTTGGTTCGGCCTTAATATATGTTATGCCGTCAACACCGTAAAAGTATATCACTTCAAACTAATTAAGTTGAACAACAAAGAAACATAAAAAAGAGTACCACAATCTAAAGCCTTTGAGGAAACACCTACCAGGCACAATTTGTTTTTCTTTTTCTTCTCCATCTCGAAACCGTTTACCATATTGAAACCATTCACCATGATTCTTCTTCTCCATCTTGATTTGTGGATCTGTTTAACCCTTTGTTTCAGATCTGTACTCCTAAATATAAATAAATGAAAAATAGATTTAAGTATAATAAGTCACATGTACATGAAGATATTCAAGATCATGATAGCCAGATAATGATGATGATTACATTTGTGTGTTTGATGAATCAGGGGGTCACTTATTTCAACATCCGGTTTTTCGATATCGTTTTCTTCGCCTTCTTATTCGGATACCTCTTCCTCAACTTCGATCTCTTCGTATTCGTATTCATCGGAGTCTGATCCGGTGGTCGGAGATTGATCCGCTACGGTGGAGGATGTAGACATGGTGACCGGAATTGATGGGGTGTGTGTGTGTGTGAGGGTTTGATTGAGAAGAGCCAATTAGAATGAATTTTTTTTTTTGGGAAGAAGGCTCTAGAACTGGTGATGGGGAAAATATCTCATCCCACGGGGAAATATGAAGGGGGAAAGAACGGAACGGATAGCTACAGTTGGATGAACAGTGTTTTTACGGGGCTCCATCCAATAGCCTCGCATTTTTTGCATAACGGAAAAACCGGGGTTTAAATATATTTATAATTTTGTATTAATAAATAAATAAATAAATAAAATAAAAAACGGTAATATTATCATTTGATTCAATTTTGCAACATTCCCTTTTTACCTTTTTGTCAGAAACTTAGCTCGTCGTGCAGACGAGTAGGAGAGAGCTGGCGAGGCGTGAAGGGGGGGGGGGGGGGGGGTGCAATGGCAAGCTCGGCGAGCTTTGAGGAGGCTCCACATCGGACTGGCGAGCTCGGTTTCGTCGTTTCACCTACTGCTCTAAGGAGTGATGTTGGTCACTTGGATAGTTGCAGTCAGGTGAAATAATCATTATTAATTTGCAGACTATTTTTAACAATTAATTTGTGTGCTAAATTTTCTGTTATATCGATGTTTACCATCCTAAATATGATGTTTATGCTTGAAAAACTACATGTGTTTAGGAACTATGAAAGCATATGACCTAATTTTGCATCCTTTGCTTTTAAGGACCTGGCAAATATTGTCGAAGTCTTTGAAATAACAGGTCATGACTATTTACGTGTAATTTATAACTAATTATATAATTTCTTACGGGTTATGAGTGGTACACTAATGTATCTTATACGAAACCACTTTATGGTTTATGCTTATTCCATTTGCGTTAACCATGTCTTCTTTGAATCATTACTCCCAAATTTCAGTTATATATGACATTGTTTGTTTTTAGAAGTATATTGGAAGAGTTTTGATTTTGAAGTATATTTAGTGGATATTTTAAACTTTCAAGAGTCTTTCATGTGATTGTGATCCAGTAACCAAATCCGTGAGTTATTGAACAACTAAGCTTTAATTAAACACCTTAGTTAGAAGTTACCAATATTTCAGTTTGTTTGTTGACTTCTAAGTGTTGGTTGGTTTTATATACAAACTTATTTGTGTTAATAGCCTCATTTAGATATCCATGCATCACTTAAATGTGTAAAAGCTACATGCTATAATCCTTTTATTTTTTTCGGATTCCCAATAACTTCATTCATTTGCCGCGTATCAGAAACCATCGAAAGGGATTGCTTATCAAAATTGTACTTGGGAGTTGGGACTGTTTGGGATTGCTTATTATTACTTGCTAAATGAAAATGATTGTCTACTACTGATCAGGAAGGGGAAACTATCAAGATGGTATAAAATTTGCTTACCAGGCCACTTTGGTTAAACTGGTGCGTCTTTCTTCCTTATATCTCCGTCTCGATGAATGATTCTCAAGAGGTTTGATGTTTTTCAATGTAAAGGTCTTAATAAATGCAAATAAAACTTCTACATAAGTCGGAGTATGCTCACAGTTTGATACTTTTAGTTAATGAATAAGTTTTAGGTGAGAAAGTGTATTACAAACTTATTTATTTATTTATGTCAGCTCAACAATTTCGAGCACAAGTATTGTAACAAGTTCGTCTGTTGTTGCGTTCATCAACATAGCTTCCCTTTTTGCATAACAACCAAAAGAAATGTGCACTATAATTGTTTCTTTAGTTTCCACTAAAAGTTTTTCTTTTGTTAGTTTTTCATAACCCCTTGATTCATATACTCCGTATTTGAGAAGTGTACATACCTTTGAATTTACATGCTTTGCATACAACTTGCTAATAGAATTAAGTTGTTGAAATAGATGTAATCTACTGATTGCTTTAAAGCTTTTTAGTTTGTAGAAGTTTCATATTCTAATTGTTTTTTTTGGCTAATTACTTTTAAGTTCCATGTAACGTTTATTTTTCTCATCACCAGTCACCATCATAAAAATTGTAGGAAATACTAGTTATAAAGCCCGCGCACGCGCGGGTTTTTTTACAATTTTTTGAATCATGTATTTTTATTTATTAAAAAACAAATAATTTAATTTTTGTTTTGTTTGATTTATGATGTTTAATTATAGTTTTTTATTATTAAAGATAATTATTTAAAATTTTTAATCATATTGTTAGTTGCATCTTATCTATATTTTTTGTATTTATCTACTACTTGTGTTATAGATAAATATAAAATGTTACCTAATAGAAAAATAATCTTTTTTTTTAAATAAAATTAATACTAAATAAGGTATGATTTGATTTTTTTGAAATGTAAAAGTCCTCAGAGGTTTTGTTTTATAATATAAAAAATGCATGGTGTTTGATTTATTTTTTAGTTTTTGTCCCCTCTATTTTACAATGTGCTATTATGTGATTTCAGATTTCGGACCTTATGAGACAAATGCAGTCCGATTGGCCAACATTAGCGTGCCCAAGCAACGATCGGCTAACATTTTGGGGCCATGAGTTGGACAAGCATGGCACGTGCTCTGAGTCAGTACTCAATCAACATGGTTATTTCTCGACTGCTCTTAATCTCAAAACTGAAATAGACATTCTTAAAGCTCTCCAAAATGCAGGCACAACTAATAATAAATTGTAGTTAAAACTTAAAACATACTGTATTTTTGTTGTTCCAAAGTTCACAATGCTGTGTTCCAAAGTTTCCAAAGTTTACAATTTTGTGGCATTTCACAAACGGCTTAGTGGTTGTTCAAGCTTTTGCTTGAAGTTAATGTGATAGTTCAGCCACATTCCATTCTATTTATTTTTTGTGCTTAATTTATTTTGCCGGACCCCAAAAAAAATTTGATTCAACTAAATGGTCAAATGTATGATCTGAGTAGCATAAAAGATGCAATCAAAGGAGCGAGTGGTATACTCCATGGATCAAGTGCAATAAGGACGAGTCTGGTAATGGTCAATTGTACCAAATATATCTGTGTGTGGACTCATCGGCTTCGAGCTTCATTGAATGTCCTGCTTTTCCTCATGGAATTTGTGTTTCATCCATTGAGTTCCCTTCGTTGTAAATTAAAAGTCTAGGTTAATTACTTGATGTACGAACTAACGAATATGTTTGTTTCTAATATAACTTCTATTAAATTGTACTACCTTCGTCCCAAAATTATTATCCTCCGACAAAAAACATACAGTTCAAGAAAAACATAATTATTATTTCTTTCACTCTCTTACTTTTTGCATTCTTTAAAGTTTGTAATATTAACTTCAACAAGGGTAATATGGTAAACCCGATCAAATCTTTCCATCTATTTTTAATAGTGAACAATTAAATTGAGATATCCCAAAAAAGAGACGTGGACTATATAAATTTGGGATGGAGGGAATGTGTGATTTTAAAGAATATGCTTAAGTTTACCATGTTTTTTCGAAGACATTTGATCTTCTATATTGACTAGATTTGGATAGTGTCGAGTCTTGACTCTCAAGTACATGAGTCCTAATTGCAGTATACTACTTTAGTGGCAGATCATCCAATCTCATGAACCTTTCTTCCTTGAATTGAGGTGTTCCTTTTCGTGACATACCAATACAAAACTTGTGCCAACATTACATAATGAGTAGACAAGTTAAAAAAATCATAGAAATTAAAAATTTATGGTCAAGTATAGACATTAGACAAGGCAAATCAGCCGCTCAAAAAAAAGTATAGAAAAGGCAAGACGCTATTTCAACTATCTCCATTCTCCATACTATAGTTCTTGAAAGTTGAAACATAGTTGCAAATAGGGGTGTTCATGGTTCAGGTAATAAACAGATAACCGATAACCGAACCGAACTTGTAACCGAATCGAATTTGTCAAAATCAAACCAAACTGAACTAAAAATTCGGTTTTCGGTTTGGATATGATTTTGGCTATCTGAACCGAAAACCGAATTTACATAAATATATATTTTTTATATATATTTATATATTACTATATATATAAAAATATATTAAAATTTTGTCCTAATATAAAAAATACTTTTTTTATCCTTGAAATACTTATTTTTTCTCAAAAATCTATATAATTAACTTTAAAAAAATATAAATGGTGTAATTCAAGTACAAAATTCGGTTTCGGTTTTGACCCATAATCGAACCAAACTTCGGTTCGGTTCTCGGTTCAGTTCGGTCACAAATATTTTCAGTTCGGTTCGGTTTTCAGTTGTGACCCAAAAAAAAATTTTTAACCAAACAACCCGAACCAAATAAACCGATTAACCGAGAACCGAACCGATGAACACCCCTAGTTGCAAACACCTTCCATGTATATCAACATTAGTTTATTATTATTATTATTATTATTATTATTATTATTATTATTATTATTATTATTATTATTATTATTATTATTATTATTATTATTATTATTATTATTATTATTTCATTAGAAAACCATAGGATTTACAAGAAATTAGTGGGGAGCCGAGATACAAGCTGGGCCCCCACTCCTCTAGCTATGGCAAAGCTAATTCTACTAAAAATATGATCAGCGGCACGTGTTCCAATGTCCTGAGTCAACGAGAATCTACGGATGCGTTTTAGTAATGTCACCGCACCCTTCTCAAGCTCTCCCAAGGAAGAGAATGAGAAGGGGAGAAACCCATATCCACGATCTGCACACTTGGTCTCGTACTTGGCCCGTTTGCGTTGCGCAGCTTCAACAACCGCACGCCCGGGAACGAAATCAGCCATGTTGGTCTGTGTCAAGGGAGAAGCCCCTGTCAAATCCACACATGTGTCCCGCCCATCATCCCAAGAATAGAGTAACACATCAGCTGGGCGTAAAGCACTGTCCCTGTCTCCGCACAGCCCAATGTCAACCTCTTTACGGGCCGAGATTCCCGATCGAGAACATATATTAATGAGGGTATCACGTACTATATTATGACGATGCTTAATCCCGATGATACCAGCACACGAGACCGCGTGATCTCCAAAAGTGTCCCCCGCAAATACCCTGGAACAGGCTGAGCATGGCATTTGAGTAGAAAATAGGGGAATGCCCATCCGATAGCACAACACACAACGGTAAGTTCTGGCATTCATGGTCTGTCCCAACCCAGAAATCGGGATAACCCTTAGCCAGTTTGAAGTGTGGTCCTCATTTTGCGACCTCCATAAAGCCATTTGTCTAGTAGATAAGCAAAAGGTGGATTCGGCCGTTTTGGCAACACGTGTGAAATATACGTCTGCCAGTTTCTTCATAAGTTTGGGGGCAGCGATCTCACATGAGCTGCCTAAAAGGTCAGTTTCCATCTTCGCATTAAAAGCGTGCAAGGCCTCATCGAAGGAAGAGCCAGGAGTAACGATGCCAGAATGTCGGAGAAGCCTAGTCTGTAAGCTAGTAGATTGGAGTCTAGATGCAAGGAAAGCATAGTTCAATACATCACCTGCAGCGTATACACTAAGTCCCCCAAATTCAAAAGGTAGCGTGGCTAGTCTCCATTGCCAATCACCAAAACCAGGCCCGGAAGCGGTGACAATACGCTCGAGAGAGGAACGAAGTGCCGCATCAAAGGCAACCTGAGCCCTCTCGAAGACCTGAGGGGGGCACGTGCGCATAGAAAAATACAACTTGGAGATTCCAGCACATGCCCGAAGGAGTAGCAACTCACATTGGGGGTCATTAAGCTTATTATTATTATTATTATTATTATTATTATTATTATTATTATTATTATTATTATTATTATTATTATTATTATTATTATTATTATTATTATTATTATTATTATTATTATTATTGAAACATAATAAATTTACATAAAGTTTGATAAGAGTCTAGACACAAGTTGTGCTCGCATTTCTTTCTGAATACAAAAGCTAACTCTATGCAAGATAAAAACACCACTCTTAGCATTATTTGAGTGACTAATGTCAATAGACTTAATACGTGAAAGTGTGTCCAAAGCCTCCGTATTGAATTCCCCAAACGTAGAGAAAGCAAATGGTATGAACTTGTATCCGTTGTCCTCACATTTGAACACATACTTCCTCTTTTTCTTCTCCACAGCATTGTGCAAGGCTACTCCATGAGCCATGAAGTCGTACCAATACTAGCAAATGGAGAAATACCAGTCACATCCAAGCATGCATCTTTATCTTGGAGCCAATTAAATAATAACAAGTCTGCAGGACGTAGCTCCTTCCCATCCTCTAAAAGAAACCCTATTGGAGCCTCCTTACACACCATGATCCCAACCTTGAAACATATATCAACAAGTATATTATTATTATTATTATTATTATTATTATTATTATTATTATTATTATTATTATTATTATTATTATTATTATTGGAAAACTAGAAGGGGGTTGAATAGTTTTACGTCTTTTTCGTTTTATAAAAGTTTGCTTCACAAAGAGTAGTTCAAGTTTATAAAAACTTTGATTCAAAAATATAGATTTGAGGTTGTAGTCTTGACATTTTTTGCATTCAAGATCAATTTCAATATTACTTTCAAGTCTAGACATTTTATCTTTTAAAATTATTTCTTTTTCAAAGTTACTTCCAACGGATATTGAAGATTCATTTTTAAAAATGATTTTTGAGTCTATGTTGCAAAAATGTTTGAAGTTGTTTTCTAATTTTGAAAACTCTAATATAAATTGATCATAGCAAAAATGTTTGATTTCGGATTGTACCTTATTTGTAGTTTTACAATCTTCACATGCTATACGATGATCATTTTCATCGTCCATGTCGCTCCATGATGTTGATTTTCAAATCAAGTATATATAGTATAGATTACTCAAAGAAATCCGTAGGAAATACGGATAACCCGAGGTCGTAGTCCGTGTGAAGGTGTGAATGGAATTTCGAATTCACGGTTCGTGAAAAGTGTCGTGAAAGTGGGAAAAAATTATTTGAATGAGATTACACTAATAAATATGAAAATGAAGCACAATTAATTACATAAGCACGTAATTCAAGTTACCAATCCTAAAACACAACGTAGAATCGAAAACGTAAGCTAAAACGCAAAATAAACGTAAACGCGCGAATTAAAACGTGAATTTGAAGCTACACTAATCCTACAGGTTTGAAAAAAAAATTCCTAAGTTAAAAATGATAAAAGAAAATTTTGAGAAAAAAAACTATTTTTTTGACTTTTTATTTAATTTTTATGAATTAAAAACTAATTTATCTAACTAAAAATTAAAAGAAAATGGAAATTAAGTGAGAAAAATGCAAAATAAAATTTCAAAATTCTAAAATAAATAAAAACTAATTTTAAAACTAAAAATATATTTTTTTGGATTTTTGTGTAATTTTTATGAATTAAAAACTATTTAAACTAATTAAAAAGTAATAAAAATTCAAAGAAAATTCAAATTAAATGAGAAAAATGCAAAATTAATTTCTAAAAATCTAAAATAAATGAAAACTATTTTCTAAAATATTTTTGGATTTTTTATGCTTTTTCAAATTTTTTTGGAATTTTTGGTATTTAAAAAGTAATAAAAATTGAATAAAAACTAAAATAAAATAGGAAAAATAGTAAAACTACTTGGAAAATCTGAAAATTTCAGTGAAATTCTAAAATAAAGGATAAAACCTAGGAAAAATATGAAAACTAGAAAATAAGCTTGAAAAATGCTTAATGCTTTAAAAACAGCTTAATTGGAATGCTTATTAATAAGCACTCTTGACCAAACTAACTGAAACTTTGACCAAATGTGTTTTTTACTTGAATAAGCTCAAATATTCAGTAGTAAAGCCAAAAGGAATCACAGAAACTCAGATATAGGCTCAAACAGTTGAAATAAGCACTATAGAAAAAGCAATAGCCAAGCAGATTAAGCTAATGGATTCCAATTAATGAAATAAGCAACTACAATCACAAAGGAACTGAAATGAACAACAAAACTCAAATTTCAAACACTAGAAATCAATTGCAGGCCTAGAACTGAAAACAAATCCTAGCATGAACCACTAAACTAGATAAGGCAAATAAGCAGAGTAAATAAGCTGAGGAGTGTGAGCTTATGGGGGCTGATGTGTAGGGATTGCACCAGGCTTTACCTCTCGAGGGATCTCGAGAAGCTTACAACCCCCACCAGGCAGTGTACCTGATCGATGTAGTATAGTATAATGACAAGTACCAGGGGATTGATCGTTCAGCTAGGAATAGTGTCGCTAGGATTAGAAAACCTAAAGACTAGATCTAGAGATGAGGGATGATTTTTTTGTATTTTTTTTAGAAAGCAAGTAAAAATCTCGGTTTTGAAGGAGTTTGGCGGAATTAGTTGCTAGTCAACTAACCCAATACTAAGATGCAATCAAAATAAAATACTAAAAATGAAAATAAACTAATTTATACTAAAGTTGTGAGCAATATGTGGGAGAGTTGTGTTTACTTAGATTTCACTACTCCCTAGATATCTTTTACACGTTAATTACTTGTTATATTTGCGTGGATGACGGATTGTATTCCTTAATACCATTCATGGGGTGGCGTACTTACTTCCCCAATCCTATGAGCGCCTACTTCGCTCCTATGTCGAGCCGGCTAAGAAGCTCCTAACATGGGATCATTAGAATTTACTCATGCATTAAATACAACCAATAAAACCTAGTACACATCGGTTCATGTTTCCTAAGACGTTCAAGCATGTTACACAATGGAGATCTGCCAGTTTTCTTAAGCCTAACATTGAAATCATTCATCCAATACAACTATAAACAAGTAATCAACACATAATTAACATCTAGGTTTCATTAGATCCAAGCAAACACAAGATAAATCTAGCCTAGCATGTTGAAATCAAGACAAGTAAAAGATATAATCAACCAACACATAGACATATTGATTGAATTAAAGAGAAGACATATCTCAATAGCACATGAAAGGATTCAAGGGGTGAAAACCCTTGAAAGTACTGTAAAATATGACCTAGGGTTTACAAAGTTCGGCCCTAGTTTCTCCACACAAGTTCCTCTCTTATGAATGAAAAATAGAAAACTATATATAGAGTTTAGAAGGTGACGGCGTCTAGAACAAATGTCTGACGCCGTCATCTCGCTGCCAAATAGTTCCTCGGACTGCCTAGATCTGGGTCTGACGCCGTCATGTATACACCTTATGCAGGCCGTCACCAAATTAACTTTTGACGCCCTTTTTGTGACGCCGTCAGGTTTGCACTGGGTCGTCACCACTTTTACTCTTGAAGCCGTCATGTATTTCCTCTTGACGCCGTCAGGTACTGTTCTCAGCATGGAAAATTAAGTCTTTGGCATTTTGTTCACTTTTATGCTCCAAAAATGTTCGAATTGCTTCCTTTTCCAGAATTCACTCCCAAAGTACCTAAAATCACAAAAGGAACGATTTAGGGTAATATTTGATCAAATAAATTCAATTCCAGGCTTAAATGACCCCCTAAAAGTGGGTCATTTTTCGCCTCATCATATACCCTTACACTTGAGATTTGCTTGTCCTCAAGCAACTGCGCTTTGATTCTAATCAAAATACAAGTTAGGGGTCATTTAACACTAATATAAAAGTAATTACAACAAATAATCGTTTCACAAAAGACCAAAGACAAGTACGGAGGTCATACACTAGCACCTCATAAATAGTGTTTAGATACTCACATCTCTCGGGTGTAATAAAGTAATATCACAATATGTAAACGGAAAATATCTCTCACTACCTGTCATAGCAAAATAGATTACCATAGGCTTGGGAAAGGATCAAACCTCCACCACATGGCGTAAGCACCTAGGATAAACTATCAAAGAGGTCTTTTAAAGGGTTGTAACGTTAGGTATAGGGATATGGAATACACAGTTTTGTTAGATATAGGCAGTCTTTACTGGTGGCGAGTTAACAATCTTGGTTAATTACATGTACAATGTGGCGTTGCTAAGCCAAGACTAGACTCGACTTTAGCTAATAAATTAAAAATAACAAAAACATAAAATAAACATAGAATGAAACGGGATGGTAGTCCGTATGTTTTTTTCTCTTTTCTTTTTCTATTTTTTTTTCTTTTTTTTTCGATTTTTTTTTTCATACACTCTTACCCTACCATCCAAAATAATACATCATAGGGAATGAAAATTCCCCTTACACTTGAATTTTTATATACTTTACATTAAACTAATCTAATGACTCGAAGCAAGATAATTAAAACACTTGGAGTACTTTTAAGATTAACGTACATATGGGGGTAATATATGATGTTCTTCCCCATTACTCCATAAAATAAGTACTTTACCCACGAGTCCCAATCGTCCTAAAACAATATGTACAAGGATATGACTCGACTTAGCAACCATGTAATCAATTAGATAATTAACTAAGGGTTTAACAAATAACAATAATGCACTAAAGATGAGTGCATACACGGAATGCTAAGGCGATTTGGGTGTACATTTAAGTGGGGTGTAACAAATTCTTCCTTTAAGTAAAATGCTTAAAGTTAGAAACGAAAAGATAGGCTCGGAGGGGTGTACTAGGGGTTTCGTGTACTAAAAATGAGTACAACGCTAAGGTGTGGGAATAATTAGTTGACTTAACTAGCCAAGTAATATGACTTAAATGGTCAAGTAATTATGATACGGGTTTAACACAAGGGTGATCCTAATGCCTCTTATCATGTAGTAAATCCTACTACACAAATGTAGTCTCACTAGCGGTCTCGGGATGCATCACTAACGCAAGTTCTAGAATCTAAATGCTACCGGTACACTCATAAGCACTAATAGTAAATGCTTTTCCTATCAAATCTAAAGGCGAATCCTCACATATTTGGGTGGAAAATTTTTTTGAATGGTACGGTTTTGTGCTAGTCATACAATCTCCTATCCATGAGACGCTTGCTATGGCTAAAGTTTCACTCCTAAATGTTGTAAAAAAATTTAAATTTGGCGCTAAAATTGCACTAACAAGTATTTCTCATAGTTTTATTACACATCTACCATCAAACAAACGAACTCAAGCGAAAGTGTATCTATAAGGTATCATCATTTTACCCTCCCCTTACACTTAGGATGAACATTGTCCCCAATGTTCAAGTAAAGAATGTAAAAGTGAAATAAGTAAAACAAATGAAATCAAATACTCCCCTGATTCGCTCGGTATGGTTAATATGGTGGTCAGGTTAGATCTTCCTCCAAGAAAATGAACAATCAAAGCTTCCCTTCCAGAATATAAATCATCTTCTTGTCATACATAACCTGTAAAACCTGAGAAAACAGACAAGGCAACCTCGCATAAAATCGGCGGCAATCTACATATGCTAATAAATCCTAGAAAACAAAATAAGATATAATGCTTGTGGAATGATGTTTGCAGATTTCCTGGAGATTATAAAACTAATAATTCAACAAAAACTTTAAGACTCCGTTAGAAAAACAAAACTGGTAAAATTTCCAGATTTTTACACGTGATGCCGTCAAGAGTAAACTCGTGACGCCGTCAGAAGTGACCTGCAGAAATTCTTATGTTAAGTTTCCAGAAAATTTCTGGAAAAACTTGGTCCTACTTCCTGGAAAATTCTGCAAAACATCATTATGACTCGATACAAGCATTTGACTCTAACAAATACGTATATACATGTTCACTTAATTTTGTGGAGAATCATGATCGGTTTTTGTTTCTTAAAAACATATTTGGGGTTTCCCCTTACACTTATCTTTTGCAAAAATACCTTTGGATGAAGTTAAGACTAAGCCAAACAACAAAATAGAGTATTTCCACTATTTTAGTTTAGAAACATGATCTACCAACAATAAAAATAAAGCATGCATACGGAAGCAAATAACAAACAAACAAAAATAAAAATCACACACAACATGGGTTGCCTCCCAAGAAGCGCTTTTCTTTATTTATGAGTCTTGTAGCTAGACTCAAGGCCATGGGTTACTACGTGATACGAGTGAGTTCCTCATTGAGGACATCTTTGGGATCAAACTTAGGTTTTAACTTCCTATCGGTTTTCTTAGTACGATATGACCTTTCAAACTTTTCTCCATCCGGATCATATAAAGTCATCTTCATATGCCATGATCCGTCACCTTCTTTAGGTGGCTTGTCCCACCGCCATTTACACTTATCTCCCTCTCTTTTCCACTTATTCATCTCTATATTAATAGGCATTACGCTTAAGAATTCAATCATCTTCCTAAAGACTAAGGGGTCCTCAAAAGGATCTAGCTCTTCATCTCTAGCTATGAGTTGTTCCACCGAATGTGTCCTTTCGATGAAATCTTTTTCTAGATAGAATGGGCGTTGAGGTCCTATAAAGTTCCTTTCTACCCAAGGTCCATATCTAGATGATCTCCTATTCATCTCTACCCAATGTGGTGTCGGTTCATCCTCACAATCATAGCTATGTTTCTTAACATCGTATACCGACCAAGTGTGGCCCTCACCTACCACTATCTTAGACTCCTTACAATCTATCATGGCGCTAGCGGTTGCAAAAAATCCTCTTCCTACCAACAATGGGCATGTAGTGTCACTAACCATGTCTAGGACATGAAAATCCGCTAAGATAGTTAACTTTCCTACGTGAACAACTACATCCTTAATCATTCCAACCGGGTGGGCAATACTTCCATCCGCTAGACCTATCAATACCTCCATCTCCTCTAACTTTCCTAGCTTGAGAGTGGTGAAAAGGGATAAGGGAATCAAATTGAGGCTTGACCCTAAATCGGCTAGTGTGTTGAAAGCTTCGGATCTTCCTATCTTACAAGGTAAAACAAATATACCCGGATCATCAAGCTTTTTAGGTAACTTGTTTTAAACGAAGGCAGTCCCATTTTTACCTAGTTTAAACTTCTCATACTTTTCTAGGAGGGCACTATAGTAGGGAGCACGGGCTAAGACATTAATGACGGGGCGTTCAAGGTGAAGCTCCTTGAATTCATCGTCAAGGTCTTGCGTAGGAGGTGTTTCAACTATGCTTTTGACCGGTTTTATATTGGGTGTTTTATTCGATTGGTCCTTTTGAAGAATTTGGTTTTGCTTGAAACACGTGCTCATTGATTTAACCGAGTAGTATTGCGGACAAGAAGTGGGTAACAAAACTGATGATATGGAATTAACGTTTAGTTTCGGGTTCTTGACCGTGTCGCTTGGGAGTGCTTCCATTTCTCGGTCGTTGAGAACTTTCAACAATGTGTCAATTTTGGTGGTCATCTCGCTTTGCTTTTGTTTGAAATCGGCTTCAAACTTGGATATGCGAGCTTCTTGAGATGCCATGAACTTAGACATCAATCCTTCAAGATTGTTGGTACTACCATAGTTGTTAGAAGGATTGTTGTTGAAAGTACGGTTGGAGGGTGGACCGTTTGGTTGGTAACGATTAGGCGGATTGGAAGAATTGGATTGGTTTTGTTTCCACTTAAGGTTTGGGTGATTTTTCCAAGAGGGGTTGTAGGAATCACCGTAAGGGTGTGGCTCGGGTTTGAAAGTGTACCACTTGTCTCCCGCTTCGTCTGTACGCGAGGATACGTAGTCCGCAAAAGCTGTTCCGGGGAGTTCCACACAATCACGAGTGTCATGGGGACCACTACATAATTCGCATGAAGAAGTGATTTTGTTCACTTGGCTTGAAGGCTTAGGAGCTTCGTAACATTTCATGAGAAACTTGACTTGGTCCTCAAGTTCCATGATCCTACGGTCGGGAGTGCTAGAGTTGTTCGAAGGCAAAGATATTGCCTTGACCGTTTTGTTCAAATCACGGGGATCATTCCAACTTTCGTTGTCATAGAGAGCAAGATCTTCTATGAGTTCCCATGATTGTTCCGCACTTAGATCACGTAGCTTACCACCGGCCGATTGGTCAATGGCTCGCCTTGTGGAGAGATCGATATGGTCATAGAAGATTTGGACTTGGGGCCAAAGATCTATGCCATGATGAGGGACTTTTTGGAGTAAGTCCTTGAATCGAGTCCATGCTTCATAAAGAGTTTCATTTTGATGTTGTTGGAACATCAAGATGTCATTTCTAAGCTTGGTAGTTCTTCCCGGTGGGAAAAATTGAGCAAGGAAACGAGTGGTAAGAGCATCCCATGAGGTGATGGATTCCGCGGGTAATCGCTCAAGCCATTGGCTAGCTTGATCACGTAGAGAGAATTGGAATAGGCGTAATCGGGTTGACTCTCTAGTTGTAACATCAAGGTCTATAGAATCTACGATTTTAAGTAAGTCCTTGAGATGTTGGTTTGGATCTTCGGAACGAAGTCCATGGAATGCACATCCGCTTTGCACCAATCGGATGGTGTCGGATCGCAAGGGGGTCACATTGGCTCCGGTGAGCTCAATAGTGTTTCAGTAGCCTTGGTGGCTAGGTCGGGAATACTCTCCTAAGGTTCGGGGCCTAAGAGGTTCTAGTGGTGGGTTTTGTTGTGGTGGGAAGACGGGTTCGAAGATGTTCCCATCGTCCATGATGTCGGGTGGTGAAGCGTTGCGAACAAAAACACGAAGAAATAAGATAGACTAAAGAGATCCTAAAAATGAAAATAAAATCTTACTAGAAAGGAATCTAGCAAGTAGACCTAATAAAAAGAGATTCTAACCTAGACAATAACTATTCCCCGGGCTGCGGCGCCAAAAACTTGATGTGTAGGGATTGCACCAGGCTTTACCTCTCGAGGGATCTCGAGAAGCTTACAACCCTCACCAGGCAGTGTACCTGATCGATGTAGTATAGTATAATGACAAGTACCGGGGGATTGATCGTTCAGCTAGGAATAGTGTCGCTAGGATTAGAAAATCTAAAGACTGGGTTTAGAGATGAGGGATGACTCTTTTTGTATTTTTTTTTTATATTTTTTTTAGAAAGCAAGTAAAAATCTCGGTTTTGAAGGAGTTTGGCGGAATTAGTTGCTAGTCAACTAACCCAATACTAAGATGCAATCAAAATAAAATACTAAAAATGAAAATAAACTAATTTATACTAAAGTTGTGAGCAATATGTCGGAGAGTTGTGTTTACTTAGATTTCACTACTACCTAGATATCTTTTACACGTTAATTACTTGTTATAGTTGCGTGGATGACGGATTGTATTCCTTAATACCATTCATGGGGTGGCGTACTTACTTCCCCAATCCTATGAGCGCCTACTTCACTCCTATGTCGAGCCGGCTAAGAAGCTCCTAACATGGGATCATTAGAATTTACTCATACATTAAATACAACCAATAAAACCTAGTACACATCGGTTCATGTTTCCTAAGACGTTCAAGCATGTTACACAATGGAGATCTGCCAGTTTTCTTAAGCCTAACATTGAAATCATTCATCCAATACAACCATAAACAAGTAATCAATACATAATTAACATCTAGGTTTCATTAGATCCAAGCAAACACAAGATAAATCTAGCCTAGCATGTTGAAATCAAGACAAGTAAAAGATATAATCAACCAACACATAGACATATTGATTGAATTAAAGAGAAGACTTATCTCAATAGCACATGAAATGATTCAAGTGGTGAAAACCCTTGAAAGTATTGTAAAATATGACCTAGGGTTTACAAAGTTCGGCCCTAGTTTCTCCACACAAGTTCCTCTCTTATGAATGAAAAATAGAAAACTATATATAGAGTTTAGAAGGTGACGACGTCAAGAACAAATGTCTGACGCCGTCATCTCGCCGCCAAATAGTTCCTCGAACTGCCTAGATCTGGGTCTGACGCCGTCATGTATACACCTTATGCAGGCCTTCACCAAATTAACTCTTGACGCCCTTGTTGTGACGCCGTCAAGTTTGCATTGGGTCGTCACCACTTTTACTCTTGACGCCGTCATGAATTTCCTCTTGACGCCGTCAGGTACTGTTCTCAGCATGAAAAATTAAGTCTTTGGCGTTTTTTTCACTTTTATGCTCCAAAAACGTCCGAATTGCTTCCTTTTCCAGAATTCACTCCCAAAGTACCTAAAATCACAAAAGGAACGATTTAGGGTAATATTTGATCAAATAAATTCAATTCCGGGCTTAAATGACCCCCTAAAAGTGGTTCATTTTTTGCCTCATCAGGGGCAAATCACACTCCAACCTACTGAGAAACTAGAAACACCAGAAAATCATACTTACAAACTGATTTAATTACCTAAAATAGCCTGAGTTCAGATGTGATTAAACCTGCATACCTGCAGTTGACTTTCTTTTGGTATGCACCCTGACTTCAACTAATATGAATTTCTAGTGATCAAAACTTATCCTACAAGTGATACTAAGCAATTTTATGAGTTGTTATACCTGAATGCACCCTAATTCTAACACTATGCCAAGACACAGATTCACATAAACCAATTTGAACACAGATTTGGGCTTTGAAGTGATATTTGACTTTTGCTTCTTAACCTATGTATTTTATGTTGGTTTTGACTCTAATATACCTAAGTGAACCTAAGTGTGCCTAAAATTCAAAGATAAAACAACATGAGTACTCAGAACACACAAAATCCAAACACCACTAATTGTGACAGTTGACACTAAAACTTTGAGATTCAAGCTTAAATCTACCAACTTAAGGATCAAACTAACTTGCTTAACTATATTTAAATCTACTTGAACACTAAATTCTGCTACTAACAATAATAAAATAGAAATGCAATAAAGGCTTAACTAAGGCAGTAATGAAGCAGAAATGATCAAATAATATGCAAACTATATGATTATGATGTAATCTACTATTCTAAATCTACAAAGTGGTTAATTAACACAAATGAAATAGTAAACGACCAACCAATTCAGATCTATACTATAAAAAAACTAAAATGCAAAGTATAAGATGGAAAATGAAACAGTAAACTTACCTAAACAACCTCAGCTGAACAGAGGTTCATTTGACATAAACCTATCTTTAGATAGGCTCCAAACATCACACCAGGAAACTGAATCTAACACCATTTTAACCCAGAATCATCATCATTCAAATTCCATTGACTTTCATTAACCACAATATTGCAACTACTAAACTTCACAACTGGTTATTGTTCAAGCCAGAATGAGCTTATGAAGATATTAAATGCAAGCTAAGAACAGGATTAAAATACTAAAAACTGGGAAATAAATTGCAAGGAAATTACTAAAAAAAACTTGAATTATATTAAAACTGAAATTTGAGTACAATTTTGAAATAAGAAATACACCAAGATAAACTACTTTTAAATGGCCCTACTCCTACTCCTAAACTAACTGGCTTCAAATGAATGAGGAAGGGGGCTTTTATAGGGGATGAGGGGAGCTTCGTGTGAAGCTTCTAGGCTGCCATCTCACTGATCCTAGTGTAATTTGTGTTTCTTTGAGTCATTCGTGGCCCTTGATCATGCTTCCAGATGCATCAAATCATTAGTGACCCTAGGATCATGTACCAATGATGTGATTGATCCTGCGTGTGTATCTCTATTGGTCCACGTGTCCTTCCTTACATCTCCTGACATGTGTTGACTGCTTCTAGAACCATATGATTGGGTAATTATTGCTTGAGGTGGGGTAATTTTGGGCGTGTGGATTTAGGGTTCATGCTACAGTAACTGTTTCTGGGTTTGGGGTAAATTTGGGGGCGGGTAAATGGGGATTGGGTGTTTTATTTATTGTGTTGACCGGGTGTGGTCATGGTTGACCTGGTACAAGGGATATAAGGGTTAGGGTATTTGGTTTGGACCAGGGTTTAATAAAAAAATAGGAGATGGGCTCTTGTGGTGTTTGGGCTTGGTTATTGTTTTGGATTATTAGTATAGGTGTAAAAGGTATATTTGTTATTAGTAAAAATTTGACAAGGACCAATATTGTACAATCAAAAACTCAAGGGACCAAAACTGCCATTCATCCAAAATATTATCCAAGGGCTATTTTTGTTCATCTTTGATTTCATGAGGACCTCTTTTGACTTTTCTTCGAACATTTCTTCAAGGGACTGAAAATGACATTTCATGAAACTTGAGGGACGAATTGTGTAAATTCTTTCAATCTTTGATCAGGGATCATTCTTGCAACTTTATGAATTTTTGAGGACTTTTCTGGACATTTTGAGCTTTCTTTTACCATTAAGCTTCCCCGGCTCCAGCTTTTGACCTTTTTCCATTCTCGTGCTCGTTTTTGTCAGTTTTGGCTTTGTTTTCATTCATTTTTCACATATTCGTACCTGCACATACACAAATACAAAAACATATATTTTCTTGGCATATTTGGTTAGTATTTGGTATTTTTTGTCTGATTTAAGGCCTAAAAAAGATGTGTAAATAAGCACACATCAAAACTCCCCCAGACGAAGGTATTGCCGTGCCCTCACGCAATGTCATCACCGCACGCTTAAGAGATAAATAATTTCAAAACCTCTTTTTACTGACTTTGTAAAGTAGCAATGATGTTCAAAAGAGATCTCAAAATCATTTATTCCCAAAAATGCTCCATTTTCCGATTTTCATGAATAACAACTACCACTACTATTTTTGTTCTTTTTCATTTTTATATATGTGACGGTTTGCTTGACTTTCATTATCTTTTGATAATTTTCAGGGTCTACGAGTGGAAACACTTCTCATGGAGAAGAGATCATACGGATAAAAATCGTCATCCTTGATTTTTCACAAGCCCCCAAACTAAGCGTAAAATCGAAATCATTGTTTATCCACAAGTTAGATGCTAACACTACCCACAAAAGTTACTTGTGTAATTACCTCTTGTTCCCAATTCCTAAGTTTTGTATCTCAAGATTTTAATTTGGTGAGAAATAAATTTCTTCATATTTTCTCGTTTTGATATTTATTAGTCCGATAAGAGCACAAAATTTGAATGCTAAGTAGTTTCCAAACTTTCCCTCCAAAACCCCTACATACAGAAATTGGGTCCACATGGAGGTCTCTGATTTAACACGATTTTGAGGGCCCCCTTTTTATTTACGGCCGAAACATCCCATGTTTGAGACCCGAGACGGAAGCTTTTTATTAGGAAACCCCCGGAGTCGAAGCTTGGCATTTTGCATAATTATAAGCACTTTAATAATATTTGGTCCTTAGTCCTTTATTTCAATTACAACAATGGTTGTGAGCCGTCAAGATACAAGAGCTTTATTATGACCTTGGATTTATTTCTGTTGCTTTTTATAGCTTTGGATTCCTCTGCCTTATTTTTGGCTTTGGATTATTATTATTGATATTCATAATCATATGCCAAACCCCGAGTCCCACGGCCTTTACTAAGATCACAACATCAGCTGCGAACCGGCAAGATGCAATAGTCTATTTCATCGTAACACTGGCAGTACCCCTATGTGTACCAAACCCCCATATTCAGAGATTTTCTTAGGAACGAGAAAAAACTAAGTATTGCCCAAACCTCATACACTTAATTAAACCTAGAGATCTATTTTTATTTGGTGTGTAATCTTGTGGGAACAAGGAGGCCACAAGTACCTTTCGTGGGCTCTTAAGAGATCCAACTACTCCACGTTTAGCACCAAACTTCTAAATAAACTATAACATTCCTCAATCTCCGCAAATTTAAAATCCCAAGTAATGAGATCCGCGGATGCTCACCCGATAATCTTTTTGATTATATTGGTTAAGGGAGACGAGCTAGGGCTCAACACGCTCGGTCAAGTCGGAACATTTATTTCTACTCTCGCCGGTAGGAAAGTCAAAACAAGGTGTCAAATCTTATTATTATACCATATATATCATCATCATTTTTTTTAACATAAAAAGGTGACAAAAATTTTAAATTTTGGTGGAAAAACGGAGTTGCGCAAGTTAACAGCTTAGGCAAAGGTAACAGGTCAAATCAAATCGAAGATTCACCCCCCCCCCCCCAAGACTAAAGTGAAACATTGTCCTTAATGTTTTAAGGGTACGGGTAATCCTACGAAATATCTAAGGCCGTTTATTAAGTATGCCAAGAGATAAACGTTAGTCGATAAGATTTTAGATATGGTGAATTTCCGAAAAAGCAGCGAAGAATGAGACTCGAGTGGAGAGAACGACAAAACATGAGCACGAGAGTCCTCAATCTTTCGGGGAAATTCCTGGACATTCATAAACAACCACGAAAACACAAGTTTGGAAAGGGTCGCCCCCTTCACGTCACGTTACTTAAGAAATAAGAAAATAAAGAAAATGAAATGGATAAGCATGGGGTGCCTCCCACGAAGCGCTTGTTTTTATTACCGAGTCACATGAGCTTGACTCGATCCCCGTATTAAGTTGTCCTTGGGGAGAGCAGATGGAACGGACACCCGGCACAATAGACGGAGATGCCAGGGTCAAAAACGGTATCCTCACTCCCGGTGGAGTGGAAAAGTGAAGAAATGATGGGATAAGCAAAGAACAGATAAAACACTCGGATGATAAAAGCAAAGTCAAATCCTGAATCATGAGTGGGTTGGGTGGGTAAAATATCAAGCACAGGAACATCATGTTCAGAAATCTCGTCCACCACTCCAAAAATATCTTTATCTGTATCTGATTCAAAAACTACATCTGGCGATTTCGCGGGCGGACAAGAAGACGGAGAATCAAAGGGAAATGAGTCAGCTTTGGAAAGTAAATCATCATCATGTATTTTTTCAATAATATTTCTTCGAAGGCCATTCTCTTCATTCTCAATACCCGGTGGTATCGAGTTATCTACAGCAAGAAATCGATCGACATTCTCTAAAAGAGGGTCACGTGACGGATTAAGCACAGAGTCGATCTTAAATTCAAAACGCTCATAATCCGGAAGAGAGATAGCATGAATAGCAGGATTGCCACTACTCGTCTCTTCAAATCAAAAAATTTCAAGCTCGGGTAAGAAATCACTATCCATAACGGGGATAGGAGAAGAATTCAGAGGATCTTTCAATGCCTCGATCTTAGAGATAAGAAGATTGATATTCAATAATTTTTCAGGAAGAGCTTCATCTAGGATTTCAGTGTCAACTTCTTCATCATTCTCTTCTTCTAAGCTGACGAGCTCAGAAGGTAACTCTTCTACATATTCGATGTCTCCGCAAGATAAAGAATCGTCATCATCAGAATCGGAGAACATCTCATCAGGATCATTCGAATTATCAATCGGAGATAACTCACATTCTTTAGCCGTACCAAAAACATATTTCTCAAAATCGGGTAAAGAATCCTTGAGCTCGGGCTCCAAAGGATCTGACTGCTTATCTTCAATAAATTCACAATCACCGTTAGAAATTTCCCCAGACTCACTTGGGATTGGGACGAGGTTCTCAACACTAAACTTATTGAATTCGTCCAATTCCGTTGCTGGAATAGTGTTTAGATGCTCGTCCCCCATTTTTAGAGAGTCCTCGGGTTCTACGGGCGAAACAATGGAAGCTTTGTGAGGATTAAGAACGATCGTAATTTTCTCATCATCGTCGTCGGAATCATAGTAAATAAAATATTTATAAGGATTAGACGCTCTCTCTTCAGCAAGTAATACTTCCATGGATTCTCATGATGATCGGGAGAATAAGTTTCACGATTAGCCACCAACTCTCGAACCATCTTGATAAGGGATTTCATTTCATCAATAACTTCATCTGGAACCTGAAACTTGTCGGGAGTTTGTGGGGGTTGGTTAAAACCATGAGAATCGTAACATGAATTCGGCTCATAAAAAATTTCAAACGATCCCTCACAATTTTCAAAATTTGATAAACTTTGGAATGAATTATCATTGAAATACGGTTCTTGCTCATAAGAGTTTTGAAAAGGAAGATTGAAATTATCAAAACTCGAATCACAAGCGTAAGATGTTTCAGCACTCGAGACATAACATATACAATTCGCGTATCCACATTGATTACAAAAACATTGCCCACACGATAATCCTTCGTCGGATGGATTTCCACAATTAAAACAAGTAAACGAAGGTGGCGGTGGTATTGGATAGTAATCGAGAACATTTTGAAGGAGTGATCTTTGAACATACGTGGGAGAATTACAAAACCAACAAACTCCATCATGAATATCACTACCACATTGTTCGCATGTACACCAAACACATGAACCTTCAGAGAACGGTTCTCCATACTTAACACAAATCAGATCCATAAGAATTAAACATATAAGGGAGAACGTGAAAGAATTATCAGTTTAGAGGGTTAAAGAAGAAGAATCAAATGATAAGAGGAGAAGAAGATTATTTTTGGGTTTTTTTTAATTATCGAAAAAGAAAATCAAAGTAGAAAAGGAAAATCTTTTTGTATTTTTGATTTGGAATTATTTTTGGCTTTTTTAATATCTTGGAAAACAAAATTCAAAAACTTAAAACTTTTATTCTCTTTTTTCAAACGTTACGTTAATCGTAACCGTTTCCTTCAAAACTACTCGCGACGGAACGGGAGAGAAGAGTGTTTATCTCTTCAGCTTGCAATTTAATGTCTAAGCTTCCGTATTTCCCGCTTATTCGGTTGTAGAATTAAAGTAATCCAATTAGCAACTAATTTCACGCGTTTTTATGTTGGTAAGCTTATTTGGCTTACAACGCCCCCTCTTCCACGAGGGAGTCGAGGCAATGACTTTCTTTTTGTATTTTTGAAAATACTTTAGGAAAAGTGTTTTTGATTTTTTCAATTTTTATATTTTTATAGAAAATATATACGAGAAAGAGGAAGGTTTCCAAAACACGATTCGAAAACGAAAATTAAAAATTCACTTCAACCTTCCCCGGCAGCGGTGCCAAAATTTTGATGTTGATTTTCAAATCAAGTATATATAGTATAGATTACTCAAAGAAATCCGCAGGAAATACGGATAACCCGAGGTCGTAGTGCGTGTGAAGGTGTGAATAGAATTTCGAATTCCCGGTTCGTGAAAAGTGTCGTGAAAGTGGGAAAAAGTGATTTGAATGAGATTACACTAACGAATATGAAAATGAAGCACAATTAATTACTTAAGCACGTAATTCAAGTTACCAATCCTAAAACACAACGTAGAATCGAAAACGTAAGCTAAAACGCAAAATAAACGTAAACGCGCGAATTAAAATGTGAATTTTAAGCTACACTAATCCTACCGGTTTGAAAATAATTTTCCTAAGTTAAAAATGATAAAGGAAAATTTTGAGAAAAAGAAAAATATTTTTTTGACTTTTTATTTAATTTTTATGAATTAAAAACTAATTTATATAATTAAAAATTAAAAGAAAATGGAAATTAAGTGAGAAAAATGCAATATAAATTTTGAAAATTCTAAAATAACTAAAAACTAATTTTAAAACTAAAAATATATTTTTGTTGGCTTTTCTGTAATTTTTATGAATTAAAAACTATTTAAACAAATTAAAAAGTAATAAAAATTCAAAGTAAATGAGAAAAATGCAAAATTAATTTCAAAAAATCTAAAATAAATGAAAAGTATTTTCTCAAATATTTTTGGATTTTTTATGCTTTTTCTGATTTTTTTGGAATTTTTGGTATTTAAAATGTAATAAAATTTGAATAAAAACTAAAATAAAATAGGAAAAATAGTTAAACTACTTGGAAAAATCTGAAAATTTCAAGGAAATTCTAAAATAAAGGATGAAACCTAGGAAAAATATGAAAACTAGAAAATAAGCTTGAAAAATGCTTAATGCTTTAAAAACAACTTAATTGGAGTGCTTATTAATAAGCACTCTTGACCAAACTAACTGAAACTTTGACCAAATGTGTTTTTTACTTGAACAAGCTCAAATGATCAGTATTAAAGCCAAAAGGAATCACAGAAACTCATATATAGGCTCAAACATTTGAAATAAGCACTATTGAAAAAGCAATAGCCAAGTAGATTAAGCTAATGGATTCCAATTAATGAAATAAGCAACTACAATCACAAAGGAACTGAAATGAACAACAAAACTCAAATTTCAAACACTAGAACTCAATTGCAGGCCTAAAACTGAAAACAGATCCTAGCATGAACCACTAAACTAGATAGGGCAAATAAGCAGAGTAAATAAGCTGTGGAGTGTGAGCTTATGGGGGCAAATCACACTCCAACCTACTGAGAAACTAGAAATACCTGAAAATCATACTTACAAACTGATTTGATTACCTAAAATAGCCTGAGATCAGATGTGATTAAACCTGCATACCTGCAGTTGACTTTCTTTTTGTATGCACCCTGACTTTGACTAATATGAATTTCTAGTGATCAAATCTTATCCTACAAGTGATACTAAGCAATTTTATGAGTTGTTATACCTAAATGCACCCTAATTCTAACACTATGCCAAGACACAGATTCACATAAACCAATTTGAACACAGATTTGCGCTTTGAAGTGATATTTGACTTTTGCTTCTTAACTTATGAATTTTATGTTGGTTTTTAGTCTAATATACCTAAGTGAACCTAAGTGTGCAGAAAATTCAAAGATAAAACAACCTGAGCACTCAGAAGACACAAAATCCAAACACCCCTAATTGTGACAGTTGACACTAAAACTTTGAGATTCAAGCTTAAATCTACCAACTTAGGGATCAAACTAACTTGCTTAACTATATTTAAATCTACTTGAACACTAAATTCTGCTACTAACAATAATAAAATAGAAATGTAATAAAGGCTTAACTAAGGCAGTAATGAAGCAGAAATGATCAAATAATATGCAAACTATAAGATTATGATGTAATAGGCTATTCTAAATCTACAAAGTGATTAATTAACACAAATGAAACAGTAAATGACCAACCAATTCAGATCTATACTATGAAAAACTAAAATGCAAAGTATAAGATGGAAAATGAAATAGGAAACTTACCTAAATAACCTCAGCTGAACAGAGGTTCATTTGACATAAGCCTATCTTTAGATAGGCTCCAAACATCACACCAGGAAAATGAATCTAACACCATTTTAACCCAGAAATATCATCATTCAAATTCCATTGATTTTCATTAACCACAGTATTGCAACTACTAAACTTCACAACTGGCTATTGTTCAAGCCAGAATGAGCTTATGAAGATATTAAATGCAAGCTAAGAACAGGATTAAAATACTAAAAACTGGGAAATAAATTGCGAGGAAATTACTAAAAAAAACTTGAATTATATTAAAACTGAAATTTGAGTACAATTTTGAAATAAGAAATACACCAAGATAAACTACTTCTAAATTACCCTACTCCTACTCCTAAGCTAACTGGCTTCAAATGAATGAGGAAGGGGGGCTTTTATAGGGGATGAGAAGAGCTTGGTGTGAAGCTTCTAGGCTGCCTTGTCAGTATCCTAGTGTAATTTGTGTTTCTTTGAGTCATTCGTGGCCCTTGATCATGCTTCCAGATGCATCAAATCATTAGTGACCCTAGGATCATGTGCCAATGATGTGATTGATCCTGCGTGTGTATATCTATTGGTCCATGTGTCCTTCCTGGCATCTCCTGACATGTGCTGACTGCTTCTAGAACCATATGATTGGGTAATTATTGCTTGAGGTGGTGTAATTTTGGGCGTGTGGATTTAGGGTTCTTGCTACAGTAACTGTTTCTGAGTTTGGGGTAAATTTGGAGGGCGGGTAAATGGGGATTGGGTGTTTTATTTATTGTGTTGACCGGGTGTGGTCATGGTTGACCGGGTACAAGGGATATAAGGGTTAGGGTATTTGATTTGTACCTGGGTTTAATAAAAAAATTGGAGATGGGCTCTTGTGGTGTTTGGACTTGGTTATTGTTTTGGATTATTATTATAGGTGTAAAAGGTATATTTGTTATTAGTAAAAATTTGACAAGGACCAATATTGTACAATCTGAAACTCAAGGGACCAAAACTGCCATTCATCCAAAATATTATCCAAGGGCTATTTTTGTTCATCTTTGATTTCATGAGGACCTCTTTTGACTTTTCTTCGAATATTTCTTCAAGGGAGTGAAAATGACATTTCATGAAACTTGAGGGACTAATTGTGTAAATTATTTCAATCTTTGATTAGGGATCATTCTTGCAACTTTATGAATTTCTGAGGACTTTTCTGGACATTTTGAGCTTTCTTTTATCATTAAGCTTCCCCGGCTCCAGCTTTTGACCTTTTTCCATTCTCGTGCTCGTTTTTGTCGGTTTTGGCTTTGTTTTCGTCCATTTTTCACATATCCGTACCTGCACATACACAAATACAAAAACACACATTTTCTTGGCATATTTGGTTAGTATTTGGTATTTTTGGTCTGATTTAAGGCCTGAAAAGGATGTGTGAATAAGCACACATCACTCCATGTTTTATTTGTAAGTTCGCTTAGATCTTGGCGCATGTAGTCCTTGCCATCAATACTTGTATTTTCATTTATTTGAATGTCTTCACAAGCCATATTTTCATCATCTTCTTCTTCTTCCTTGTCGCTCCATGATTTATTCACACTCTTTCTTCGGATTTTGCTCATGTGTTCTTCGTTATTGATACCTTCAATAATCACATTTGAACTCGTAGTACTTGTATTTATTTCAAGTAAATTTTTATCTATCAAGTTTTCTTGAGTAACTAATTTTTGTGCAACATCAAGTTTATCATCTTTGGTTTTACATTTCCCTTGGTGAAAATTTAAGAGACATTTCCAAATATCATTTGCCGTTTTACAAAAGAATACTCTTTCATATTCAACTCTTAGTAGAGTTTTGTAAAACATTGATTTAGCTTTAGTGTTTTTATCAATCTTTGTTTGAAGATGTGATGAGGCAAAAAGTGAACCACTTTTATGGGGTCATTTAAGCCCGAATTCGAATTTATTTGATCAAATATTGCCCTAAATCGTTCCTTTTGTCATTTTAGGTACTTTTGGAGAGAAATCTGGAAAAGGAAACATTTTGGACATTTTTGGAGCATAAAAGTGAAGAAAACGGCAAAGTCTTAATTTTCCTTGTTGGGAACAGTACCTGACGGCGTCAAGAGTCTCCAAGTGACGGCGTCAAGAGTTACAAAAGAGGTGGAAGTGGAAGATACGCGTGACGGTCCAGAGGATTTTTAACTATAGGAGATGACGGCATCACCTAGGCCGTCATGGTCCATTTGTTAGTGACGGCCCAGATTCCTACATGACGGCGTCAAAATCAGATCTAGGCAATACGATTTTTATTAAGACGGCAAGTTGACGGCGTCACAAATTCCTTCTTGACGCCGTCACCCTGTAAAATCTATATATAGTTTTCCAAATTTCATTTATTAGGGTGCAACTTTGAGGGAAAAACCCTAGGTCGAATTTTCCAGCTTTTTCAAGGGTTTCAACCCTTTGAATCTTTCATGTTCATTTAGAGATAAGTACTCTTTCAAATCAATCAATATGTCTATGTGTTGTTTGATTATATCTTACGCTTGTCTTCTATTTAACATGTTTGGCTAGATTTCCTATGTGTTTGCTTAGATGTAGTGAAACCTAGATGTTGATTATGGGTTGATTGTTTGTTTATAGTTGTTACGGATGATTGTTTTCGATGTTAGGCTTAAGAAAACTAGAAGACTTCCATTGGTAACTTGCTTGAACGTCTTAAGAAACATGATCGGAGGTGTACTACGATTTTTTGTTGTATTTAATGTGTAGGAGAATTCTAATGATCCCATGTTAGGAGCTTCTAACGGCTCGACATAGGAGTGAAGTAGGGTCCTATAGAGTTAGGGAATATTGTACACGGCCCTATGACTAGTATTAAGGAATATGACCCGTCATCCATGCAATTGTAACAAGTAATTAACCTGTAAAAGATATCTAGGGAGTAATGAAACCTAAGTAAACACAGCTTTCCTCATTATTGTTACCACCACATTAGTATAATTAGTTTATTTACATTTTATTTACATTTTAGTTATTTTATTTTGATTGCATTTGTAGTTAATTGGGTTAGTTGGCTAGCAACTAATTCCGCCCACTCCTTCAAAACCCGAGATTTTTAATTGCTTTTATAAAATATAAAAAATACAAAAAGAATCCTCCCTCCCCTCTAGACCTAGTTTAGGAGGCTTTCTAATCCTAGCGATACTATTCCTGAGTTGAACGATTAATCCCCCGGTACTTGTCACTATACTATACTACAACGATCAGGTACACTGCCTGGTGGGGGTTGTAAGCTTCTCGAGATCCCTCGGGAGGTAAAACCTGGTGCGATTCCCACGCACATCAAGTTTTTGGCGCCGCAGCCCGGGGAATAGTTATTGTCTAGGTTAGAATTTATTTTTATTAGGTCTACTTGCTAGATTCCTTTCTAGTAAGATTTTATTTTATTTTTAGGTTTTCTTTAGTCTATCTTTTCTTTGTGTCTTTATTTGTAAAAACCTTTCCATTGACTATTCTGTTAGCCATTATGGAGAACGCGAATCCACCATACTACAAACCACGAAATTCACCCACTCCAAATGACATCTTGATATTTAAACAACATGAAGATGAACATATCTATGATGCATGGACTCGTTTTAAATATTTACTCCGAAAAGTCCCTCATCATAATTTCGATATGTGGTCCCAAATTGAAATATTTTACCATCGTGTCGACCACTACACCAAAATGGATATTGACCATACCGCAGATGGGGACCTTTGGGGATTAAGTGCTGATGAAGCATGGGAACCCATAGAGAATTGTGCCATACTCGCTAAGAAGTTGGACAACGCAACAAACGTTGTTATGGATCAATTGATAGCAAGTTTAAGGGAACAAGCAAGAAGTTTGTTTTTGGGGATAATAAGCCTATAGATGAGATACCTAGGTGCACGGAGTGGTTTGATTTTACCACAATGCAGGATGAACACATAGGTGACCTTGATGTGATGGAGGATTTAGCCGAACATGATCACATTGATCAAAAAGACCTAGGTTTTATGATCGGTGATGATGAATCTCAAGAAACACATGATGAATCTTTTAGGCAATTTGAATATAGCAGTCAGAATATTGAGGATGATCCTTATGATTCGGATATAGAAGTTGAGATGCCTAGAGAAGCACTTGAGATACTTAGGAAAATGTTAGGGTTAGATTATAATGAAACACATGTTGAGGATATAGGTGATCTTAACACAAGGAATGATGAAGTAAATAACATAAGCTCACTAAGTACCCCACAAGTCCCACCATCATTTGAGGCACACATACCACCCGTGACTTATCCGAAAGAAATAGAAGAGACTTTAGGAATCCCAATTGAGGTAGAACCTTTGAACCGAACACAACTAGAGGATATAGGTTTGAATACTTATAATGATAGCCTTACTCTTAGTTCTAGGGAAGTTCCTAGTTTTGATGAACCGGAGCCTCAACCAAAACCGTTACCTAATCTTCCATCCTTGGATGAAAATTTAGGAATTGAAATAGGTCCCGATCCACCCATCAAACCATATAGTCCGGGTAGTCTTAGGATAAAGGTAGTGGACTCTAAACCTTGTAGAGAGAAAGTTGATATAGGAGTGAACCATGACCTTACATACTTACATCACCCATTCATGATTGATCACAAAAAACATTATGGGTTTAAACCAGGTTTATTAGGTCAAGATGGATTCCCAACTAGGAGTCTCTCGAACTTGATAGAAGATGATCCCTTTTTAGGAGAAAACTTCAGCTCACCCATTGACCCAATTGAACTAGTTAAGGTTATGATAAAAGGAGCACACCCGTTTGAGCATATTATTCATTCACCACTCTTTTCTCATGAGGCATACTTCTACCGAGATGGTGTGTCTCGCTACTATTACCCACATTTAATACTAAGTGTAGGGAAAACCTCACTTTTATCCGTGAAATAAGGGTAGAGTCAGGCTCGTGACTCGAACAAAAGCAAGCGGTTCTTGGGAGGCAACCCATGTTTTGTGTGATTTTTAATTGTTTGATTGTTATTTGCTTCCGTATGCATGCTTTATTTTTATTGTTGGTAGATCATGTTTCAAACTAAATTGTGAAAATGTTTTATTTTGTTGTTTAACTTCGTCTTAACTTCATATAAAGGTATTTTGCAAAAGCTAAGTGTAAGGGGAAACCCCAAATTTGTTTTTAAGAACGAAATTGATCGTGATTCTCCACAATATTAAATGAACATGTATATTAGTATTTGTTAGAGTCAAATGCTTGTATCGAGTCATAATGATGTTTTGCAGGATTTTCCAGAAAGTAGGACATAAGTTTTTCCATAAATTTTCTGGAAACTTAACGTAAAGATTTCTGCAGGTCACTTCTGACGGTGTCAGGAATTAATACCTGACGTGACGGCGTCATGTGTAAAATTCTGGAAATTTTGCAAGTTATGTTTCTCTAATGGAATCTTAAAGTTTTTGTTAATTCTTCAGTTTTATAAACTCCAGGAAATCTGCAAACATTCAGTCCACAAGCATTATATCTTAAATTGCTTTCTAGGATTTGTTAGTATATATAGATTGCCATCGATTTTAAGCGAGGTTGCCTAGTTTGTTTTCTTAGGTTTAACAGGTTATATATGACAAGAAGATGATTTATATTTCTGGAAGGGAAGCTTTGGACGTTCATTTTCTTGGAGGAAGATCTAACCTTGTTACCACACTATCCACACCGAACAAATCAGGGGAGTATTTGTTTTCATTCTTTTACCTGTTTTACTTTTACATCCTTTAATTGAACATTGGGGATAATGTTCATCCTAAGTGTAAGGGGAGGGTAAATGATGATACTTTATAGGATACAATTGCACTTGAGTTTGTTTGTTTAATGGTAGGTGTGTAATAAAACTAAGAGAAATACTTGTTAGTGTAATTTTAGCACCAAATTTAAAATGTTTTACAACATTTAGGAGCGAAACTTTAGCCTTAGCAAGCGTCTCATTGATAGGAGTTGTATGACTAGCACAAAACCGTACCATTCAGAAAAATTTTCCACCCAAATATGTGAGGTTCGCCTTTAGATTTGATAGGAAAAGCATTCACTATTAGTGCTTATGAGTGTACCGGTAGCATTTAGATTCTAGAACTTGCGTTAGTGATGCATCCCTAGACCGCTAGTGGGACTACATTCGTGTGGTAGGATTTACTACATGATAAGAGGCATTAGGATCACCCTTGTGTTAAACCCGTATCATAATTACTTGACCATTTAAGTCATATTACTTGGCGAGTAAAGTCAATTAATTTTTCCCACACCTTAGCATTGTACTCATTTTTAGTACACGAAACCCCTAGTACACCCCTCCGAGCCTTTCTTTTCGTTTCTAACTTTAAACATCTTACTTAAAGGAAGAATTTGTTACAACCCACCCAAATGTGCAACCAAATCGCCTTAGCCTTCCGTGTATGCACTCATCTTTAGTGCATTATTGTTATTTGTTTAAACCCTTAGTTAATTATCTAATTGATCACATGATTGCTAAGTCGAGTCATATCTTGTACATATTGTTTTGGGACGATTGGGACTCATGGGTAAAGTACTTATGTTATGAAGTAATGGGGAAGAACATCAAATTATTACCCCCATATGTGCGTTAATCTAAAAAGTAGTCCAAGTGTTTTGATTATCTTGATTCGAGTCATTAGATTAGTTTATTGTAAAGTATGTAAAAAGTCAAGTGTAAGGGGAATGTACATTCCCTATAATGTATTATTTTGGATGGTAGGGTAAGAGCGTATGCACACAAATAAAAAAAAAAAAAAAAAAAAAAAAAAAAAAAAAAAAAAAAAACGAGAAAAAGGAAAAAAATAGAAAAAGAAAAGAGAAAAAACATACTGACTACCATCCCGTTTCATTCAATGTTTGTTTTATGTTTTTGTTATTTTTGATTCATTTGTTTAAGTCGAGTCTAGTCTTGGCTTAGCAACGCCAAATTGTACATATAATTAACCAAGATGATTAACTCGCCACCAGTAAATATTGCCTTTATTCAACAAAACCGTGTATTCCATATCCCTACACCTAACGTTATAACCCTTTGAAAGACCTCTTTGATAGTTTATCCTAGGTGCTTACGCCAAGTGGTGGAGGGTTGATCCTTTCCCAAGTCTATGGTAATCTATTTTGCTATGACAGGTAGTGAGAGATGTTTTCCATTTCCATATTGTGATATATACTTTATTACACCCGAGAGATGTGAGTATCTAAACACTATTTGTGAGGTGCTAGTGTATGACCTCTGTGCTTGTTTTTGGTCTTTAGCGGAACGATTATTTATTGTAATTACTTTTATATTAGTGTTAAATGACCCCTAACTTGTATTTTGATTAGAATAAAAGCGCATTTACTTGAGGACAAGCAAATCTCAAGTGTAAGGATATTTGATGAGGCGAAAAGTGACCACTTTTAGGGGGTCATTTAAGCCCGAATTCGAATTTTAATATTGCCATAAATCGTCCCTTTTGTCATTTTAGGTACTTTTGAAGAGAAATCTGGAAAAGGAAGCATTTTGGACGTTTTTGGAGCATAAAAGTAAAGAAAACGGCAAAGTCTTAATTTTTCTTGCTGGGAACAGTACCTGACGGCATCAAGAGTCTCCAAGTGACGGTGTCAAGAGTTACAAAAGAGGTGGAAGTGGAAGACACACGTGACGGTCCAGAGGATTTTTAACTATAGGAGATGACGGCGTCACCTAGGCCGTCATGGTCCATTTGTTAGTGACGGCCCAGAAGAAATTCCTACATGACGGCGTCAAAATCAGATCTAGGCAATATGCTTTTTATTAAGACGGCGAGTTCACGGTGTCACAAATTCCTTCTTGGCGCTGTCCCCCTGTAAAATCTATATATAGTTTTCCAAATTTCATTCATTAGGGTGCAACTATGAGGGAAAAACCCTAGGTTGAATTTTCCAGCTTTATCAAGGGTTTCAACCATTTGAATCTTTCATGTTCATTTAGAGATAAGTACTCTTTCAAATCAATCAATATGTCTATGTGTTGTTTGATTATATCTTACGCTTGTCTTCTATTTAACATGCTTGGCTAGATTTCCTTTGTGTTTGCTTAGATGTAGTGAAACCTAGATGTTGATTATGGGTTGATTGTTTGTTTATAGTTGTTACGGATGATTGTATTCGATGTTAGGCTTAGAAAAACTGGCAGACTTCCATTGGTAACTTGCTTGAACGTCTTAAGAAACAGGATCGGAGGTGTACTACGATTTTTTGTTGTATTTAATGCGTAGGAGAATTCTAATTATCCCATGTTAGGAGCTTCTAACGGCTTGACATAGGAGTGAAGTAGGATCCTATATAGTTAGGGAATATTGTACATGGCCCTACGACTAGTATTAAGGAATATGAGCCGTCATCCATGCAATTGTAACAATCTATCAACCTGTAAAAGATATCTAGGGAGTAATGAAACCTAAGTAAACACAACTTTCCCCATCATTGTTTACACCAAATTAGTATAATTAGCTTTATTTTCATTTTTGTTATTTTATTTTGATTGCATCTTTAGTTATTTGGGTTAGTTGGCTAGCAACTAATTCCGCCCATTCTTCCAAAACCTGAGATTTTAATTACTTTTATAAAATATGAAAATACAAAAAGATTCATCCCTCACCTCTAGACCTAGTTTTTAGACTTTCTAATCCTAGCGACACTATTCCTGAGTTGAACGATTAATCCCCCGGTACTTGTCACTATACTATACTACAACGATCAAGTACACTGCCTGGTGGGGGTTGTAAGCTTCTCGAGATCCCTCGGGAGGTAAAACCTGGTGCGATTCCCACGCACATCAAGATGATTATATTGATTTTCAAAATCCATTTTAGTTGGTTGAAGATCACCAATTGAAATGATATGCCAAAGATCAAGATCTATTAATTTCACATAATTTTCAAATTTATTTTTTCATTCAAGAAAATGATCATTTTCAAATAATGGTGGTTGTTGAGTAAATTCTCCTTCTAAATATTTTTCAAATTCTATAGATCGTTGCAAGTTTTAAAATACAATATATTTTAAAATCGCTTGACCTGGCTCTTGATACCTATTGCGGAAAACTAGAAAGGGGGATTGAATAGTTTTACGTCTTTTTCGTTTTATAAAAGTTTGCTTAACAAAGAGTAGTTCAAGTTTATAAAAACTTTGATTCAAAAATATGGAGTTGAGGTTGTTCACTATAGTTGTTTAAGCACCACTAAGTAAAGTTGTTGAGTAAGAACTACAAAGTTGCTTATTACACATACACACACAGATATATATATATATATATATATATATATATATATATATATATATATATATATATATATATATATATATATATATATATATATATATATATATATATATATATATATATATAGTGTGAGGTTCTTTTCAGAACCAAAATAATTGCGAGAACTGCGAGAACCAATCTGATCCATTTATTTTTTGATCAATGGCTAAAAATAAAAGTGGCATAATTGTAATAAACTAAAATATTAAGTTACATTTTGAAAAGGATGGAAGGGTATTTTCGAAATTTTACATTTTAGTTTTATCAGAAAGAAGTTAAGAACCGTCCTTTCACTCCTTTGTTATAGGATTTCACTTTCTCCCATTTATTTCCAGATCTACTCTCTTGAATAACCCTAGCCACCCATCTCTACTATTTCCACCGAATCACCCACTACCCCACCTCCATCCGTCACCTTTTCCGGCAGAAAATATTTATGCCGCTTCCTTCTCTAATGCATTGTTCGGCCAAAACAAAAAAAGAAGTAAATTCATCATTCTTTAATTCATTATTGATAACTACAGGTGGTTTGACGATGCACTCGATCTTTATTTCTCTTCGTGTTTCGATTTTGTTCTTTGATAAACTGTTATTGGCGTCCACTAGGTGTGTTTCTTTATCTTAGATTTCATATCAATTTTATTCATGTTTTGAATTTTTTTTAATAGTTTTTTTTTTTGGGAGGACTTACAATTTATAATTGTATTTACATTTGAAAGTTGAAACCATTAGTGAGTGTATACATGAATTTTGATATGATTTTTGTTTTACGTTTTTGGTATCTTGTACATGAATTTCTGTGCATATGTGCATATCTAGGTAGTTCATTTTAATGTAGTGTTCTAATAGAAGAATTTGGTCAAAGGTAATAATAAAAGTTTGAAACGTTTTTCTTACTTGTTAGTATCCGGTAATGGAGGTTCGTATTATTTCCTTTTTTGTTTATAAAAAGTTCTTTTTTGATTGTATTTTGTTAACATCACGTTGTAAACAAGTTATTGGGTACAAATATATTTCATATATCTTATAAATAGATCGGTGGGTGTTGTGTCAAGTAAGATGACAGGTTGTATAATTTTTTATTTATTAGTTATATATTGATTAAGACAGAAATAGATACGCATTGTTCAACATTATTTGATTGTACAAACTGGTTATATGACCGATACAATATCAATAAAAGAGGTGTGCATATGTGTTATTGAGAGTGCATATGTGTTTTCATAGTTTTTGGTGAATTTGATGCCTTTTGTGCATATGTGTTTTTACGGTTTCTGAGTTTAAACGTATTGAAAGTGTATATATGTTTTTATTTATCATATAAGGATGTTTTTTGTTTAGTTATAATTTAATGGTGCACTTGTGTTTTATGTTTACTAATTTCTCAAAATGGTCTTTTGTGAACAAGTCATAAATACATTGTTGTGCATATGTGTTTTGTTAGATGTTATGATTAAATAATTCGTTTATTAATTGGTTGTGGTTACAGGTACGAATATGATGAGCGATGTGAAGAGTGCACATGTGTTTAGCGAGAAAATAATTATGATAAAGAAGTAAAGAGTAAAGACACAAGTGCATAAAGTTGCGAGAAGATTAGTAGACGCGGCTATACATCAACGAAACTTTCATTTATTCTTTACTTCTTGAATTTTGTATTTGAATTGTATATGACATGATTTTTAAGTTTGTATATAATGTTTTTGTTTTGAAATTTATACTATACATGTAAAATATTTATGTTTGTCATTCAATGCACTTATGTAAATATTTTTTACCAAAACATATAAGAGGTTTAAGCAATTGAACAATCAAATTAAATGTAAATTTACTTTATATAAAAAAAAACACATGTGCACCTTGAGTTTTGAAATCATGCATGCATGAAAACAATTATTTTTTTTTTATAAAAAAAAAAAAAAAAAAAAAAAAAAAAAAAAAAAGTTTCCTAAAATATAGGACCTAAAAAAACGTTTTTATTAAAAAAATTCAAATAAAAATAAAAAGTATAATTTTACTATTATACCCTTTTAAATTAAAAAATAAAAATAAATATTCAAAAAAATCTGATTGGTTCATGTTGGTTCTCGCAGTTCTCGCAATTTATTTGGCTCTGAAAAGAACCCTACCCTATATATATATATATATATATATATATATATATATATATATATATATATATATATATATATATATATATATATACCTACATTATATATAACAGGAGGCATTTGAAGAATATGTCACCTCATTGCCCAGTAATTCATTATCAGACGTGTCATCAGCCATGTCATCACATTGTCGCCATGTAAGCAATTTTTTAAATTTATTTATTTTGCATTTTTTTTTTTTAATTTCGTTTGTTTGTTTTTTTTTGTTTTTTTTTTTTCAAAAAACCACTTGCATGGATTCGAACTCAAGACCATGGACTTATTATGTGGTGTGTTAACCACATAACCAGCACATTTTTTTGATTAGATTCTGTAACTCCAAATATATAAAGGATAATATTATATTCAGTAATTAGTTGGAATTTAGGAAACAGTTTTAAAACGTGTATAACAAGGATTTTAAAGTTATTCTGTACAACCCTAAAACTTTATTCGATCTCACACAAAAACACACGAAATTCAATATCCAATATCAAAAGGTTTCTAGGTCACATCAAAATTTTAACAATGTCAATAAATCACCAGATTCATTGCTTTTATTGGTCTTTATTCATGTTATGTTGTGTATAAACCAATATTGTTAACATGTTCTTTTGTTATTTTCAAGACTGAAGATATATGACAAACAATACGATTACACCATATATACACACACTTACCAACATATTCATTCCAAGTTTACATAGCTTCATGGTGTAAGACGCAATCTACAACCTTCTTCAAATATTGCCAGACCATTAAACTGAGGTATATATCTATAATTATTTATACAACATGAATATGCCATGTTTCTGCTTATATCACATACTTTTTTTAATTCCCTAATATCATTCATTCGTCATCCAATAAATCATGTGAAAGCTAGATATGAAACCGCCTCATTGTTGTAACATTTTTTCCATTGGCTATATATCTTATTCAGTGTTTATCTTCTTTTGCCGACATAATGGAGTAGTTGTATATGGCGTTGTTCGGTGAGTAGTCACATTGGCAATCTTCATATTTATAATGAAAAGCCGTTAGTAACTTATGTGTTTATTATTTGTAGGAAGACTGAAGAAGTTGTTGCTGATGCTGGAATGCTCAGATTCAGACTTTAGAAGCTTTGTCACATAAGCTAAAGTTGTAATAGCAATGCTGCTCTTTAAGGTACATTATGTCTATATAATTAAAAATATTGGAGTGATAGTTTGTTTATTGAATAACATGATTTATCTCTGTCTTAGCAGGCCGTGTCGAGGAGCAAATATAATTGCTTTCAAGCAATAAGAAAATTACTACTAGGGAACTTGCCACGGTACGTACTACTTACTATTATGTTACCCAAAAACATTTTTAGATTGTCATCAGTCACGCGCCTAATTAGGTTTTTTACACACGGAATGCGCACTGCAATGCACATTTTTTGATCTTTCGATGTATGCTCCCCTGCTACTGTTTTTTCAACTGTAAAACTGCCAAGCAAATACAACGTTTAGTATATGAAGCTGCCGTTTAGATGTATATATGTTATTTAATAGTTTACATGGCCTGATATTTCATAATGATTATTATCTGTATTTGAAGAATCAATATATGTCTCAACTCTCAAATGTGTTTTTAACGTTCATGGAATGACAAACAAACGGGGTTCAAATAGATAAACTGGACCTTCTGACCAGAGAATTAGTCATCAATTTGGTCAACATAAGGTGACCCGGCCCATTACCTCTATCTTTTTCTGAATATTTTAAAACATGCAATTTTGATCTTGGTATACAACCAAGCTAAAGAAAGCAGTTCAGTTCCATAATATTAGAATTCTATTTTTTTTATGATGACAACTGGAAATAGATACCCCAAAAATTGCAAAACATGACAGTCTCTGAGAATACACACCCGAAGGGGAGTCGAGATGCCAAAGATGCAGCTGCTGAAACATGGGATTAGGCATGCTTATAGAGCGTGTCTTGCTAAGATGGTGAGGAGAGAAGTGACGTCAATGTATCTCTTTTTGATACTAACTTACTCGATATTGACATATCAGATCTTGACTGATTTGCAGGCTGCAACCATTTAAACCATGTGACCTCTTACAGTTTGGTGCATATTGGATCCATTTTTGCCACCCATGTCCACAAAACCATTACAGTGAACAATGATAAGCTATTGAATGATGATCCCTACAATGGTTTATGGCAACCAAGGGAAACTGGGAATTTGAGAAGGACGAGTTAAGGCGTTTAGATTCAAGTTTATCTGGAAACAGCAGTGATTCATGGCCAAGAAAGGTATACTGGCCAACATGCTTATGCAATCTGAAGTCAATCCATTTGATGGACAAGAAGCAAAGCCTTCTGTGACAAATTTGATTGTTTTTGTTCTCTTGAACCTTTTATATCAATCTTTCTGATTTCTAACTATATGATGCAGATACAAAAATGATCCAGAATTCTTGGTAGTGACGAACTTGATTGCAGCATACCATCGGAATGAAATCTTGGAGTTTGAGAGGATCCTGAAGGTACAAGGGTTTGGCCCCTATAATCTTCAGCATGGTTAAATATTTATGATTTTTAACCTTTAAAATTCGTATATGAGAGTAAAAAAAGAACCATCATGGATGATCCCTTTATCAGAAATTATATTGAAGATCTTTTGAAAAACATCAAAACTCAGTCAAGTCTAAGTACCGCTCGGCTTTTAGTTAGCGGTAAACAAAGCTTTGAAAGTAAGTGGTAAACTATCCGGTATATTTCTATAAACCCCATATTTTGACCAACATGTTTAAGAACTCTTTGAATATTAGATAGTTAATGTTATGAACAAAAGCATGGGTGAACTGAAAAAGCTGACACGGTGAAGTATAGAAATAAACAGACTGAAATTTATAGTCAGACATGGACCTCGATTATCTGTTTTGCTGCATAAAATCTGATGATCTAATATATTTCTCATTTCGTTGAGCAGAAAAGCAGGCCTAAGATTATGGTAGAGTGATTGACATCCGATTTTTGAGGGGATTTAGAAAGTGTGCCGATGTTGGCCAACTCAGGATTAGGCATTTTTGCTTATAACATTCAGACAATTAAATGCCTCTAGAGACCATCAAGCTGGGTGACTATTTATATTGATTTATTTTGTTGTGCAAGTACAAAATGTTGACTAGCTTTCACCATTAGTAGCATTGAAGACCCTCTAGGACGATTTTCAAACATTACAAAGGTATCATTTATATTTGTGTGAAGCTTTCACCATGAGTTGGAGTGTTATTGAATATAGTGCTAAATATGAAGCTGCACGAGAGCTCAATCATGTTGAAGATATTATTAAATGGGGCAGTGATTACTTTCTCAAGACCTTCAATTCTACTGCTGACGACATAAGCCAAATTATTGCTGAAGTAAATAAGAACACCTGTTATTTCAACTCTATGTGACTTTTTGAAGAGGTATTGAGGGCGTGTATAATGCTTTAGCTTCTGCATCAATTGTTTTCAAAGACCTATTCAAAGAAGCTTGTGCACAGGGCTGCAACTGTTTGGAAGGTTTCTAGGGATAAGCGTGGTATTTATACTGCCGGTGATACAGATGCTGCAACTTTTTACAATTATAAAATATTTAAACTTTGTTTATGAATCACGATGATACACTAAAAATGTCAAAAAAAAAACTTTTTATACTTCAACTATATTTTTTATGCGGTTTTTCGTGGAGTACATGTATTTGTGACAGTTTTGAACCCAAAATCTTACATCAACTATGACAGATAGAAAAGAGAGGGAGTAGGCTGTTATTTCCCATTAAGTGTTTCTAAGCATCAACATACTTTATAATCTTGATATATGTAATAGGTCCAGCAAGGAAATCCCTAAGGAATCAGGTTGTGCCTCAGAATGTTAGGGTGCCACGAACCATTACAATCAAGGATGTCATCTCTGTAATGGGGAGAGAGACTCAGATTTCAAGATCTACACTCATCTATCGCCTCTATGAAAATATGTGTTCTGATTCTGTGCCTGAATGATATTGTGGTGGCTATTGAATTTGCAGAGATCCCTTGAAAATGACTCAAATCAGCAAGCTAGATCCCATATGTAGTCTAAATTGTTGCAGAGTGAGGAAACTTTGAAAAGACTATGCGGATTGAAAGTTTGAGAGAAAATAGGCAATGATGGTAATTTAAAAATTTTATATATGATAAAGAGGCAATACCAGATAGTGAATATGTTTGTCCTTGGGCTTAAAATTGATTGGTTTCGTTATGTGTAGTATTTTACTGACATTCTATTGTGTTTAAAGGTTGATGTTTAACCCGAAACGTGTTGCCGCTTCACAAGTCCAAACTTGTTGGCTTTAAATACAAAGGTTGATAATATATGTTTGCAAGGCTGTTTCTCCATTTGAATGGTGAGTTTTGTGCAAAAGAAAATGTTTCTTTGCGATGAAAATGTTGTATGTACTAAGTTTATTATTGTTATTCTGGAATCCAATTTCCATTACTTTTGCACATGGAGAACACATAGTTAATGGATATGAAAGGCGTCTCACTGAACTGGGCGGGGAGTAAGACCATTTAAATGTTTGTCTTATCAAATATATTCAGGTTTAAACTCCATGATTATATGATTTATTGGATGATCAAGTTTTTAATGCAAGAAATCAGCTTAGTTCAGTCTCTTATTATGGATATATGTCACAACAGTAAAATAGAGTGAGCATATCACAGGTTGTTGCTTAAAAGAGGCAGGTAACTCATTTGTGAAAAAAACGGCATGGTCCTCCGACCAAAACAGAATAAACCAGCAAAACTAAACATAAAATGATTATTTTCACCGGGTTGAACCATCATAATTTGACCGCTGATTTAGGAATTTTATGCGTAAGTCGTTAAAAATCAGTTTGGTTTGTCATTTCAACTTTAGATAATGCAATTTTCTGTTTCAGGTCTATGCCATAGACCACCAAATGGGCACTATGCAAAGGGTGATGCTCTTCACCTAGAGTAAGTAAGAAAGCGCTAAGATCACCCACCTTATGCTTGGCTAGATTTCCTTTGTGTTTGCTTAGATGTAGTGAAACCTAGATGTTGATTATGGGTTGATTGTTTGTTTATAGTTGTTACGGATGATTGTATTCGATGTTAGGCTTAAGAAAACTGGCAGACTTCTATTGGTAACTTGCTTGAACGTCTTAAGAAACATGATCGGAGGTGTACTACAATTTTTTGTTGTATTTAATGCGTAGGAGAATTCTAATGATCCCATGTTAGGAGCTTCTAACGGCTCGACATAGGAGTGAAGTAGGATCCTATAGAGTTAGGGAATATTGTACACGGCCCTACGACTAGTATTATGGAATATGACCCGTCATCCATGCAATTGTAACAAGCTATCAACCTGTAAAAGATATCTAGGGAGTAATGAAACCTAAGTAAACACAACTTTCCCCATTATTGTTTACACCAAATTAGTATAATTAGCTTTATTTTCATTTTTGTTATTTTATTTTGATTGCATCTTTAGTTATTTGGGTTAGTTGGCTAGCAACTAATTCCGCCCATTCTTCCAAAACCCGAGATTTTAATTGCTTTTATAAAATATAAAAATACAAAAAGAATCATCCCTCATCTCTAGACCTAGCTTTTAGACTTTCTAATCCTAGCGACACTATTCCTGAGTTGAACAATCAATCCCCCGGTACTTGTTACTATACTATACTACAACGATCAGGTACACTGCCTGGTGGGGGTTGTAAGCTTCTCGAGATCCCTCGGGAGGTAAAACCTGGTGCGATTCCCACGCACATCAAGATGATTATATTGATTTTCAAAATCCATTTTAGTTGGTTAAAGATCACCAATTGAAATGATATGCTAAAGATCAAGATCTATTGATTTCACATAATTTTCAAATTTATTTTTCCTTTCAAGAAAATGATCATTTTCAAATAATGGTGGTTGTTAAGTAAATTCTCCTTCTAAATATTTTTTAAATTCTATAGATCGTTGTAAGTTTTAAAATACAATATATATTAAAATTGCTTGACCTGGCTCTTGATACCAATTGTGGAAAACTAGAAAGGGGGATTGAATAGTTTACGTCTTTTTCGTTTTATAAAAGTTTGCTTAACAAATAGTAGTTCAAGTTTATAAAAACTTTGATTCAAAAATATAGATTTGAGGTTGTTCACTATAGTTGTTTAAACACCACTAAGTAAAGTTGTTGAGTAAGAACTACAAAGTTGCTTATTACACACACACACACACATACACACACACACACACAACATCAATAATAATAGTTTTTCATTGAAACCAAGGAAAATTACATGAAATTGGAGGGGAGTCTAGACACAATCTGTGCTCCCACTCCTTTTTGAATACACAAACTAACTCGATGAAAAATAAAAGCACAGCTCTTAACGTTGTTAGAGTGGCTGCTAGCAATAGTCCCAATACGAGAAAGTGTATTCAAAGCTTCCACCTCAAGTCTAGGGGTGTTCACGGTTCGGTTAATTAACCGAATAAACCGAAAACTGAACCGAACCGAACCGAAATAAAACCGAACCGAACATATAACCGAACCGAACTTGTTAAAACCGAACCGAACCGAATTAAAAATTCGGTTTTCGGTTTGGATATGGGTTTACCTATCTGAACCGAAAACCGAATTTATATAAATATATATATTTTTTATATATTTATATTATTTTAAATATAAAAAATATCCATTAAAATTTTATACTAATATAAAAAAATATTTTTTTATTCTTTGAAATATTTTTTTTCCCAAAAATATATATAATTAAATTAAAAAAAAATATAAATAGTGTTATTTAAATAAAAAGTTCGGTTTTCGGTTTTGACCCATAACCGAACCGAACTTCGGTTCGGTTCTCGGTTCGGTACGGTTATAGATATTTTCGGTTCGATTCGGTTTTCGGTTATGACTCAAAAAAATTTTTTAACCGAACAACCCGAACCGAATAAACCGATTAACCGATAACCGAACCGATGAACACCCCTACTCAAGTCCCCCAAATGTGGAGAAGGCGAACGGGACAAACTTGTTTCCATTGTCTTCACACTTAGACGCATACTTCTTCCTTTTCTTTTCCACAACATTACTTAAAGCAGCCCCAGGAGCCCACGACGTTACCCCATTCCCAAAAAACGGAGAGACCCCAGTCACATCCAGAACACGTCCTTACCTTGGAACCAGTTAAATAGTAGCACATCTGCAGGACGTAATTCTCTCCCTTCCTCTGAAAGAAATCTCATTGGAGCATAATCCCGGCTTTGGAACATATATCAACAAGGATATCACGCACCAAATTATGCATGAACTTAACACCCACTTCGCTAGCGCAGTGGACCGCGTGATCCCCCCCATTGGTCCATACGGTGTACATTGCAACTCGGGCATAAGCTACCTTCAGAGAACATAGGAATCGCAAGCCTGTAGCATAACACTGATCGAAATTGGCGAGGATTCATCCTTTGTCCGAGTCCGTCAATAGGGATGGCGAAGAGGAAGTCCTACGCGTGTGGGGCGCGGGTACTACTAAGTATAGCCACCTGCCTTGGACTTAGTGAGTACTTGGAAACAAGGTCTTTCCCAATGACACCAAATTAACACTTTGCCAAGGTTTTCATCATTTGGGGGGCAGAAGCGCCCCCGGTGACAATGAGGAAGTCGGTGTTACAAGTAGCGTTGAATATGTCCAAAGCATGCTGGAAAGAAGGGCCATGTGTAACAATACCCGTTTTGGTGAGTATCTTATCCTGTAAGTCGTACGTTTGCATCCGAGAAGCGAGGAAAGCATAATGGATGATATCCCCCGCTGAAAGGATGCCAAGACCACCAAGATTTATTAGGAGAGTGGCAAGCCTCCTGTAACACCACAACCCGTCAAGGGTAAAGATATTACAATAAATAGTGTCCAACAGAGCAAATCACAAGCTTAATACTTTATCAATACAATGAGTACAAAGGTTACAAATGAATTCCAAAATAAGGAAGATATGATAATAAAACCAAGTCCATTATGTAAAGGAACTCTAAGGTTGGTCCACACTGTCTCATTCCCAAAGCTAAACCCCGCGTCCTAGCTTAAGTACCTGCCGCATGGAAAAAGAAAGCTGCTGAGCATAAAAAGCTCAGTGAACAGATATCAACCGATACAATAGAGTTAGGAATAATCAAAGGGATATGAAGATACGATTACATGTGGTATCCAAGAGGGAAATCAAAAGATGACATGGTTAAGTGTAAAGCATAGTGTATGTAAGTTTTCAGTATTTTACCCAAGGCCAATCAATACAATACAATACAATAGTAGCCCAATATGGAGTGATCAACTCCCAATATGTGAGGGGTTGCAATGCACGCATACCCAGTCACCAATACAATATGTAGCAATGTAGACAATGTAGTAGCTCCCAATATGTGAGGGCTTTCAGTATTTTAGGAATGTAATATGTTTTTTGAAAATGTTAAATTACACTAGGTCCCTTTAACTTGTGTAACGTATGATGGACAAGATATAGAACGAGTGTGCCAACATTAATATATTTAGGTTATACTATAATGCGATGTCTTGTATTATTAATCCTCTTTCAAAAGTTTAAAATTGGCGGGGTATTTTGGGTACTTAATAAGTTTTAAAATTTCGGGTTTTACAATTCTTCCCCTCTAAAAAGAAAATTTCATCCGCGAAATTGAAAGAAGGAATACGGTAGCGAAACAAAACGAACGCCTACCAGACTACAAAGGAAAATGTGGGTAGCTGGCTCACATAGACTCCTCGGTCTCCCAGGTCGCCTCACGGGATGGATGGTTCTTCCAAGGATCTTTAAAACACGAATACTTTATTTCTCATGACTCTCTCCTGTCTATCAAGAATAGCTTCCGTTTTTTTTTTTTTTTCCTGGAAGTGACATATCTGGTTGAATCTGACCACAAGGGTATGACACCATATGTAGAGGATGATAATTGTATCTTCTAGAAATCTCATATTGGATACGAACAGAATTTCAATCAAATTAATTGTATCAAATAGTAGAGATCTCTACAAGAGCTTGAGATTGGTGGCAGATGTATCGAGGTCAACAGAATGCAAAATTGAGAGTTCAAATTTATCCAATTATCTAACGAATGAATGCAGAGTCACGCATAGGTAGAATGAACCTAAAGTCTCACAATTTGCAGAAAATCCAACGAAGATCAAATTCTAAGCTTGTAGATACTCCCCAAGATATCCTATGGCCACAATAAGTGCATGTTATATGGTGTAAGTATTATCACGTTGGCCAGGCGTCATAATACTAGCATCATATAAATATACCCTCATAATGGTCATACTTTATCACGAGTCGTAAACAAACAAGCCAATCTTAGTTCACCTATTACTTCTATCATCGCAGAGGTCAACCGAAATCAAGCATCATAACCAAGAGGAACATTCAATAACAAAATAATGGAAGTCTCAATGAATAACTAAAGGAAAACAAACTATTCGCAAGAGTAACGGAGATCTAACATATCAGCAATTAAGGTACGTCATCTCAAAAGCATCAATTTTTCCAAAAATTCTCCAAAATTCCCAAAACAAGACCATTACCAAACATACGCAAAGTGAACACGAAACATATATGATTTTGGAGAACCTAAATCATCCAAGGATCACATTACCAGATAACAAAAATCAAGAAATTAACAAGAGTGAGCATTAGTCAACATTAACTTCATCCTTCACAGAATCAACTCATCTAAACAACAAAATGGTTTGTTCCAAAAACTTCCCATTCAAATCACTTCAAGTTCAAGGAATCTGTCTTCTTTTGTTTATCAATCTGGAAGTGAAACAAAAACTATGAACTTGAGTCTGATTCATCAAGCCTTCTGCAGTTTTTCTTGGAATGCAATGGAGTAATGTGAATTCTTGACACGATCTTTAAATCCCTTCATCATCCAGTCTGCTTCCGCTCTTAATTCATCTTAGTACAACCAAGATGAATAAGGAAGTGAGACTGCATGTCTTTATCAGCTCCAGGTTCGCCACTTTGACTAGCTTCTTGTCCCCTGCATCGCCAACACTTCTGTCTTGTAAGGAATGTCTTCACTCTTCATGGTAGCCACTGTTGTTGTCAATTCAAGGTCAGGCAATGAAGTTAATCTTCTCATACGTTCCTAGTTGTCTTGATGCATGTGCAAAATCTTCTATGCCTTAAAAGAGTATAACCAAGTCTCTTCCTGAAATGTTCTAAAATTTGTCCTTCCTAAAAAAATATGAAAGTTAATTTCTATTTCAGCTTTTCCCAAAACTCTGTTCTCAATCAAACTAAGTCGTTTTTTTTTGTTCAATCAATGGTAACGCAAATTGGTAAGCATCTTCCAAAATTCTTCTGTAAGATTCAAAAGACTAGCTTTTCAAATTTATTGTCGGTCTTGATCACTTGGTGATAGTTTCAGATCTTGCGGAATTTACAGAAATATTCTAATCTAAGAACACCGTTGTCCAACAATTATCGATCTCCTAAAATGCACAAGTGGTTGCCAAATTTCTAACAAGGTACAAAATAGTTTCCATGTCCTTTCTCGTCTCCGAATGTACTATTATGTCATACCATGATTGTTTGTCCAAGTACTCATGAGAAAACGCTATTTATCATATTTACAAGAGGGTTAGAGCTTTAGCTAATACTATTAACGTCACTAACCATCATAGTAGTCTTCACGAATATGGAAGGCGATTCTAAAAATAACCTCAACTCATAACTCCATTTCAAAACATACCACAATGTCATACTATACAATTCTTCCAAATATTCACGAAAACATAATCTCACCATATACAAGGGAATAGTTGACGTGATAGCCAATACAATTGGAATCGTTAACTTATTATTACGAATACAAAAACGGCTTCAAAATCATATTAAGCGACCTTCACGTTCACCCCACGTCGTTCCTCCTCTTCTTTACCAATAAAACTAGTATACTTCATAGGCTTACCCTCGGTTAGTAAACTCATTTCTTAGGAGTTCTTTCATTTGTTTCTTCAGTCTTTCAAATGAAGCCATCGGAAACGGATTTTCAAAGGTAGGTTAAAATCATATCAAAGGCAAACGGAATTGTAGACCAACTACATTCGCCAAACCAGACGGATAATTTACGAATTAGGATCGAGAGTAAGGTTTATCAAGAGTCTTTAGGCAGATAAGTTAACCATTCGAAAAGGTTGGAATTTTTTTTTGTTCGGCTTCTTAGCCCAAATGTGCCTCATTGCGAATACAAATATTGTATTGTTGTCAAAGTGATACGCGTGGAATACTAGTTGCCAACATAGTCAATAGAGTCAAATAGAACGATGAGAATTATCCGAAAGTAACGGAATCTATCATGTCAGTCAATTTAGGGTGCAAAACTATCATACCAATAATTCCAAGATCATCAAGATTCCCATTACAATTAGCTGATGAACATAAACAGGATTGCCATAATCAAACTCACAGAGAGGGAACTCAATTTAAAACTTCAATATCATCACAGTAACTTGGAAATGGTAATGAAATTCGAAGTCTAGCATAGGCTAAACAGAAGAGTACAAGAAACTAGTTCATGTTCATAAATTCCCTTCGTTCAATTTGGATTATAAAGGCTAGTTGCCGTAGACTCTAGATCGGAGTCTACATCATTCTCTTCTTTCTCTTCCTCCCATTCACTAATCCAACCATTCCTGTTATTCTCAGGTTGCGGCAACTGGCGGCTAGCAAAACCACATTTGCGATCTCTCTCTTCTTCTTCCACAGACTTATGGCACTTTCCGTAATACCTGGTGTTAATACCATTGTTGTCATTTGCTTTAGTTCCGCACATTTGTTTCTCCTTGTCATCCATCTTCTGGCAGCCCGTAGCATCCACAGTAGTCCCCTTACTCCTTCTTACGTGTTGGATCTGTCTTGAGGTATCCTTAATGCCGTGAGTACCATTTTCTTCGGGTTTTTGTCAGGTGGTCCAGAGCGACGAGATTTAACCATCTGAACGGTTACCAAATGATCAGAATAAGGAAGTCAAGGACAAATACGAAAGGGAAAGGTATACCGAAGGAAGCCTAATATCTACCCAATCCTCACAGGTTTAAACTTAAGTTCGCACAGGGAAGAATCCTAAATCAAGTTTTCAAGGTGTTCATCAATGTTCCTACAGTGGAAACCTAATGGTCCATAACTCACAGGTCCAGGTTTATGTATTATAAGTCGTCAGCCTGTCTCTGATGCCATAAATTGTAACACCCCAACCCGTCAAGGGTAAAGATATTACAATAAATAGTGTCCAACAGAGCAAATCACAAGCTTAATAATTTATCAATACAATGAGTACAAAGGTTACAAATGAATTCCAAAATAAGGAAGATATGATAATAAAACCAAGTCCATTATGTAAAAGAACTCTAAGGTTGGTCCACACTGTCTCATTCCCAAAGCTAAACCCCGCGTCCTAGCTTAAGTACCTGCCGCATGGAAAAAGAAAGCGGCTGAGCATAAAAAGCTCAGTGAACAGATATCAACAAAATAACAACCGATACAATAGAGTTAGGAATAATCAAAGGGATATGAAGATACGATTACATGTGGTATCCAAGAGGGAAATCAAAAGATGACATGGTTAAGTGTAAAGCATAGTGTATGTAAGTTTTCAGTATTTTACCCAAGGCCAATCAATACAATACAATAGTAGCCCAATATGGAGTGATCAACTCCCAATATGTGAGGGGTTGCAATGCACGCATACCCAGTCACCAATACAATATGTAGCAATGCAGACAATGTAGTAGCTCCAATAATCAATCAATCAATCAATACAATACAATACAAATCTAGGATGCATCCATACGCCTCCGTAGGCCAATAACAATCACAATCAAAGCAGTAGTCAATAGTAGATCGAGGACGGCGTAGTACATCTCTCCAACTACGATAGAGTACATAACATTGGTGCATCAATGCTATGGTTGTGGCTACTCCACAACAAGTAATACCCCGGGTAAATACTGAAGGGTCAAGTGGTCAAGGTTCAATATCAATGGTTCAATATCAAAGTTTAGTTTCAAAATTTTATTGTCAAGGTTCAATATCAAGGTTTATTATCAAAGGTCCAATATCCAAAGGTTCAAATACTCAAAGGTCAGTATCAATAGATCATAGGTCAATATCAAGAGGTAGGTCAAAGGACCAATATCAATGGGTCAATCAAAGTTCAATATCAAGGTGCAATAATATAAAGAGAGAGAGAAAGTCATGAGAGAGAAATAAAGTTGTACTCTTGCTGAGAGAGTATGGAATATCTGTACCTTAGACCGCAAATGCAAACACATCATAAAGATCAGGAGTTACTCCTTCTTCAGTGAAACTACACGTAATAATGGTCGGCTTATTATTAATAACTTATTCAAATCAGATTACTCTTTTTAGTCGGTTTTGCATTTTTTTGTAGCTTCCCATAATTAATAAGTTTCCCGTAATAAATTTTAATACTTTAAGGTTATAATAGAGAATTAATAATATTTAAGGTTAAAATGACCAGTATAATAGTTTAGGGTTAATTATGCCAATTTAGTAAAGTTTAGGGTTAAAAATCAAAATTAAATATTAAAATGTCAAATAAAATTATTTTAAAGTTTATACTATAATTTTATATTTAGATGAAAATTTTGGACCCCGTCGTTTAAAGTTTATTAACGTATCTTTGACATTAATCTTAGACCGCGACGACCCAAAATATGTTATTATCACGTGCATAATCACACGACTCGCCTAAATTCCTTTTTAACACATACACATGCAACACAGATATAACCACCTTTGAATAATCAAACCTTCCTTCCTATATATGACCCCATTTTAATGTCATTAGATCACACTAGTTTATTAATACTGTTATATGAAGTAATTACCCATGCATGCCCTTTTTCCCATTCGAAACATGAAAGATTTCATGTGAGTTTTCCATGCGTATATATAAGTATTCATGCAGCCGGTTATACATGTACAATTATTTTAGGTAATTAAGATTTCATGCTAGATTCCAATGCAACAATTAGACCCCATTCAGCCAAGTATTAATTTTACCAAGAGTCGAGTCTTTTTCTGATTTTATTGTTACTTATATATGCCAACACTCGTTATTTTATGTGCTAAGAATATGATTTCATGAAGTTGTTTCAGCCGATTACACAAGTGACCCAAAACAGGACCAACACACAAGTTATGCATGTCGCTTACAAGGTAATCCCATCGTTATTTTATTTACGAAAGTCACGATTTATGTGACCGTTTAGTCGACAAAGAAACAAAACAAAACAACAATGGAGTTGTATTGAGCAAGGCATAGAACGTTACCCTCGATGCGAAGTATGAGGAAGAAACAAGGCACGAATCGAACACAAGGATTACCAGCCGAATCACCACCCTCGATCAGCTTAACCCACGAACAAACACCCCTTCACCAACCTTTGGTACCATCTTTCTAAATCGAATGGGAGCAGAAAGTTCCATGCCGCCACTTTATTTGTTAGGGTTTTATGTAAGTTGTTGTGTGTTGTACGGTTTAAGATATAAGTGGGATATGGGAGAGTGAATGCCGAGTCCAATGGGAGAATGGGAGACTAATTCCTATTTTCATATTTTCAAATCTGATCCATTCTCGAGGAATATATTGTGTGATATTTGGTTGTTAAAAGATAAATGAATAAGGAATTATAATATACGAAGGTTGTCGTGATTCTTGCTCCTATATTAATTTCAATATAATCTCTTTAGTTGAAACGTGGACCAAGGCTTGAGAATGGGTTAACTTAATATGTTACATGATGTTATTATTTAGGAATGTAATATGTTTTGTGAAAATGTTAAATTACACTAGGTCCCTTTTAACTTGTGTAACGTGTGATGGACAAGATATAGAACGAGTGTGCCAACATTAATATATTTAGGTTATACTATAATGCGATGTCTTGGATTATTAATCCTCTTTCAAAAGTTTAAAATTAGCGGGGCATTTTGGGTACTTAATAAGTTTTAAAATTTCGGGTTTTACACCTCCACTGCCAATCACCAAACCCTAGCCCCGAAGCAGTAACAATCTTCTCCAAAGATGCACGTAACGTCTGATCGAACTGAGCTTGAGCTTCTGATAAGTGCAAGGGGGAGCATGTTCTCAAGGCATAAGATAATTTCGAAACTCCTGCATAATTACTCAAAACGAGAAGCTCACATTGCGGATCATTGAGTTTGTTAATTGCCTCGATTAAATGTATGGTTTTGGAGACCCTTTTGGACGCTAAATCCTGACAGAAACCTTCGTCCAAACTAACCGAACCACCAAGAAGTTTGACACCATTGAGTGGGCGAGTGATATTTACAGGAAACACGCCCTCCACTCTGCTTCTATGGTCTTCGGCAGGCCAGAAGAGTTCAGTCTTGTCAACATTTAAAAACAAACCACGAGCAGGGCCCTCTGTCCTAATGATGTCAAGCGTCTTGGCGACCATGAGTGTATCTCCAACAATAGTACCATCATAGAGGTACCACACCTAAATGGTAAGTTCACATGACTGATTGATAGCATGAATCAAAGGGTGCAAAGCTAGGGAAAACAACAAAGGGCCCAACGGATCACCTTGTTGGACACCCTGACATGACCACGGGATGGAGTCCTCATAATAGAGCCTGGCAGGGCACGCATAACAGAACTCAACCCACGGGGCAATAGAAGGGCATCGCCCCCTAGCTTCCTGAAACAAGACACTCCTGTCAACGAGATTAAAAGCATTCTTAAAGTCCACTAAAAGCATGGAAAGTCCGACTTCACGCCCCTTAGACTCAATGAGCCTATTTACAGAGTGGAGGAGAGCCTCGCATCCCCCAGGGACTCCAACCCCGAGTTGAAAATCCTGCAAGTAAGAATTCATGGAATCACCAACTGAAGAGGAGGCAACCTTTGACACAAGCCTACGCCAAACAGTGCCAACAGCAATAGGGCGTATACCGCCGCCAGGCTTGACTAAGGGAGTCAAGGGGGCACTAGCGATATATTCCCCCAGTTGACTAGGGCACTTTCCACTAAGGAACAGATTAACAACTCCAGTAATGGACCCAAGCAAGTCATCAGCAATAGCAGACGCCGCCCCTCCCAAAATATCCATCAAATGTTGTGCCTGCAGCCCATCACGACCACATGACATCCCCTTGGGGAAGCTGCGAATCCTGTTGAGAACTAAGTCCTTATCGACCGAAAGGGCGTCCTCATCAAGTAAAGAAGAGGACAGGGTCGGCTGGGGGGCATAGGGGTGTTTGGCCTCGAACTCCAATAGAGTGTCAGGTGTGGATAAGGCGATGCCAGAAGACGTGAGCACCTTAATAGCAGCAGTAAAATGCCCGTCCCCAAGTTTACGCTTGCACTGACCCAAGTTGACCCTGTTTTGATCCTTATGTTTCGTCACCCCTTTGAAAGATGGAGGCACTTCGGCTAACCAATCCATCACCAGACCAAGCCTGTCTACGGGATCCCTCCATCTGAGAATGGCGCGGGAAATACAGTCGAGCTGGCATCATTCTCTCTCACCAGAATATCGTTGAGTTCTGTTTGTTGTCACAAAGGCGGAGAGCACGCAGGATGGTAAAATAAGGAGTTGCACCCATGCAGATAAGTCCCCCGGGATCAATAGTACCTTATCCAACGCTCCACGAAAAAGCTTAGCAAATCCAAGTCGCGCCCTGGGGGGAATACATTTAACCGTACGTAGTTTCTTTGAGAAAACCCGATCAAGGAGGTTGATGTCGTAAGTGGACTCACCTACGAGAGGGGGCATCCCAGAAACGGCCCCACACAAACCCTTATCAATAGTGAGAGTACCATCTGACTCACCCACGACCCTCTCCTCAACTATATTCAGAGCCGGCCTCATGGGTATAGGAATACCGTAGATCGCCACATTGTTAAAACGAGGTGCCGGAACCATATCACCAACGGCATGTTTGCAATTCTTACTAAAGGTGTGAATGCCAAAACACTCCCCACAGAGCCAAATACCCGCTTGATGGAGTGCCCGGTCAAGAGTAGAGAACAAAGAGAAGTCACTCGCAATACGTGTTTTGTGAGAAGCCTTCAAAACATCAGTCTTAAAATGGCGGGTGCCCAGGTGATCAATAAAATATTTCCTTGCCACTGCACCCCTCATGTCCTTGTAACGGGCATGATATCCGACATGCGCCAAGGTTAGCCATGATAAAAAGATATACCGTTATGTCAAAACGTTCATGTTTAATAACCAAGAGCACCCTTTGATGCCAACTAAGAAGCCCAAAGGCCCAAAGAATTCACGTTTAATAATCACATGGCAACAGCCCACCCAAAAAAAAGAAGAAAAAAACAAACTAAAAACCAGCCCAGCAAATGAAACTAGTCAACCCACAACAGGATAAAGCCAAAGGGGGTGGGCCCCACCTGGACAATAAACACAAGAAGCAAACTACAACCCCCATCAAAGGAACAAACTACCTCTCTAACCGCAAATCTGCGTCCACCTCTCTAATCGCTATCCTACTATCTTCTTTTTTTTTCTTTTTCTTTTTTTTTTTTTATTTTTTTTTGTTTGAACTTCAAAGCTAACCGCCAAATAAAAACACGACAAAACCCACACCAAGGGAGCAAACCGCTACCACACAACCTAAATGCTACCAAGAAGAGAGAAAGACCCCGAACCAGAAAAGGATTGATTTCTACTCCACGTACGCAGGTTCACCGAAGGTAGAGCCAGAAGACGGCGTTCCCAGAAAAGAAGGCACAAGACACGTCAAACGTGAACCTCGTGCACTCTCACAAGGACGAAACAACACACGCAAGGAACGGGGAGTATGTACAGGATGGGGGACACTCAACTGAAAGTTGAACGAGGTTGATGGTGAGACGAGGACAAAGGAGCATGATCAAGAAGATCCACCCTCACGATCGCCAGAAATCGCCCACACAAACCCTCTATTATTATTATTATTATTATTATTATTATTATTATTATTATTATTATTATTATTATTATTATTATTATTATTATTATTATTATTATTATTATTATTATCACTTTATTAGAAACTCATAGGATTTCAAGAAATTAGTGGGGAGCCGAGAAACAATCTGAGCCCCCACTCCTCTAGCTATAGCGAAGCTAACCTTACTAAAAATATGAGCAGCAGCACGTGCTCCAATGTCTTGAGTCACCGAGAATCTTCGGATACGTTTTAGTAAGGTCACCGCATCCTTCTCAAGTTCTCCAAAAGAAGAGAATGGAAAGGGGAGAAACCCATATCCCATATACGAGCATTTAGCCTCGTACTTGACGCGTTTACGTTATGCGGCTTCAATCACTGCACGACCCAGCACAAAATCAACCATGCCAGTTTGCGTCAAGGGCGATGACCCTGTCAGATCAACACATACATCAAGCCCACCATCCCATGAGTAAAGTAACATATCAGCTAGACGTAAGGGTTTGTCCATTTCCCCAATAAGCCCAATATCAACCTCCTTACGTGTCGAAATCCCGGACCGAGAACATATGTCAATAAGAACATCACGCACAACATTATGCCGATGTTTAATACCAATAATACCCGCGTACGATACAACATGGTCCCCATAAATATCCCTAGTAAAGAGACCTTGGAACAAGCTGAGCAGGGCATCTGAACAGAAAATAGGGAAACACCTAGCCGATACCACAACACACATCGGTAAGTCCTGGCGTTCATTGGGTGTTTATTTAGGTGTTTAACAACTTTTTAAGAGTGCTTAATAGCGTATCTTAAATTGAAAAGCTATTAAGCACTTTGAAGGTGCTTAGTTAAGCTTCTGTCAAAGGGCTTTTATTATTTTTGGAAGGGAATACGCTAATAATCATAATCTCTTGAATTTGAAATTTATGGATACGCATAAAATATTAAGCATAAGGAGTCACTAGGTGTGGCTTCTGGGACAACGAGAACACAAACACACCAAAAAGAATCTTGGTGGTTTAGTGATGAGGTGCAAACCAAGGTAGCGGCCAAACAATCTAGGTTCAGAGAGCTCATTTTGAGTAGAGCGGGTAATCTAGAGAATAGGATCGAGGCAGAGGAGAGGTATAAAGTAGCCAAAAGAGAAGCGAAAAAGGCAGTAGCCCAGGCAAAAGACAAAGCGTACGAGGTTCTGTATAAGAACTTGGACTCCAAGGAAGGGGTAAACGATATTTTCAAGATTGCTAAAGCCCGAGAGAGGAGAAGCAGGGATTTGGGAAACATAAGATTCATTAAAGATGTGGATGGACGTAGCATTGTCAACGAAGAGGATATTAGGAAAAGATGGGGAGATTATTTCTCCTCTCTTTTTAACGAGAGGGCTACACAAGAAAGCGGGGAGAGAGGGACCCCTAGCCAAGATTTGCTTCCAGAGTGCGACTACTTGGATATCAGCCAAGGTGAAGTGAAGGTGGCATTGATGAAGATGGGAAGAAACAAAGCGGTAGGCCCTGACCAAATACCCATAGAAGCTTGGAGGAGCTTAGGTGACGAGGGGTTAAGATGGTTGACTTCCCTTTTCAACAAGATTTTCTCTAGTGATAAGATGCCAGAGGAATGGAGGCTCAGTGATGTCATCCCTATCTACAAGAACAAAGGTGACGTACAAGAGTGTAGCAACTATAGGGGTATTAAGCTCCTTAGTCACACGATGAAGCTCTGGGAGAGGGTTATTGAGAGAAGGTTGAGAAGGGAAACGAGGGTGTCTGAGAACCAGTTTGGTTTTATGCCAGGAAGGTCGTCGATCGAGGCTATTCACCTCCTCAGAAGCCTCATGGAGAAATATCGAGAAAGGCAAAGAGACTTGCATATGGCCTTCATCGACCTAGAAAAGGCATATGATAGTGTCCCACGTGAGTTGATTTGGAGAACTCTGATAGACAAGGGAACCCCAAGGAGATACTTGAGAGTCATAAGGGATATGTACGAGGGGGCGAAGACACGCGTACGGTCCACAGTGGGAACCTCAGAGTTTTTCCCTGTGAAAGTTGGACTACACCAGGGATCAGCCATTAGCCCTTATCTATTCGCCTTGATTCTTGACGAGCTATCACGTGGGATCCAAGAGTGCATCCCTTGGAGTATGATATTCACAGACGATATTGTATTGGTGGCAGAGTCAGCGGACGGGTTGAACAACAGACTTGAGCATTGGAGGGAGGCTCTTGAAGAGAATGGCCTTCGGGTTAGTAGGGAGAAGACTGAATACATGAGATATGCTTTCGGTAGGAGCGATATCAGCCACAACGAAGAAACGGAAGTCTGTATCGGAGACCAGATCCTCCCACCTAAGGAGTCTTTTAGATATTTGGGTTCGGTGATTCACAAATCAGGGAGGATAGACGACGACGTTACCCACCGTATCGGAAGAGGCTGGGCGAAATGGAGGGCGGCGTCAGGGGTGCTATGTGATAGGAAAGTACCCGTTAAGCTTAAGGGTAAATTTTATAGGGTGGCTATTAGACCGGCTATGCTGTACGGGTCAGAGTGCTGGCCTATCACAAAAGCTCAAGCAAACAGGGTGGAAGTTGCGGAACTAAGAATGCTCAGATGGACTTGTGGTAAAACTATGTCTGACATGATTCCTAACGGGGTGTTCAGATCGGCACTTGAAGTAGAGTCTATCATCTCGAAGATGAGAGAAGGAAGGTTGAGGTGGTTTGGTCATGTCAGGAGAAGACCACAAACAGCGCCAGTAAGGAGAGTTGAATCGCTTATAGTCGATGGTCGGAGAAGGAGGGGTAGACCTAAACTTAGATGGGAGGATAGGCTTAAGCTCGACATGGAGGAGCTTCACTTGTCCGAGGACATGACCTCAGATAGGAACGCGTGGAGAGATAGGATTAGTATTCGTGGTTAGTTTTGGGGCTAAGATGGTTGTGGGTTTGGGGTTTGTTGTGGTTTAGGCTTTTTAGGGTCCCTTGACTTGCCCCCTTTAGGAGTTAGGTGCTTTTGCTTTGCCTCGGCTAGTGTTTTGGTTTTGCCTTTGTTGTGCCTTTAGATTTTAGGCCCTTTGCCTGTGCTTTTTGCTTTACCTTAGCTTTAGGCCCTTTGCGTTGCCCTCTTTGGTCTTAGCTGCTTGGTTGGCCTTGGTCTTGTGTCCCCCTCGCACCCTTATTTGCTGGCGCTTGTCTTGGTGGTTTTGTTTTGGTTGTTTTGTCTTGGTTGGCTTGTCGTTTTGCTTTGTTTGCTCTTTTACTTGTTGTGTCGGTTTGCTTTTATGTTTGCTTTTTGCTTATTGTGTCGTATTGCCTATATGTTGGTTTTGCTCTGTTTTGCTTTTATGCTTTTATGCTATTCTTTGTTTTGCTTTCTTTTTCTCGTTTTCTTCACTTCGAGCACACTTTACACACACTTGCCGGAGGTCTTTCTGGAAGCAGTCTCTCTACCTGCAGGTTACCCTGGGGTAGGGGTAGGATCTGTCTACATCCCACCTCCCCCATACCCCGCCTAGGCGGGATTGGGTATGTTGTTGTTGTTGTTGTTGTTGTTGTTGTTGTTGTTTGCATAAAATATTAAGCATAATCTTTGCCCAAGCAACCCATATAAGATCAATTGCTAACGAACAATGAACAAACTACATGGGTACCCGTTTCTGAAGGCACGAAAGTTGTTAATATATAATGAGAGAAATGATTTAGGTTATATGAATCTAATTACATGTTCTTTGATAATGTAGGAGAAGAAGTTTCACAGTTGGCTGGAAAATGCAACATAATAGACTATTAATCAACTTAAAGTTTTTGATAATGGGTAATGAATACATCTGCCGTGTTTAGAAACCACTATGAAAAAATAACATAGCTACTCGAATAATTTATTGAATGTAAGCTTAAAAAAATTATAAATATAGTATGTTTACTTATATTATGAGAAAATGATTAGAAATTTGTAGTAGAAAGTTTACTAGAATGACACAAAATATTGCACCACTTCCCTCTTTCCGACTTTTTTAATCTTTCTACTACAAAAGATCAACATAAGTTTACAAGAATGACACAAAAATAAAGACTAATTAGCCAAAGTTCGTCGACTTTAAGACAATTTACACTAATTTGTAGTCGATGAACTTTGGCTAATTAGTCTTTATTTTTGGTAAATATTTTGTATTGATAAATAAAAAGATCAACATAAGTTTTTGAAGAGAGCTTATATTGAGGCAAAGTTGCAAGTTAAGAAGGAAAAGTCGTAGACGGGGGAGTGGACCAATTCTGACATTGCTAAAGTGGAGGCAGTTATGATTTTATTTTGGATTGCATGTCTTAAAGAAAGAAAACATATACTCCCTCCGTCTCAAATTATAAGTCCATGTTAACTTGTTCAAAGTCTTTTGATTCCGATTTTAACCTTCATTATTTTTTATCGTGTTATAAAATACTTGATGCAAAATATATAAATGGATTCGTGTTTTAAATGCATTTTCATTAATATATTTTTCATCAAGTATCATATAACACGAAAAAACATATTTAAAGTCAAAGTCGGAATCAAAAGACTTTGAACAAGTCAAAATGGACTTATAATTTGGGACGGAGGGAGTATCATCTTCTGCTTTTACTATTCATTATACTCAATTGATAGTAAAACTTAAATATGTTTAATTAGTAATTACTCATTTAAAGATATATTAATATTTTCATGGTCATTACATTGTTTTGCAAATTCACTTTATCTACATGAGAAAAAAGGGGGCTACTGAAATATTGTGCTGCTGCATAAGGTAAAACTTATTGAGGTGATTTAAATTTATAGTGTTAAGAGAGGATCTTAACTGAGGTGATAAAACATGACATTCATTCATTGCTTCTATTAGAAATTTAAAGTCAGTTATGCTATGTTTGATCTATACAAGTCTATATATAATTATACGTAGTAATATTTTGTGAACTTACTTAAGTATTATTGGGGATAACATCCCTGCTGTAACACAGCAGGGAGTTACCTGCTGTAACACACAAAACCCACCCCCGATGTTACTAAATGGTCCTTGAATGTTCATTTTGCAGCAAAAATGGTCCCCCGACGAAGCCTTGACAGCAGCTAATGATCACTGCTGTGACAGCAGTGATCATTTTCCCAGTATTATTTTACAGTTAATGGTATTGTCGTGGAATGATTTTATGTTGCAGTCTCTTACGTGTAGACTAGGCGGGTATAGTTCAAACCCATATCCAAACCCACTTTTACCCGTAACTTCCCTTGAACCCGTCTAGCCACCTCCAAATATGCCCTAATTGTCCCGAGATGTCGTTTCCCTTATCCATTTCGAGTACATTTTTTAACTAATTTCTTTGTTGCTTTACGGTTGGTGAATAAAATAATTTTGTAATCTACTAAGTATGGTTTTCAAATTGGTGTAATTTGGCTTTTTATTATATTTTAATTTTTTGACGGGTTAAACTAAAAAGATAACTCTAATCGATCATTATTAAGTAAATTGGTTCAAAGTATAAACAACAAAATCTATATATTTAGTTTTTAACAATTCATTTATACACTAAATAAATCAAGATCTATATTCAAACTCTTAAATTTACAACTATTTTGAACTTACTAGACGAGTACCCGTGCATAGCAACGGGATTTTATAGCGATAAATATTTTATTGATAAAAAAAAAGTTTATAGGTTATAAACGAAAAATAATAAAAGTTTGAAGATTTGGGAATTAAACATAATGTTTTGAAACCCGGTTCGACCCGGGTGGTTCAACCGTTCCAGTCGAAAAATGGGTCGATTTAAACCGGTCAACTTGCTAGGTTGAGTCGAAAACGGATCAAATTAAACCGGGTCAACCCACCGGGTTTTAAGCGTCATGGATTAACCCGGTTTGTGTTTTAATTGGTTGTATTTAATTTGGTAGATATGTTTTTAATTGATTGTACAATGTGAATAAATCAATATACTTTTAAGTAATGAGCTGTTTTAATAAGAGTATTAATTATATTATTTTTCTCTCTCATATGACCAAGTGTTGAAAACTCAACTTTTCACTTTGACTGTTTTTCCTTTATAAGTAGTATAGATAAAAACAAAGACTTGCATGAAATAAGCGAATCAGGTAACTATCTACAAAGGTTATTCAAAAATACATTTTTTTGCTGATGTTTGTTATTTCAACGTTATAAACACACATGCCTTATGAAATCTTTTCGTCGTTTATGATCAAGAATGAAGGATAAAATCATAAAAAAATGATATCTTATGAAATCTTTACGTCGTTTGAGATCAAGAAGGTAGAACAAAACAAGTTGGTGTATGTTATGGGATATGTGATAAACACAAATAGCTTATGAAAGAATATGAAAAATACGAGGGATATATGATAATCAAAAAGTCTTGATATATTGTTTGTTTTTTGTGGTACAAATTTTGTTATTTATTTGTATCATAATGTAGCAAATATTAAATTCCTTTTATGGTGTTTCAAAAATTTATTTGTATCATAATATAGCATTAATATTTTTTATTCGTACATCTAATATATTATTTATTTACATAATATCACAAATCGATATCTTATATAAACACTATTCAATGGTTTTAAATTTATTCTCATGAATTTCACGGGTTAATAAACTAGTAATATGATACATCAACCATGCAGTAGAAGTATTACTACACCATTTGGAAAAGAAATACAGTAAACAAAATTGTGCGTAGAAATTTACTTTAAAATTCAAATTCTTTTTTTTTTAACTGCAACATCAACTATACTCTTTATCCTTAAACTTGTATAAGAACCTTTTAAAGACACCACCAAAATGATAATTCCAATTCATACATAAATTTTAAAATTAAATATTGATTTTCGGGTCTTATCGGGTTGACCCGATAACATTAATTTTCTAACCCTAACCCGACCCGATAACATTGTCGGGTTATTGGGTTCGGGTCAAACAAACCCGGCAAAAAAAATTAACCCGATTTAACCCAACTCGATAAGCTTTATCGGGTTCGGGTTCAGGTCGGGTCAACCCGACCATACTGACACCCCTGCTTAGCACATTTAGCATACTTTGTCTTTGAACTGCTACGCACTTTGACATGTTTTATCATTAGCTGCATTTTGGTCAACTCAACCAATTCAACCAATTTGAAGTAGAAATGGTAAACATGAATATAGTTACTCTTTGTCCTGGCCCACAAAAGTGGTGTTACGAGGGTTTTCGTGTTTTGTAACGAAAAAGTTTAGATCGGAGATTTAATGCCGGAAAATGGAGATTTTCGCGGTAAAAAAACTTTGATTTTGATTTTTGATCAAAAATAACTAAGTTTTTTTAATGAAGTTCTTTGGTGAAACAAAGTTTGAATAAAAAGATTTTCCGGTGAACGGAAAAATAATAATAGCGGCTAATTATGTTGCGTATAGCATGGATGGCGCCATGTTTACCTAAGGTACGTTTGGGGGTATGATAGTAATCATACGTTTTGGTTTCCCATGTTCGATAAAGATCTCAAGCTATGACCGGAGTCAAGTGATGGAGTAACACTCACGTGACGACTACAATGTGTGTGTATGTGACGAATTAGCTTCACCGTGAGAATGACTTGGTCCATTATGTGGGAATGGACCTCTATTCATATGGATGCCTTTAGGGTTTTGTGCTACTTATGGATGTGATCCAATGATTAAGGATGGTCCACGTGGTGGGCATCCAATAAAGGAGACAAGAATGACACGTGATATAATATTCTTGGCTCTCCCATGTACATAGAATTTTCCATGCCGTATCAGCGAGATGTTCGCAGCTTTACCTTTAAGCCAACGAGGTGTATTGTCTATTGTAACAGCCTTTGGGATAAGATCTCAGTCGGGCCCTCGCCTGAAGATATCATCTAGGCTTGTGTTAACTGTCAGGCCTGGGAACCTACTTCCCATGCTGTCTTGGGCATGCTTTGAATGTATGAGCTCTAGCTATTTGGCTAAAACTCTTATACACCATCAAATACCTAAAAGCATTTACGTGTCTATTGTACATCGATAGGCAAATGAAAACAAGTTAATTTTGTCAACATCAAAGATTGTTCGTCTCAACAAAATCGGGATCATAGTATTTTAACCGTCGATAATTGTAATAATACTGAATCTTTTTGTAAACTATAATCTAGTTAATATGTCGAAAGTAATTTTCCTTAACAAGACTCTTAAAACAGAATACTACAATCGTTGTACGAGAATTAGGGTGTGTTTGTTTCATTAAGATGTTTTGGGTCTAAATCTGACTACCACATGTTACTAGTAAGATGTGGCTATAAAGTCTGAATCTAAATGAAATAATATTGTTTGTTTTTTGTATAATCGTCTAAATGAGTTTAATTTTTTTTTTTTTTTTAGTATGTATTATATCATAGCAATACCATAAATAAGTAGCCTTGTGTAAATATGAAACAAAACTTTTCATCAAAAATATAACATAGTTAATAAACAATCAAATATATTATATTAACACAAGTATTTAATCTCTTATTGGTAGGAGGAAGTAAGACAAGTTTCCCACCTCTTACTGAGTAAGATGTTATATGTTTGACCGGGTCTGACTCAAAATAAAAAAACAAACAACATAAATTTTTGACCACCTCTGACTCAGTAAGAGTAAGAAGCTAGTAAGACATTTTTTTCAAAAAATAAACACATCCTTAGTGTATTTACTTTGAGACGGTTTAAAGTGATTTATTTTTTTATAACATTTTGCGTTAAGGTTAAGTTATACTAGTAAATGAATCTATGAGTTGGCAATGTTTATTGTGCATATTTCATGGCTTTACTTCATTCTACAAGTCTCCAAGTTAAAGGAAATGAATATGATTTTTCCTTCACACTTTGCCAACTCTAATTTATACAATACAAGGTAAGCTAATTCATCTTGCCAAGCATCATGAATTCATATATTTCCTATCTTCCCATTATCGTTTGAACTTTGAGGATGCCATGGCAATAATTAGAACCCTTTAAACCAATCCATAACTCCAACAAATTATCCACATCTGGATATTTCAACACTTTTAGTGGTCTCACTAAGAAACG